>JAJPCS010000021.1:1047817-1354445 GCA_021164005.1 Willisornis vidua nigrigula | reverse complement strand
GGAGAAGGGGGAGAGAAAGGGGGAGGGGGGAGAGAGGGAAAAGAGAGAGAAAAAGAGGGAGAGAAAGAGAGAGAGAGAGTGAAGGGGGGGGAAGAGTGAGAGGGAAGAGAGGGGGAGCGATCTCGGCTGGATAGAATACAAACTTTTTCTTTTCTACAGCTGCACCAGGATCAGTGGGAACCACCACCACCACCTGACTACCAGCGTTTTTCTCTTCTTCCAACAAAGGACAAGAAGAATCACTCTGCTGTCCCCACGGAAAAGGTTCCATCCTATGCCCATGTGAGTTATACAGCCTCCTTGTCTCTGCCTGGCTGGAAAAAGATGAGAGTCGGCCGAGCTGAGGTGTGACACTGCCACGGGCTGTTCACAAATATAACTGCACCAGGATGAAACCCCTGTTTTGTTGGGGTTGTGCTGGTACGGCAGCGGGTGGGTAGCTTGCTCTGGTCTCTTTATAGTTATATGTCTGTATCTATAGTAGTTAAGAACAGTTATCCTTCTTCTATATATTTTCCAATTAAAGTTCTTTTAAATTTAACATGGCGTAGCGTGGTTATTGAAGAGTCCTCTCTTCTAGTCTTGATAGACACCTTGGTTTCCTTTAAACCAGGACATTATCTTTGTGGTCAGATTCTTTTTGTATAGTAGTATCACAAATCTGTGAATTGTAATAGTTGGACTACTCTTGCTGTTGTGGAACGTGTTGAAAAAAAGCAAACCACAATTGGCTAACAAATGCAACAACTGTCTCCTGATTTATGCTTAGAATTTTCCAAAACATTAGACTAGACTATACCTTGGGAAAAATAGTGGACGTAATTAATTTCATAGTACCAAATCTGACTCTTTCTTACCTCTCATCCTGCCAATAACTTGGTAAAAACAGACTTAGGAACCTGTATATTTAGTATAGCCACTATTTGTGCAGTTTAAGACAGGAAGTTTTGGAAATGTCTGCTCTATTTCTTTTCCATCAGTTATAAAATCACTCCGAGTTCTGGGAATGAAACAAATTCTTTCCAGGTTATTATTACCTGAAACAAATCTACGGGCCAAGAGTCTCACATCAGTTATTCCTCCATAAGATCACTTTTTGAGTCTTTCTACAAGTATGCCAGCCAGAAAAGGAAGGTCAAAAGTCATGACCCCACTGATAAACAAGGCTGGGAAACTGTTGGTAACACATAAGGAGAAGGCTCAGGTATTCAACAACTTCTTGCCTCAGTCTTCAATGGCAATGTCTCTTCCCACATCAGTCGAGTGGAGGGTTTGCAAGACATGGACAGGGGAGCAAACTCTCTCCCACTGCAAAAGATCAGATTTTTGGCCACCTGAGGAACGTGAATATGGGACATGAGCTTCCTGTGCAGCTCCGGAAGAATAGAGAAAACCGGTGGAATATATTTAATGTCTGCTTCCAGTAAAACATTGGTAGAAATTTTCTAAAGCATCCAGATATACTGACAACATCTATAGGTCTTTGTATCAAATTTGTTTTATTATTATTTTATTCAAAAAAATAAATCAGAATTAAACATGGTTCAATGATCCCAATATTTTGTTGCTTGAACAAAATTAAGCATTAATGAAGGTCAGTGTTATGAAATCTAAGATTAGGAAAACACAAGAAATAGGTAATAGTAGTCATTAAGATTTGTACAGGAAAACAAACCAGGAACAGAAAGAACTAATTGCTAGACATCAGATGAAACTATAGTTATTATTAGCCCTGTGTACTACTTAAGGTCAGAAAGCTATTCCATCATAAAAAAACCTGCCTAGAGGCTGCTTTGCCAAGATATCAGTGTTTCCTCTCTATCCCTATCAGATTTCAAAAAAAATTTGAAATTGCAACTGGAAAATTTCTACACTGTCCTTGAGCCAGATATTCAAAAGGGTTCACTTCTTCTTTATTTAAATACTACACAAAACAGGTAGGTAGTCTCTTTTCAATCAGTTAAACATCAGACACCATCAGTGAGTCTCTACTGTCAAAAGGAAAAATAAGACTGTCAGAAAAATCAGAGCCTAAATATAAAAATATTCCTGAATGCTTAAACCCTTGAAATGAGAGAACACTCAAGACTTCAGTTATGTGTATTTTCCCTCAGTTTAAAATACTATCTTTTAAAGCCAGTGTTAGAAATTTCTCTTTACGTGATCGAATCACTCATTTTTCTTAATGCCATTTTAAAAATATTCTCACTGGTTTTTATAAAAGGGCATTGTTATGTTTATACATGCCTTTAAATTGTTTCATTTTAAATGTATTCTATTTTTCCCCTTTTGTACACCAGGTCTCAGTGTTCTGGGTTGTCAGCACTGAAATTATTCACCTTAACTATTTACAAAATCAGAAAGCCCACCCCCAAAGCCTTCCTAAATAAGCAAATTTTAACAGGAAAATCAGAAAGGGGTTAGTTTGGGTAGGTGTTTTTCATATCAACAGAATACATTGAGCAATTATCTACTAATCCTTTTTATGTACTGAAGAGCTGGGCAGTAAGTCACTTACAGACAGATACCAAAATATGTTATTCTATAGAGAAAATGCAACACTGATGTGGTAGCATTACAACTTTCCAGACATTCTGGATAATATTTTACCATAATGTGCCTTGCAGATGTCTGTCAAAATACTTTTTCTAATGAAAAGTTTTCTTCCAGCTGCAGCTATGTCATGTTGTCTTCTGGGAATCTGAGAGTATCTGATACCCACAGCTGATATTAAGCTTCAAAATGTTACCTTGCAACAGCAATAAACCAGAACAGATTGAAATCTGAGGAAAGTTTATGGGCAGAGAGCTGGAAAATTTTAGTCAACAACATATCCAAATGTATAGAAATGACGAGAAATAAATAGGAAAGAGCCTTTAAAATTTCCAAGTTTGAGTTAGTTTCAGTAAAAACCTTTCTTCCTCACTTCACTAATTTTTCAGATGGCTGCTTTTTCTCTGTACTTTTCGATGGAAATTCACTTGACATACCTTTTACATTTTAAGTAAGAGAGATACAGAGAAAATCCACTTTCCAGAAGGATTTTTGTCTTGCAGCATGAGGCTCACAATCTTTCTGCATCCCAGTAAGAAAGGTTTTATTACTCTCCAAAAGAAACTATCAGCACATTATGAAATTTTAGATCTCTTTTGATGTTGGTAACCATGAGGTGACAGAGCATTGGATACACCTCTGGTAAGGGCACCACGTGCTGAACACACTTGCTATTCATAGTGCAGTATGATGGCACCATGGTAGGGTGTTTCTACAATTTTCTTAGAAGTAAGCAACTCTATTTAACTTTTGTACTTTTGATCAACAGGAAGTTTATCTGAAAACACTTTGCTTCGCTTTATGATAAAGACATGCTACTGGCATCACCAAGTGGGTGTTGCCTGCAGGAGCCTTCCATTGAGCTTATCCAGCTCAAGAGGTATATGAAGCACAGTGCAATCCTGAAGGCAAAGTAATGTGTGCAATACAGCATGGCACTGTACAGAACACTGCAGACCAATGACTCTGCTTAGGTGAATGTCTGATGCCTGAATGTACAACAAACTGCCACTTGGGACCACTTAATATCAAGTTGTCCAAGGAGGGTGTATTCTTCTACCAAGAACGTGCATACACATTTTTTTCTCTTGTGTAAGTATGAGAATTTCAGGCTCAACATTTTCACCCAGATCTCCAAGCCACTTCTTGAAGTTATTGTAAAGATAACAAGTACTTAGTTTCTTTAAAAAAATAATTTACTCCAGAATAAAAAAACAATCTGGGACTTGTATGCTTGTATTGCACAGAGCAGGACTTTGAGAGGAGCTGGAGAGAAATTGCTTCCTTTCCCAGTGGACCCTCTTATGTTTCTTGGTTGTTACGGATCTCAGCAGAAAATCTACTGTGCAAATGTACATGCAGATGCACACAATGCCATGAAAGTTTAAGAAATTCTTTTTTTAAAAAGTTAGGACAAAAAATGCTTTTCTTTATCAGGATAATACTAACAGATAAGAATCTTTAGTTCGTAAATACAAGCAAAGATATGAAATCACCACTGCTGTTCAAATGTACAACTGCCTCCTTTGTGCCTCTTTTCACTCAACCCAAGTTGCCATGCTAGTTTTGGAATAAACAGAATAATTCCCTCTGATAGCTACTATGCAAATTATCAAAAGCCTAAGAATACTGTAATGCCTTTAAGTGTTAGTAAAAAAGAAAATCAAAAAAAGTAATTTCAAAAGGAAAAAATTCTATTTTTCAACATATTGTGACATATTAGTGCATGTACAAGGTCACAATAGTTGCACCCTGCTGTGATTGAATGTCACCTTTAAGAGAGAAGGAAAAAAGATGTTGGAGATGTTTATAAAGTTCCAGTGGGATGGCCCAGTCTACCTCCATTTTCCTCCTGCATTCCCATTTCTTCCTGAGAAATAAAATCTCTTTGGACAAGCGTGTGTTTTTGTTTTCTGCTTTCCACAGGTAGACACTTTACAGTTCTGGAGTATCCAGTCAGCAGGTTCTATCAGCTAAACCCAAGAGCAAGGATCCAAAAGAAAGTTTGGCCTGCTGTATTTTTTAGCTGAAAATGTCTAACATTAGACTAACATATGGGAAGAAAGCAGACAGAATCTGATCCTCACACAGGAAAAGAGAAAGAACAGCAGGATCACAACTAACAATCTCTGTGTAATAGCAAGACATAGAAAGAGAGTTGAATGAGAAGGTTTATAATCTGAGCGGTCTAGTAAAATGAAAAGCAGAACAAAAAATCCATAGTATCTTCTCACCAGTAGCACCAGGTGAAAAAAAAATATCTCCAGACCCAGATTTCACAACTGAATTTCTCCAGTAGCAATGTCTTGCCAGCAAGTAACATATACTCAGACAGTTATATCTATTCTAAACTAAATGCTAACTAAACAAGACCCTGAATTGAAGAAAACATTTCAATAGATGTCATTTCTATACAATTGAAAAGTCACTATTCTGCATCTCAAACCTTATATTGCAGTCCATGCTCTATTATTAGTAATGGCTGTTACAAATCCTTTTGCTACTTCTGTAATACTAGCTCTATTGCATATTTCCTTTAAGCAGAGGTGTCATTTAGTTTTAAATATAGTTCACTGGATGACTCAAGGGAAAATGTGGCATATATATATATACACACACATAGAGAGAGAGATACCTGGATTACCTAGTTTTAGATTTACTATGATGGAGAAATGTATATTAGGATAAAATGTCTATAAATCAAAAGCTAGTTCATTTTCTATGGTCATGTAAAAGGCAGTACTGTTCGAATCCATAATTCAGCTGTCATAATCTCTTAGGGATATCATTGACCTTCCCTGGAAACTTCTGTCACATAGAGAATAGTTTTGAAGGGATCATATTAAATCATACTGCATTACTGACAGCCAGTTACTCGAAGATAATTTAGTCCACTTTAACAAGTACTTAACAATGAATTGTACTTTTGATATTCTTATTCTTCACATCTTAATGTAGCAAAGCTCGTATCTCTGTGCATTATATGTGTATAAAAATCAATGCAAAAATGCATTTGCCACCAAGTTTCACATGTTTCACTGAGTGTAATCTCCCCAGAGAACTATTAAGATTCTTTTACAGAGATTTAGATATATATTTTCAATCAGCATTGAACAGAAGAAGCTGATGTTTCCAAGGAGTGTTAGAGTGGCACATCTTCAATGTATTTGGGAATATAAATTTCCTTTTAAAATAATAATTGTCGATAAATAATGTAAAAATCAATTAGCCATCTACCACTCTAAAAGTAATTATTCTTATAAAGCGGTGAATTTTAACACTGCAATCAGAATGAAGAGTGGCACGGGTTCTAAATAGCCAATAAGTATTGACAGAGATGGTAAAGGAATACTAAACAAATTGCTACTAAAAAGGCTGGCTACCCCAATCTGTATATTTAGAACACAGTAAATATCTTAGAAAGGATACCTGCCTCTCTAAACATTATCTCATTGATCATCTCTGATAAAGAACAGAAGAAACCAATAAAAACACAGGAAATTAGAACATATACTTCCTCCTTTTCTCACTCAGTAAACATTATGTTGAGCTGTGCCCGTGCATAAGTTCATGGACAGTGAGTTACCTCTAGCATCCGAAATTTTATTTTATAGCTACAGCCAGAATCACAGCTGCCGAAAGTTTTCACAGTAGGGGATGGATTATTTTTTATAGTTTTTCATAGTTACGGGGATTATTCTTATTTCACAGAATCACAGAATGGGTCAGGTTGGAAGGGACCATGGGGGTCATCTGGTCCAACTTCCCTGTTCAGAAAGGGTCATCCCAGACCACATGGAACAGGATTGTGTCGACAGTTGTGCAATATCTTCAGTGAAGGAGACTCCACAATCTTTCTGGGCAATCTGTTCCAGTGCACCATCATCCAAACAGTAAAGAAGTTCTTCCTACTCTTCAGATGAAACTTCCTGTGCATCAGTTTCCGCCAGTTGCCTCTTGTCCTGGGCAAGAGCAGAGCTCGGCTCCATTCTCTTGACAACCTTTCTTCAGATACTTACAGAATTTGATGAGGTTCCCTCTCATTTGTCTCTTCTCAAGGCTGAAAAGGCCCAGCTCCCTTGGCCTTTTCTCTCAAGAGAGATGCTCCATTCCGTGTATCATCTTTGCCCTCCACTGGACCCACTCCTGGAGCTCCACATCTGCTGCACCAAGGAACCCTGAAGTGGACACATGCTCAACCACTACTCTACTTTGTAGAACTACTTTATATTGCTCTTCAATAAACCATCATTGGTTTTCTTCTTTAATTAAGAAATTTCCATTTTGTTTTGCAAATTAAGGGGAAACGGGGAAGTCAAGCAATGCATTTTTCTTTATCTCTAATTCTGTCATCTTTTCCAGATACTCAGTCTTCCATGTGCTCTTATTTAGCAACTCAGAAGGAAAGAAACTCAAAATACCTAGTGGCTTTCTGTGAAAAATGCATGAATCTTCTGTTTATCTGTTTTGATTCATAAGAAAAACAAACACACAGTTATTTTTAATATAATTTAGATTCTGTGAATCATTCTGGACTAAAACAAGCAGAACTTCCTATGGAAGTAGGCCACTTTACCTTCTTTTTTTCTTTAATCAAAATAACCCTTTATGATAATGATATAAATAAAATGTTACTTGGCCAGTGCTGGACATGATGTAGAAACAAAAATATTGAAATATTGCACACAGTGCAAGACAAATAAAGGTTTTATTTTAACTATGTTATATGGCTGTGCTGTGACTAGTTCTTCTGAGCTTAAGAGCATGACTTGTTACACATTTAGGCCTCATAGATGTAGATGACTGAAAATTGCAGTTAAACCTCTTAGCTTCTAATTTTTCAGATTTATCTTGCATATTTTTTTGGTAAAGTTGGACTGTCAATGTAAGATTTTTCTGAAATAATCATTTTCTGGCTGAAACTGGGTTCAACAAATGATGCAAGGCTCAAGGAAAGGTCAAGGATAACTGATTTCTATCCTGCTCATTAAACAGCTTTACAGAGAAGTGAGGACCATTGAACCAACATGATTACTGAAGCTGCAGGGGGGAAAATGGAAGGCCATTAAGAGTAAGCTATGGAAACTGTGGAGTAAAAAAAAAGTAAATGCCACTCATATGGCAGCTAAATGAGATTTTCTTTCAAAACAAAGTTTTTTAATTGATTTCAAAATCCTTTGAAAAGCTTCTCTGTTACTCTCTAATTCATTTTTTCCAAAGTTCGAGCAAAAGGTGAATGAAATTTTGTCTTTGGTGTAATTCACTGCAGTTAAACAAGTATCATTCACTGCAGGAGCTTTGTAGTGCACTCAATGCTTCAAGAATACATAAAAACAGAGGAGAAATGAACCCTTCAAAATGCAAACATTTTAAAGTCCTTTGTCATTTGGAAGATAGTATCAAAGCAACTTCAACAAAACAAACAGAAAGTGGAATAGGCAAAAATTGTTTGCAGAATAATTTTTTCAAATTTACCTTGCACTTTTCACATACAGAGTCTTTTGTGCACATGATGTAATAGATCCCATAGCAACCTCAAATAGGAATTAGCACTTTATAAGACAATTAATTGTGAAGGTAACCTATCCACCCTGCTTCTTGAGAATGAGTTGGAGCAAAGAGGTGGAAAAAAATACTGAAATTAAGGAAAAAACCCATGGGTTTTGTATTATTAACTTTAGGCAAATTTATACTGGCTGGCTGACTAACTAACTAAATTGAAATTTCTAGGCTAAAACATCTACATAACTAAGATTTTCTGAACATCTTAGTATTTACCACTATGCCCAGACTTTTGATATAGTTCAACTGACAGCCAGAGCCTTGTAAAGTTTTATCAAGAAAAGCAGTCTCAGCACAATTCTGACTTGAGTACCTAGATCTTCACACAAAAGCCGAAGAGCTCCTGGCATTCCAGAAAAGGATTTACAAGCATGAGAAAACTGAACTGCTTTATTTCCATGTAACACAGATGATGGAAGAGACCTATTTTTTTTCTCTTAAGAAATGGCAACAATTATATCACTTTTTGTTGTTATTGTTGCATTTCTTTCCCATACCATTTTTGTTTCATTTCTACAGTTTTGAGCCCTTCAGGATGTATTTATGTTATATGTAGAAGTATCCCTATTTTATAAAGAAACTTATTTTGAAGTAAAGATTAGGATCAAGCCTTTCTCATTATCATTTTATATTTTCATTGATATTTGAAGACTAGTAACTACCCACAGATAAAACACAAAATACCAGAGGATTCCTGCCAGCATCTCTTCAGGACAGTCAATTATTCTGTGAATTTCTAATGGCAAGTGAATTGCATGAGAACAGCAATTTTTTTTCAAAAACAAGGCTATAAAACTAGGCTGTGTTATTAAAACTTGGGTGTTTATTAAAAAAAAAAAAACAAAAAACAACTTTTCTCTCTTACTTGAAATTCATAGTGTGAGAACTTCAAAAACAACCTACTTACAATGTTTTATCTAACCATATCAATGAGAGGAATTAATTTTAGTCTTTGACAAGCTGTGATTGTCAAGGTCATTTGACTTATATCAAGTAATGTTTGGCACAGTTCAATCCCTGGAAATGGACAATTTAAACAAATAAACATCTAAATAATTTAAAAAAAAAACCTAGAAAAAAAAGTCCTGCTGTGTTGCATTTCTCTTACTTGTTTGCTAATGGACTCTAGAAAATTATTTGACAGGACAGTCCCTATATTCTGATGATGTCGAAATGTCAATTGAAAATCCATCTGTTTTAGCAGAAAAGTAATAAATTTCAAAAATGCAATATAGCAGCTGGCATTCTGCCTGGTACCCAGAGAACAGAGAGAAAATCCTTTGTTGTCTTAACATGGAATTAGTTAGTATTTACAGAGTCTAATCCTGGGGAGGAGGAACAAGGAAAACAAACACAAGAGCAACAAACTGATATTCTTATGGTCTTATTCAGTAGAATATCCCACTTTTTCCTCCCTAATAATGCCTAAGACAGATCTGAGTAAAACAGGATATTAGTATTCTTCATAAACTCCAAACTGCAATTTTAAAACTTGATAACTTAAAATAAAAAAACCATCCTGATGATTTAATTCTTCTCATCATTCATAACCAGAAGACTTTCAAAAACTAAAAGACACCAAGAAAAATATCAAACTTCACTTTCTTTGCATTGTTGATGTATTTAATTAAAATCTGGTGTGATTATTACTGTTTCTTGTTTTGTTCTCCAGATCCTTAAAGTAGGAGCATATATCAAAGCTTAGATAGCCAAATCAGTGCTAATGTACTGCAATTTTGGGACATGCAATTTTGTACTCTAGAATACAAGACAAGACTACTCTCATTTACCTAGCAAAGTGTGTATTTGTTTCACTAGAGTTTACTGGAGTTTATTGCTTTGGTCTTTCAAACAGAAGAAACTTTTTTTTTCAATGTAATGTAGATTGGTAGCTGAATGGAAAAATATCTCTGATTTTGTGGCTCTCTGTTGAAAAACACCTTTCTTCCAGAGTGCATGGTATTAGGAGCCATCCTGGTAGATGTATTTCCTTCTTCAACATAGAATCAGAGTAACAGAATGGGTAAGGTTGGAAAGGTCCATGGTGGGTCTTCTGGTCCAACCTCCCTGCGCAGAAAGGGTCATCCCAGAGCACATGGCACAGGATTGTGTCCAGGCAGTTGTGCAATATCTTCAGTGAGAGACTTCACAATCTCTCTGGGCAATCTGTTCCAGTGCACCATCATCCTCACATTAAAGAAATTCTTTTATTCAGATAGAACTTCCCGTACAGTTTCTGTGTTTGCCTTTGTCTTGGGTTGAGCTGGCAAAACACCAACTGTCCAAGACAGAGTGAAAAGGGAAGAAGGGGGAGAGGGGAAAAAAACCTCCAAACCAGGTTTATGCTGAAACTAACTATATGTATTTATACAGAAAAGAGAAAATTAAGAGAAAACTACAATATAACACACACACTTACAGAAGTTATATATAACAAGAAATAACCTCCCACTCCCCACTTAATACAAAGTCTATTACTTTAGATCTCTAAGTACTCTAAAGACACCTAGCAAGAAACAAAGTATAACAACAAAGTGTTTCTACTTCTCTGAATTCAAACAAAATGCAAGCAGCAGCAGGTGCAAAGCCTACTCCAACAAGACTGCAGCAGCACCACGTCCAGCTTGTTATCTCGGCTGTGGTGGAACTGACCTAACGCCTCCCACTGCTGCATCATATCTTAGGTTTGCATCATCTGGTATGAAATATTTCCTTGGTTACCCCGTCAGGTGAGAGCTGTCTCTACCAAGCCATATAGATTTTCTGAGCCTGCTAATTTGAGGCCTAGCTAAAACCACTACAGCCTCTTATTCTAATGGTTGGAATCACTGAGCAGAGCCTGGCTCCACCCTCTCAACCTCTTCTGCAGTGATACTTTTAGCCATTGAAATGGTGCCCTCCCAATCATCCCTTCTCAAGGCTAAACAGGCCCAACTCCCTTGGCCTTTCCTCTCAAGGGAGAGGCTTCTGTCCCTTAATCATCTTTGTAGCCCTCCACTAGACTCACTCGAGATGCTTCAAGTCTCTCTGGTACTGAGGAGCCCAGCACTGCACACAGTACTCCAGATGTGCCTCAACAGGGCTGAGTAGAGGATCAGGATCCCCTCCCTTGACCCGCTGGCATTGCTCTTCCTAATGCAGTCCAGTTTACAATTGGGTTTCTTGGCCCCAAGGACACACTGCTGGCTCAGGGACAGCCTGTAATCTACCAGGACCCCAGGTCCTTCTTCGCAGAGCTGCTCTCCAGCAGGTCAGCCCCCCAGCCAGTACTTGAGCATGGAGTTATTCTTCCCCATGTGCAGGACCCTACATTTGTTGAAATTTAGCTAGTTCTTCTCTGCCCATCTCTCCAACCTGTCAAAGTCCTTCTGAAGGGCTGCACAGCTCTCTGGGGTATCAGTCACTTCTCCCAGCTTTATGCCATCAGCAAACTTCTGAGGAGCCATCTGCCCCTTCATCCAGGATAAATAAGTTCAACAACACTGGTTGTTTTTACCCTTGAGAGACATTGCTAGTGAACAGCCCCCAGCTCAACGCTGTACCACTGATTACAACTCTCTGGTATCTGCCATTCAGACAGTTCTCAATCCACCTCACTGTCCACTCATCCAGTCCACAATTCCTGAGTTTGCCTATGAGGATGTTGTGAGACACAGTGCTGAAAGCCTTGCTGAAGTTGTGGACAATATCCACTGCTCTTCTCTCATCAATCCAGGTAGTTTCCTCATCCTAGAAGGCAATCAGGTTGGTCATCCATAATTTACCTTCCATGAATCCATGCTGACTACTCCTGATTAACTTCTTGTCATTCACATGGATAGAGACGGCCTCCAGAATGAGATGCTCCATCAGTTTAGAAGGGATTGAGGCTGACTGGCCAGTAGTTCCCTGAGTACTCCTTTTTGAAGACAGGGGTGATATTTGCTTTCTTCCACTCCTCAGGCGCCTCTCCTCATGGCCACAACCTTTCAAAGATCATGAGCAGCCTCACTATGGTGCCACTAGCTTTTTCAGCACTTCTGGATGATGAGAATTAGGGCCCATGGCCTTGTGGATGTCAAATTTGCCTAGGTTCTATAAACCAATCCTCTGTGACCAAGGGAAAGTCTTCCTTTCACAATTCCCTTACCCTTTACAAAAATAATAAGTGTCCATGTAGGATTCAATAATGATGATGTACATAGTACAAAAGATTCTAAAGGATCATATATCTAAAAAAAAAAAAAGGCAAATAATAATAGACATGGCATACATTGATTTTTCCCTCACCCCTGTTCCAAAACATCTGCTCTCAAAAACAGCCTTGTTACATGTTAGTCAGTCAAAAGGGCAAAAGAAAGATCATTTTTCTGTTAGTCAAGGTATTATAATCCCCCACATTGACTTTTTTGTCATTGCTCCCAGTTTAACTTTGTTTCTGTTCTTTACAATCCAATCTATGTCTCCTTCTGCTTCAATATATTTTATCTTACTTTGGTGAAGGAGGGAAAGGATGGGGAATGGTGACAGACTTGAAAATCTCTGTGTTCAGGAAGCATCTGTGTACTTCTCTTGGTGGGGTCACGTGCGTCAGCTGCCTTCATGAGTTGGTGCACATGGTTGTTACGTACTATGTGGTTTCTACACCTTTCTACAGAAGTGCACCAAAAGAAATACTCGTAGCTTATTATGATACGTGGGAATAGCTGAAAATGGTCCATTTATCTTTTGATTCTGTCATATCAGGGGATAGATGATCACCATGCAGCTTGGAAGCTTACCATTTATTTATCAGCATTTCTGTTTATTTTTTCTGTCTGAGATCTTTGGGGTTGCTCCTTTGGATGCATTTGTTGTGCTGTCAGACTTTACATCAAAATGCAGATGCTTCCAAAATTAAATCATTTAAAGGGCTCAATGTAACAAGACAAATCCAAAGAGAAGTGGACCTTTTTCTTTGGTGTTTTTTTTTGGGTTTTTTTTTTGGGTTTTTTTTTGTTTTTGTTTTTTGGTTGTTTTTTTTTTTAATTCAGTATAGAGCTTATTTTGTCCTTGTTTTTTAACTGGAACTCTCACTGAACCCAGCAAAGAATTTTCTTATGGAGCTATGACAATATTGTGTCCTTAATTACCTTGGAAAAAAATAAATAAGGAAAGCAGTTTTTCTGCCAGACCTTCTAACTTCAAATGCAAATATGCTTATTGTAGAATTCAGCACAAGTTTTATCTCACAACTGTGAGTGAGATTTAGTGCCATAAGCAGCAAAAAATTTTGTAAATCAAATAAAATAACAAAATTCTTTTATTACCCAGGGAAACTATTTGTAGATTTCTTTAACGATAGAATTTATTAATTAAGTCCCTAGGTTCAAACTGAGATGTTCTGAATCAGATTTACTGGAACAGAGATAACAGCTCTTTCAGTATCCTAATCTTTTAACTTGTATATATCTTCTGAACTATTGCCATTTTCCAGAGTAATTTTCACAGTGCAGTTCGGTTGAACAATGTTTCAATTTTACGTGAAACCAGGGAAAAATTCACTAATAGTATTACTTCAGAGTATCATTATCAGATGTTCAAGAACTGTCTGAACACACTCCTGTGCAATGTGCTCTAGGATGACCCTGCTTGAGCAAGGAGGTTCGACCAGCTGACCCATTGTGTCGTTGACCCATTCCCCTTCCAACTTTAAATGTTCTGTAGTCGTTTTTCTTTTGCCCTCTTTAAAAAACATCCCTTCCCAAAATCTCAGCCAAGTGGCTCATCCATTAAGCATAACTCTGCTTTTGTTTATAAATCTCACAGATTCTAATTCCAATTACTTGTTATACATTTGCATGTATCTAATTATACTGATGGCTAGGAGTACTTCTGCCAGGCAGATAAATGAGAACTTCATTCCTTTCTTGGATAAACTGACATTTAGGGAGGTGGCATCCAGACTCATACACTAAAATATGCAGTAGAATCATAAGAAAATAAATGCTTCCCTGATAATACCCATAGAACTTCCCACCTATAACTCCATTCTTCCTCCATTAAAAACAAGTGGATCCACTAAAAGTACCTTGAGGTATTTCATGAGAAAGTTCTTAAGTGGCAAAGCTAAAGAATGTGTTCTTTTGTGAATGAGTTTACTGATAGAAATAATGTAGAATTACGCATCAGTTTGTAGGAAGTTACTAATTGATAACATCTTGCTGAAAACAAAGGGGGTGAATTGCCCTAACTAGTTTCACAGAAGCATATTATCTTATTTCCTCTGTAAAATAAGAAATATCAAAACAATCAAAAATTTCTTAGAGTATTTTAATATTACATTTATTACTCTGAGGGCAATCTAGTTATGTGACAGGAATTGCAAGTCATTGAAAAGAAAATCTAGCAAAAACAGCCAAGCCCATTTCTTGTTTCTAACTTGGCAAAGTAAGCTTACAACATTACATTAACTTCTATCATCAAGGTCTTTAAAAATAAGCAGAGAAAATTTGTTCCAACTTCTCTTACTGTAGTAATGACTTTGAAAATACATTATTGCACTTCAATCACTTGATTACTGCCAACTGATGAAAGTCGTCATAGCCAAACACAGCTCCTCATTATCCTATCACCACTTAGGACTACATCTATGGTACACTAATATCACAGTTTATTTTAGATCTAGATCTAAAGAAGCACAAATACATTATATCCACCACATCTGTTAGGATCTATCTTGATCTACAAACACACACAAACTCCTGCTGGCCTCCAGGGACCAGGCATCACTCAATGATTCATACCGAGAGCAGCTCAGCTTTTTCAGACCCACACTTCACATACTGCGACTAGACAGCAGCTGAGGTAAATTTCCTGTTTTTTCAGATCTGCCTGGCCAACAAAATTAACATACTGCAGTTTGATAAAGGTTGGCATGACTCAAACTCACAGGAGTGTGTGACATGCCATCCTTTCCTTCTCCCCACCCCCAGCACCCAATTTCATCAGGTCAGCAGCAATCCTAAGAAAGTCAGTCCCTTCACAGGGACAGCCCAGGAAGATAATGGGCGAAGCTGCTCCATCTGACTCCACTGAATGTAGTGGACTAATAGGAAACCTTATTCCCAGTGTCTGTTCCTACCAACAAAGGAGTGAATGTGCAGGAGAGAGAGAAAAAACAGTCTCCTGTGGATGTGTGGTGCACATCGCTGTCCCTGGCTCAGGCATAGCAGCTGCACCAAAGCAAAATCCTCTGTGACAGACTGACCACCACTACAGAATCAGACATTTAAACACAGAAGCCAGTCCACAGTGCCCATAGATTTTCAAAATAAGAACTGACTGCAGCCAATGAAAAAGATGGTGTCTTAAAATATGAACTACAAAAATCGCAAGCCACTGGTTCTTTACAGGAACTTACTGGTTCCTTACGGCTCTTGTATATCTCTACTTTCATTAACTCATCAGTGGAATTTTGTCCTTTTCATGCTCATATAATTGCAGGTACAGATTCTATCCTGGATGATTTTCTCTCTTCAAAGGTTACCACTCAAAAACCAGAAAAGATAACCAAACAGACATAAAAAAAAAAAAAAACACACAAATGAATAAAGGTAGTAAAAAATGGCTTCTTTCAAGTAATTTCCCTCCTTTATTCTTGAAATCTGCTTCTGTAGATATGTTCACAGCACATATAAAGAACAAAAAATTGTATCAATCGGGCTAAATGTTTTTGTCTTGCTTTGTTAGAGAAGTGGAAAAGATTTTAGTATTTATGAGTCACCTGTGGTTGCAAAACGATTTATTTATTTATTTATTTCTCATTGATGCAGGTAAAGATGCCAATCATGTGCCATTTGTGTTGTCATTAAGAAAGTTTGAGCCAGTTTCCAGTGTCTTGCATTAAAAAAAAAAACCTGGCACATTTTGGATCCCACTTGACAGCTGAAAAAGTTGCCAGATTACACAGACACGGTTGAAGAAATTTAAGCACAAATCTTGCATCTTCTGCTGTTTTAATACTGATTTTTTATTTAGATATCTGAATCAGATAATGCGTCAAATATTCATCAATTTGATTTAAAATTAGTGTCAGAAGTAGTCCACAAAAGGGAAAGACAGCATATATCTTAATATTTAGTGTCTCCTCTGAAAAACTCTCCAGCTGCCAGGAACACTTTTTTACCTTATTGCTGTCGTATGTCATTGATTAAAATATGGGGTAGAGGCCACTACTCAAGCGTGAATGCACAAATCGACATTGCAGTAAGCAGGTAATCCAATTTCAAAGCTCCTGATATAAGTTATCTTAGAAGAAACTTTTGTATTCCCAGCATTAACTAATAATATATTGGATCAGTTGAATGTGTTAATATGGATTTGGGGGTTTATTCTTTTTCTTCAGTAAAATTTCCTTTCTGACAATTTTTTTTTTCTTAAAAGGCATTCTTCAAAATGCAGGGTCTACTGGACTGTAGTCATACTGTAAGTTTTATTCCTCCTACTAATTTGGGAAATATGGAAAACATCCTGATTTCGGGAATAATTTTCATGTATTTTTGAAGTGGTCTTTTTTTTTTCTCCTAAATCTCAGAACCTTATTGTTTTGAATCTATTAATTACCTGGATGAGGTCATTTGTACTGCTGTGATCAGGCAGAAAAACACAGCAGTGTTGATATTTCACAAGCTCTTCTATCATTGCTGTAGTCATGGAATTATGTCAAGGCATAGATGATAATTTAATTTTCATTTCAAGTCATGAAAATGAGTATCCAGAGAATTTTTAATAAGGCTTTATTAATAAAGTCTGAACAACTTAGTATCTACAAATTATTTATTACACATAATGTATATGGAAAAACTATGATCTTTTAATATAAGTCATTTGAAGTTCTAACAGCTGAACCCTGAAGTGATAATGTGTGTTCTTTAAAGGTTGGTATGGTCATAAGTATTTAATAACTCCCACATTTAGAAATTGTTTACATTTGGCAGAACAATTTTACTTGATATTTCATTGCTTTCCTTATTTTCAAACAATATTTGTTTGTTTGTCTCCTATCCAGGTACAATGGAATCATATTTTTCCTTAGAATATTCTTCCTGATTACATTTCTCCTTAGCATACAAGCCTGAAAGCTGTGGTTAAGACAAACTTATATCTCAAGTGGGAAGTTTTTGCCTGCTTTATAGTGTGGGGTTTTTTTTTAAATACAGGCTGACCTCAGATTAGGAGGCTAACACTGTCACCAGGTGTCTAACATGACTATATGCACAATCGTACTCAAAGACCAAACTAGAGATGTGACATGAGTATTTGCTGTGCAAAGAAATACAACCAGGCTCAGCAGACCAGTCTCCCTTGAAGCATTACTATTTGTTACTGAAAGTAAAATATATTCAAGATTTGTTTACTAGTTTTGACATCATCAGTGGGGAGCATATTCTGAAATAAATTTGGACACCTTGAACTCCTGCCTGACATTAGCAGGAGATAGGGAGCCTCTCTCTCTTTGCAGCTAATCCACAATCCATTTCTCAGTAAGTGTCCATTAGGCCCTTATTGTCACCTAATCTACAAATATTTTTATGCACTATTTAGCTTGCAAACGCAGCATGATTTCAGTTCTTTCACAAGATGACTCTAACCTTGTTGAAAAGGAGCATTACTTGAAGAAATTATTAAGGCATTGAATCTTGGCAAACAATGACAGCAGAGTGCTGCAAGAAGGAGAAATGACCTGGAAATGTTATTACATTAAAGATCTCACACTTTCTTCTCTAGATGCAAAAGATATACTTGCTTGTGAAGATGTTTTGCTGGATTTTTAAGATCCATACACACTCAAGTTATGATACACAGCTGGCTTTCTTAAATATAACCAAAGATACAGTTCAGGAAACCACTTAAATATGTGCTTAACTTTAAACATAAAACCTACAGATTTCAGTCAAATCAACAATATACTGATATTTGCCTCAGTGGGTATTCTGCTCTTAATGAATCACAGCCTGAGGGAAAAGACAGACAAGGGTTTAATTAGCTTCTAACTAAGCTCTATATTTAATTTTTTCTTGACCTCATGGCTGTGCTACAAAGGATTATGTCTTCATCCCATCTCATTTAGTACCCTGAGGTCAACAGGGGCTAGCTACATAAAAGACCAGGAAAATATTTTAGCAGACATTTGAGTGTTATAATAACCAAATACTGTGTAAAATCCTGAAGCAAAAGATTCTACTTTCCATACCATAATAAAATCAGAGAGGAGTTTGGGTCGGAAAGGGCTTTTAGAGGTCATCTACTTTGCCCCTTCTACAATCAGCAGTGGCTAGATGAGGTTGCTCAGAATCCCAACTTGACCTTGAATGTTCCAAGGATGAGGTATCATACCACCACTTTGAGAAACCTCTGCCAGTGTTGCACCACCCTTTTTGTAAAAATTTGTTCCTTATGCCTTCCTCTGAATCTACCCGCTTGTAATTTAAAGCCTTTATCCCTTGTCCTGTTGCAATAGACCTATTAAAAAGTCCTCATATTTCTTACAAGGCCCCTTTAGATACTGAAAGGCCATAATAATATGTTTGAGAGCATTCTCTTCCTCAGGCTGAACAACGCCAGTTCTCTCATCCTGTCCTTACAGAGAATGTGCTCCAGCCCTCTGATCATCTTTGTGTGTCTCATCTGGACCCTCACAGGTCCATGTCCTTCCTGAACTCAGGCAGCCCAGAGATGGATGCAGCACTCCAGGTGGGGGTCCCATGAGAGCAGAGGAGAGAGGAAGAGCTCTTCCACATTGACCTACTGGCTGTGATTTTTCATGCACAGCCCAGGACACTCTTTGCTTTCTGGGCTGATTGATTGCTCACATCCAGCCTCTTACCCACCAGCACCCCCAAGTCCTTCTCAGCAGGGCTGTTCTTGATTGTTTCAGCCCCCAGCCTGTGTTGTTAGCAGGGGTTGTCCCAGTCCATGTGCAGGACCTCATAGTTTGGCTTTGTTGAACATCAAGAGATTCCCATGGGCCCGCTCCTTGAGCTTCCCATCCTTCAGATGTGTCAGTGTCAGCTGCACAACTCAGCTTGGTGTCATCTGCAAATTTGGTGAGGGTGCACTCAATTCCACCATCTGTGCAATTGATGAAGATATTAAAGAGTACTGATCTCAACATAATTTTGAGTCACTACACATCCAGGTAGTGTAGTTACCTATACACACAGATGAAACCTCACTCCCTGTGAAAAAGATACAACAGAAATTCTGATTGACTCATATGAAATAATTTATTTTGTCTTGTACTTTTATCATGTCTCATATTACTTAATGTCATATTTTCTAGGGTAATCAGTTGTACAAACAGACACTTCATAAAAAGTACTTTAATGCCTAGATATGCACCTGTAATTTTAACAAATCTTCATCTGTAATAAAAACACTATTTCCACAACACTTTTTATTATTATTATTATTATTACTTTCTTTAGACTACCTCCCAGCCATTGCTTTTCTCCAAAATTGATTCAGAAAATTCCTAAAAATTCATTGGCATTTACCCATTTGCTGAAATGCCTCTTCTTCCATAAAATCATATTTGATAAAGATGCTTGTATTTTGCATCATACAGAATACAAGCAGGTTTACCAAAAGATACTCTCTACTTGCATGTATATTCATTCATCACTGGCAAGGTCTTTGGATGATTTTTGTACTGGAGCAACCCAAAGCCTACACAGTGGTTGGATGCTGTGGGAATACTCAGGTAGCCCACAGTGATCTTTATCAGTGGATTATTATTAACCACTGATACAGTGGAGAGGTTCCTGCTTCCAGGAGCAAGACTAGGGAAGAGCTCCCTAGGATCAGGCCCCTTAGAAGCGAGGTTGGCTCTTCCCGCTCCCGGCCCGGCAACCACCCCGAACAGACAAGTCCACACTTGCCAGGAGTCCACGAGGAAAAGCCAGTTTTAATGCCGCGCGCTAGCTTATGAGGGGAGCACGGGAATCACCCGGATGTGGGCGGGGAGGAGGGGCGGAGACGGGGCGGAGATGGGGAGGAGATGGGGAGGAGTAACGTACTGCAATGGGTTCATGCAAACGAAGGGAAGGAGGGAGGGGAGGAGCAGCAAAAGGATCAATGGGAGAATGAGGTCGGCGGGAAAGCTCTAGGGTCTTGTGGGAAGGGGAAACCTGGAAAGGGATGACTAAGGGAAGAATACCCAGGGTAGCCATATTAAAGGTATAACATTTAAACTGGGGAAGTGTCCATCTGCAAGTCCCCATGGTCCCGATTCAGCTGCTGCATGTGCTCCCCAGGGTCCCGAACCTCTGCATCCCCGTCCACCCAGAGTCTGCAATATCTCTGCCACTTGGTGAATTCCTCCTCAGTCTGGTCTCCTCCGACAGATCTTCACCTTCAAAGATACTTAGCATACAAGTTCCTCAGTATGGAGTAATTTTCCAAAGCCAGCTGCTATTCAACCACCAGAAACCTGTTAGCTGCGTCAGAGACAGGGACTTCACAGCCTCCTGACTGCCATGCCAGCTGCCTGTCTTTGGAGGCAGCTGACTCCTGGGAAATCCAATCTACAGAGGCTGGTGAGCTGGTCTGGAAGTCCAAGCTCTTCTTGAGCTTTAGACTCACAGCTCCTCAGAATGCCTCCAGAATTACCATAAAGTCAGGGATACAGTGATTTTGCCTTTACGCCAAAAGGAGATCAAGTTTCCTATCTGTTCATAGAGTCTCAAATACTGGGAAGCAGCATGCCCTATTGAAAGGTTTTTATCTCCTTAAGTGACTTGATCTCCCAGATTGCAGTAAGAATTTCAATCTCTTATGATTTCTGGTTCCAAACTGAAATTAAACCAACTTTGGAAGACTCAAAACTCCTCACAATATATAGCCCATTGTCCACACAGGTTTTTTTCTCATCTTTTGTTTTTCCCCCTTTCATATACCACTTCGTGGCAACAGGCTGATGAGCCTCTACAACAGATTTTGTTTGACAGCACAACCTTTTGCTATGTGGTTCATTATCATCACTCTGTTTAGACTTACATCTATACCCATCAAAGTGTCATTCTGATACCTTAATTACTGTATGGAAACAATGATTTTCAATAAGGATTTCTTGAGATGCTCTATAAAAACACATTTGGACTAAAGAAAATAATTATGTCATACAGACTTCTTATGCCCTGAAAAATACAATAAAAGCCCTGGAGGGGAGTGTATCTAAAATTTTTTTTAAGGTTTATTAGCAAAGTTCTTCTTAATGTGGAAGAAACATTACACATTGATGTTGGTTTTGGTTTGGGGTTGATTTTTTTTTTCAGTTACAAGTTTCCTATATCCAAAATAAAGAAGACACATGCCAGAAAAAAATTAAGCCTACAAAAATAAATAAATAAATAAATAAGCTCACAAAATGGGTTTAGGCTGCCTAACAGTTAAACAGTGATAGTTATCTGTCATTTAATGCAGACCCAGATAATTAGCTAATGCATTACCTCTTCATAAAAATGCAATGTCTACATTAGGCGTCTTTTGGGGTTTTTTTCTGAGTACACATCTGTACAAATAAGTAGCATCTAAGTTAAAAACATTGCCTTTTTTCCTCATTGTAACAATATTATTAAAATTGTTTTCCTAAGAACTTCATGGTACCTCTGAAAAGATATAGCAGAATCACACTGTGAAAATATGTATAATATATATATATCTTCTTGGCATGATCTACACAGTTATTTCTGAGGTGCTAGAGATAAAAAACAAACAAACAAACAAAACAACATGGTTTGAAGGAATTGTTTTCAAATGCGTATGTTGTTATAGATAATGATAGATAAGAACATTGAATTTGAGGTGCAGGCATCAGTATTGACCCAGGAGCTTTTCTAAGGTAATATTGTTCTACTTTAAAACAACCTAATATAAAGATCCTATTTACAGCACCCCTGATACTAAAAAATTGGTGAGCTTTCCAGTGATTAAATCACATCTCAGGAGTCTAGCCAGTCTCTTGTAACTATTTTTATTTTTCTTCTTTTAAATTTATTGCAGTGTTCAAACACTTTTTAAGTTGTACAAATTCTTCTTCCTTCAACTCCCACTAAATTACTTTTGTAAAGAATGGATTGCTATGCACTGTTCTCTCTGCTTCTTTGCTATTAGAAACATGCCTATACTTTTCGTTATTGAAACAGTTGTGTTACTAGAGTAGAACATTTGATGCTTGGGCATCAGAGGGGAAGGTTCTGAATAGGGCAAGGGATAGAAAAAAATTAAATATTCCAATTTTGTTTGCTAATACAAAAAACCAAAAATGTCCAGGCCATGTTGTTGCAAGTCTATAATTTGTTTATGGATTTTGAAATTCTGTCACTGTTGGATAGGTACTTTTCTGGGTAATTTCATCAATATGTGAGCTTCTGAAAGGCTAGAATACATTTTTACATTATTTGACACAAGTGGTCCTCATAGATCTCCTTTACATTGTACACTCTGTCTTTGGTGGATTGCTACCTTCCATCCCTTGACTCCCTGCAAACTATATCTCTGTCTCCAATGAGTTCATTTTTCTGATTCTCAGATGTTTGGATTTTGCTGTGATTTCTTACTGCTATATAGCTCATTCTCTCTGGAATGTCTTGCTGTCTGGCCAAGCCACCATCATCTGATATATTCTTTAATTTTTATTAGTTAGTAAGAGAACTGACAGATATCTAAATAGCAAGTGCTCCAGCTCATGTGGCAGTGACTGCTAGGTGATCTATATATGTGCAACTGGTTATTGGTATGAGTTCACACCAAGTCTGGCAGTGGAGGACTCTGCAGGTTTCATTCATTCATTAACACTCAATCCTTGAACAGCAAAGCTCTCCAGCCATAATGCATTTTTCAGTCCTGTGTTGCAAAGACCCATGTACTTAGAAACTTACCCCTCAGGATTTCCACGTCAGCATAGTGCAACGAATACACTGTCTCTTAGGAAAGGTTTATACCAAATAAAATCCCAGACCTCATCATCAAGACGGTTTCTGTTAATGGGAAACTACTCAAAACTACTCGAAATGCCACACTCAGGAACTCTGGTTGGACACTTGGTAAGTATTCCAGCAAGAACCAAGTGAACAAAAATATTTTATTTGCCTGCAGACCTTACTTTGCCATATTCAATTGAGAAATATTTATCAAGACCAGCATCTCCACACTAAGCAGAAACCCTAAAAATATCGTTGCATTACTCATACTTTATAGACTTTAGATGACCAAGCCTGCACAAGAAATTGAGTGAAATTTCACTGAGGTGAGTAAACAGTGAATTTTCATCTGAAATTAGTGAGGTTTAACTGAGTTGTAAACATACAAGTGCTGACCTTACCTACTTTATTTAGAAAACATTAAATACTGAGTGACTGTATTTAATCATAGAGATGAAAATTGATATACCAAGAGGTTTTTAATTTTTCTTTGAATCTCCACGATTTGGCATCATTTGGTAAGCAACTAAATCAGTACAAAGATGCAAAAAGTGTCTCTTTTCAGCCTTTTGTGAGACCATGTTATTCACTTTGCATCTTAATGCCTAACTTGCAGGTTTACTTCTTTATCCTCCTTTTGACTCCACAAAAACTCCACTGCGAATTTTATTTTTTGAAGGTCAAGCTACTTCTGCAATTTGATTCCCAGGCATGCTGTTATTTTCAGTAGTTTTTATAGTCTTGGGACCCAATTAGCAACACCATAAAAATCTAAAGGTGGCAGAAACATAAGCAATGAGTGTGCTGGAATATTCAGGAGGAGTAATTGTGTGTGTTTGTCTGTGTATGTTTAGGATCTGTTTAGAAAAGACAGAGAGAGAGAAAAGAGAAAGACTCTGAGAGCAAGTAAACAAGAAAGACAATGGGAAAGAAAAATGAGAGTGCATGAGAGCAAGAGAAAATAGAGAGGCGGAGTGGCAGCATGAAAGAGCAAAAGACAACCATAGAGTGAGAGAGTAAAGAAGTATTTATGGGTATGTGGTCTTGCTTAA
The DNA here is from genome assembly GCA_021164005.1 of Willisornis vidua nigrigula. Taxonomy (NCBI): domain Eukaryota; kingdom Metazoa; phylum Chordata; class Aves; order Passeriformes; family Thamnophilidae; genus Willisornis; species Willisornis vidua. Next base: position 1,330,336 of record JAJPCS010000021.1, on the reverse strand, counting down.
AGCCATTGCAACACAGAGACTCAAATGATACAATTCCAGCTGATAGATGGTAGATGCAAGGAAGTGGGAAACATCACAGAACAATTAAGCAAGTTATAATTATCACATCTCAAGTATATGAAGACATATCCATTTTTAATTTTTTTAAGGGATTGCTGTGTCAAATAATGTGAATGGATTTCCAAAAGACAGAAAATAAATAGGTAAAATCCATTTCATAGAAGTACTTTCTGTTCACTCTCCACACTGACTGGTGACTTTGATGTACACATGTGAAATTCCATGACAACATGTCACGTGAAAGGGGGTAAGAGACAGAAATGCAAAGACTTCTAGTCCCACCCGTATTAATATAAAGTTATTAGCTATAAGTGTCCTCGAAACAATCAAAGCTTTGTGAAACCAGCACTGCCTGTCAACGCTGAACAGAAAAAAGGCTGGAAAGATTTTTGACTTTCCTATGAGGACCACACTTAAGCCAGGGAGAACTTATTAGCAATAAGCGCCTCCAGACAATTAGAGCCTTATGCACTCAACACTGCCTACCAACATGGATAGCACACAGGTTGGAAGGTTTTCTGACCTCTGATATGAGACCACACTTAATAGCAAGAAAAGTACTTTCCCCACAACAGCTCCCGAAATAACATTTATTAATGCAAGTATGTGACAGTTATTTTGGGTTTTGCATTGCCAGTGATAACATTTAGCTGCAATATTGTATTTAATTGATAACAAAAGACCCCAAAAGAAACCAGCACAAAACACATTTTACAGAGACAAGCATATCAAACTTAAATTTCAATACAGCAGTGTATCCCACTCTCACAACAGACAGAAACTAGCAACAGGAAATTACTAACTAGAAACACAACCACTCGAAACACCCCTTCAGTAACACAGGGCAATAAAATAGCTTGCACACCTCCTTCTCTGTAACACAAAGCAAAAGGAAAGAACAGAGCTGCTTCTCATTAACACACATGTTAAAAAAGAACTGCACGCTGCAAAGGAACACGACTAATATAAAGTACCTATAAGTTGCAAAGTGTAAAGCAAGTTACTGTTATTAGTATTAAAGTAGCAAAACACGGTTTAGTAAATAAGGTGCTTATAGAGTAAGAATTTAAGTAGCTGTAAGCATAAGATGTAAGTTAGAATGTATAAAGTAATAACCTTTGTAAAAGCATAAAATATAAGATATGAAATATAAAGTATAGAAAGCACGTTTTCTCACCCCTACATTGTCTGAAGAGGTGGGAGGAGGGCAGGACAAGCTGCTTGCAGCTACCGCCACAGAGATAAGATGGTATTTCTCCCCAGTTTTGGCTTATGCCCACTCTCTTTTTATACATTTTATTTTCCTTTAGGTGGTTTGTGTGACTAAATACTTTGGGGGTGATAGACAGATACCTGAGGGGTGGCTTCTTGGTTCTCTGCAGGGTGCCACAGGGTGCGAGGAAGAAAGGCCATATCATTTCCGTAACACTCCATTCTACGGTAAGCACTTTCAGGGAGACACTGGAGTCTCTTTCTCCTGTCAGCATCCCTCCAGTTTCCCTCAACTCATCAAGACCTTATCAGGGCCATAACCCCAAAGAAGGCAAGAGGGCAAATGAAAAGAAAAAACAAACAAACAAACAAACAAACAAAAACAAAAAGCAACCATGAATATTGATTTATAAATTTCCAATAGTAGAAAATCTGTAAAGTTTTCCTAAATTGTCCCAGTATTTAAATACTATGTGCTGTGAAATTTTGTGTCTTATCTCTGGACTGAATTCAGAAATGTTGATCATCTACTCATTGCTTCTTCTCCCTTAGACTGAAGAACGAATTAGATTAATCTGACTTCTGTACCTCAGTAGGCACCTATAAACTGTGATTGTGTCACTCTTAACCTCTTCCTTGATCTTTAAGATCCCTTTTCATCCAAACCATTCTGTGATTCTTCAGGTTGCTAGAAAATGCCACGTTTCTGCTTGACTAATATACTTTACATCTATTATATTATAGCTCAGATTACAAGTCCCTTTGTTTATGTGAGTAATCATCACTATTTATGATTTAATAAACCAGTATTTATTACGTACAATATTTACCAGTAAAAACTTTCATTAATGCCTTTTTATTAATAATGGAGCAAGAAGAAAATCCTACTGACTCCTTCAAGATACACTGATAACTAGACTTTATTCCATATAATATACCCCAAGAGGACTTTTTATAGTTCTTTACACTACATCAAAATGGAATGATTCAAAGGCAAAAGCAGAGATTGAGTGTATCTCCCAAATTTGCAGTTGTATTCAAAGGAGGTACTAAGTTGGAGTGATTAGACTTCGTTTTCATAAGTGCATGTTAATTGACATTAATTATATTAACTCCTCTTAATTCTTTTTTAATCAAACCCTGTACCAGCTGCTCCATTATTTTCTTTGGGATCAATAGCAGGCTGACAGACCTATAATTAACCATATCTATTACCCAGTTTAATTTACCCTTTCTAAATATTGACACAGCATTAGGTTTCTACTAATATTAAAGAATTTGCAGTCTTCCAAAACTTAACATAAAACTGATGTAACTAAGTGCGCCAATTTAAAATGCTACAGAGTAATAAATGTCACTTACCATGCTTGAGACTCACCAGCAGAATTAGAGTGTTTATTGTCATCACCACATATATACTGCATCTCGGTCTTCCTGAAATATCACTTTGCTTTATCTGGGCATTAGTAGTAAAATATTCAGTAGAGAAGTTAAAACACATGAACAAATTTTGATAGTAAAGGCTGAGCTGTGAAAGGAAATTAAACCCTCTTCTGAACCTGGAAGTGGATATTTGCCTGTCTTTGCCCTCTACCGCTGAAGGTAAAGCTTATTAACTAAAATATCATAGAACCACAGACTATGCTGATTTGGTGTGAACATGCAAGGATCATAAACCTCAAGTGCCGGAGGTCTATAGTGTTTCTGTATTCAGACTGACTTGTGACTAAGCACACTGACTCTAGTAGAATTTATTCCTCTTAACATTGCAAGCAACTGGGCATGGGGAGGGTGAGGAGGGAGGTGGGGGTGGGTTAGGCAGGGGGTACTCTTTAGCCATTTGCTTTACTTATCAATTTTTAAAAGTTCACATTTTACCATCACTATCAATTTTCCCCTTCCTCCTCAACAATGGCTATATTGGAAGGATTTGATTTTACTTTTTGATGGATGTCTTTGTTTCAGTTTAAAAATATTATTTTATTACCGTTTCACTCATGGAATCTATTACATTTCTATTTATTCATTGAGGTATTTATTGTCCTGCCTACTTCTGTGCAAAATAGTTTCTTAGTCTGGCCATGGGACCTCTTCTCATGTATCAGATAGACCTGCAAGTAGCTGGGATTTCAAAAGCAGCACGTCTAATCAAGTGGTTTTAATTCTTGTGATCATACTGTCTCTATTTGGTACAATATCTAATGTCACATTCCCATATGTCAGGAACAATGTTCTACTGGAAAACTGAATGTAACTTTTACAAACAGCAGTATTATTCTATAGTTACCTTATCCAGTACTTGCCATATGAAGACATAGGTCATTGTTACATGAAGACATAGTTACTGAACATTGTTTTCTTCAGACTTTTCAATGCCTCATAATTAACGAGTATATTTCAAATAGAACATCACTCCTTCTCCTCTTTTGTTCATTTAATCTACATTGATTTTAACAGTGCAATAATGTGAATACCACAAGTTTCAGTACTACCAATTAAGACAAATTTATGCTCACAAACATGCAGTTTTAATTATTCCTGTTTATCATCCTCACACTTGGCACAGGCATATAGAAAATTAAAATTTTCTTTCCAAGAAGAATCTAGGTAGCTTGATTAAATTTATTCTTGCCACCTTGATTTTATGCTAAGTTAACTCTCCTTTATTCACCTTTTGCTGTTAGCTTAATATCTCCCTGAGTAATTAATCTAACTTTTCCTCTAGTTGGTTATCCTACAACTCAAATATATGTCAGTGAGAATTTTTTCTTGAGCAAAATGGATCAGCCCATCATTATGAGGAGTTACAAAGTGAGAAAAACTGCTTGAATATTTAAGGAAAGTAATAAATTTCTGATTTCTATGTGCAACTATTTATATGTGCAAATATTTTCACAATGCCTAGAGTCCATAGATATTGTTCTAGTAGGAAAGAAACAGAAGAAGTGATGTTATGCAGAATGCACTATTAATTCTGAACCAATACTGAGTTCTGAAGTTGCATTTTCAATGCAATCAATTCCATTAGTCTTAATCTTCTATAGACACAGATTCACTCCAAGCTGCAGTGTACAGCGCCTGGAATTAGACAGTTCAGGTCTTAATTGGAAGCTGCTACTATTCCAATTAAAAAGAAAAAACAAAACAAAAAAGTACTTCAATTTCCTCTGGAAACAAAATCAAACCAAAATTAAACCAAACCAAAACCTTCTATTTGTCAATGTCTAATTTTGTTGAAACATTTTAGTTGGTTTTGTAAGAAAACCATTTATTTTTGCTGATTGATAACTATCCTTGCCTTTTGGTATCTAAGTAAAATATTAATAAATTCAAATTTTAGTGCAGATTTGTTCAAATCTTTTGCCATTACTGCTGTAAAATATTTTTTCTTTATATACACCTACAGGCCTATTTGAACTTTATGAATCTGAAACGTAATAAATATGCACAGGACGTGTTTTAGTGTTCATTCAATCCAAACTATAACCTTTAAAAAACTTACAAATAAATTTATTGCCTTGTTTGGTGTTGTCTGTTTATTTATCAGGCAGCAGCTAATACTTTTGTCTACTACTGAGAATCAAATCCAGGTTTCCTATACTACATTTGCAGGGGTTTTCTGCCTTTTTCCACAGATGAATATTCCAGCAAACAGGGGGTACTGATTTGAGCTACGACTTCAGGGTAGAGTCGCAGCTCAGCTTGTACTCCCAAATTTGTTTTACACTTGTAGAAACACCCTACAACATACAAATTGTTCAGCTTTGGCAGCATTCCAGTAGCTTTCATGTTTGCACAGCAGCTTTCTGTGTTAACAGGCAGGATTGATTTTCAGCTATGACAAAGGCCATTAGCATTCATGGCTGTGTATTGCCTTCTGATGAAATCCCATGCCAGAACATCTCCAAATGCAGCAGTGGAACTTCTTTCTGTCGCAAGTCCAACACTCCTATTGCTTTCCTTTCAAAACAACACAACTTTGAGCAGAAAACACAGGTTGGTAATGAGTAAATGTGTTCATGGGTCTTCTTAGCAGGTGAAAAATTACTTGTATAAACTGATCTTACTGGCTACTGTAAAACAGCCTAATTATTGCATTCTTTGATTGTAATTAATGTAATCTGCAAAGCACTAAGAAATTAATATTTCAGGTTGCAGATTGTCTGTAAATTTGCTGCACAACCTTGTGGATAAATGTGCAGGGTGTGCCATAATTCAAAGCTCATCTTCCAATATTGTATCTTTAAAGTGCCTGTTCTTAATAAATTACAGCTGCAAAACTCTGGGTTTCAACTTAGCTCTTGTTTAAAATTGGCAATTTAAAACCAGCAGTAATCTAATACAAAAATTTAGAACAAACCAAAAAGAAAGCAGATACCATATCTAATGGTAACAATTATAAACAGTAGCAGGATATTATTAACCAGGCCTAGATTTACCTGGAATTGAACAAAGTGGACTTACTATACTCATTATTTAGTATAGCTCTTCAAAACCTCAACTCCTGTTCTATGGAACTTAAAGAAACAGAGAACATGTTATTGTTTCCTGTTTGAGTGATATCAAAATTTTGAAGTGGGAAGATCTAATCAAATGTATTGCTGTAACTTTAAATAACCTTTCTTATATCTTTGCAAGACATGCAGTATAGACCACTGTTAAATAATCTGTGCTGTCAACCTGCAAGTACCTAAGACAGGCAAATCACAGTTGAATAAACTACAGAAGAGAGTAACAGGCAGTACTGTATTTGTGTTGAGAGGGATCTGAGCTGCAAATGAACCTTATTCCTTGAGTTACACCCAGGCTGTTTAAAGATTTGGAAACTGTGAGGAGTTTTTAATAAAAGTTCTTCCTTTAAATATATTGTTTAAAACTTCGAGGCACAGATGGAACTGGACTTGGCTAGGGATGTGAAAAACAATAAGAAGTGATTCTACAAAGGCACAGGTCAGAAAAGACCAAGAAAAGTGTGTGTGTCCTCCCACCCCCCCTCACCCCCCACCCCCATAAATGAGAAGGGAGGACTAATGGCAACAGATGTGGCAGTAGGAGGAGAAGTTATGATGTGAGGAGAAACAGCTGGCAGCTCAGCTCCTGCCACAGAGCTAAGTCATGGCCCCAGCATAGCAGCATCCCATGTCCCAGGAGCAGGACAACAGCTCAAGAGTGCATTTCATGAAAGTGGGATTCATTCCTATGGGACCTACAGGTACTGCATCTGGAATATTTCACAAACACAATCACAGTATAGACCTCTGCTAATGAGTTCACTGGAGAATCAGTCAGGCTGAGGCTGCCAAAGCCTTGTTTGCCTTTGTCACACAACATCTTGGGGTCTCCACTTGGCAAAACAGAGTCCTGGGAATGTGTAGGGGATGGTGAGCACAAACATGTGCAGTTTTTCTGTGAATTCTTTTTCTGCACTTACTGGGGGAGCTGCAAGAATTCATGAGGCAGCAGCTGTCCCTGAAGCAACAAGAGATGGAGAAGCAGAAGGTGAGGTTGGGTGGACATGGCAAAGTGCTTCTCACGTGTGCAGTGCAGTGCAGTGCTGCACTGCTGTGTGTGAGGACAGAAATAGCTGAGTGCTGGGCTGCAGCCTCCCTTCATGTGTCCTCCATCTTCCTCATCCCACATGTGGTGACATGGGGAATCGCAATCCTTCTAGCACACAGAAAAATCCCAAGGCAAATGAAACTTAGGGCTTGCTCTCTGCCTCTCTGTCACACTCTTCAGAACACTTTGCTGGACGAGCAGAAGTCAATGCTGCAGAAATGCTCAGAGAAGCAAGGGAATCTGGAGGCTGAGAGGGTTGGATTTCACAACCAAGAGCAGCTGGGGCACAAAGAGTGATCCTGGTAGATGGACCACACCAGGATGAGATTGGCTCAAGTACCACAGTGGAGCCCCTTCCCATGGCTTCCAGCACCACCTGGCAGGCTCCAGGCATCAGTCCTACCCACACGGAAGATGTTCAGTGCTGCCTTCAGGTGTAAATTCAGAGATATCACTCAGTGTAGTGAGAAGTCAGCTGTTCAGGAATAGCCTCTGCCAACGTCTCTTAGATGTACTGCATGACAGCATGCTTTTTATCCTCTTTTATGTTTCTATATCTCAGTTCTAGTCTCAGACAAAGTAAAAACAAATTGCATTAACCTTAAAGGTCTGATAGTGTTGCTTCTACAACTTCATCCCTGATATCTGCAATCTTAAAAACTAGGCTACTCCATTTTCATTAGCTCCCTGTGTTCCTCTGAATTCACACTTTTTCATGTGTTTTCTTCTGGGTTAGGACTGTACCTTCAGCATTGCTTCCAACACTCTGCACTCTGACAGGATTCACTGACCACCAGTAACATAGATGTGTATTTGGTGTAAACTGTACCCAGCACACATTCAGTTGTCACTACCATTTCACTGTCCGTGTTCCACACTGAGCAGAGTTCATTAATCATTCAGACCAACAGGGAGTGTAATTCCTGTTGCAATTCCACTGGGAATATTGATCTCTATTGCTCTGACCATTAAAGTACACTTTTGAAAGCAATTAGACTGATACTTTAAAACCTCTTTTAGAGTGGTACCATTTAGGTTGATTGTCCTGCTCTGCTGTATTATCTTTTGTATTAATTAAATTTCTCAAGTTTCAAATTATTATGTACATAAAGGAATTAGTGATACAATTGACCAAGAAAATATAGAACTTCCAGGTTCCCCAGTAAGAAGTGAAATTGTTTCCTCACTTTTTCTGAAATGAAAGGGAAATGCCATGAAATTAACAGACTTGTCACTTGGTCAAAGCAATGACCAAAACTGAAAGTAAAAAATGTAAAAGAGAAAATAGTATATAGAGACAAGGGGTTTCTTAGTTTTGATGGGCTTAACTAAAGAGCCACCTTTCTTTATTTGCAATAATTTGTTTGAAACTTGTAATTTTCCTAACCGTTAAAAAGTCCCACAGGGATAGGGAAAAAAAACCCAACAAACCAAAAAGAAAAGTATGGAAAAACACTATTGTAGAAATTATGTTACCATTTGCATACCTAGTTTTGGATGAGATCTCAGAAATACTCTTTCACAGAAAGCATGTTCAGACATGCAGATTTTTCTTTTCCTGACGTGAGAAATTGCCCAAGTATACTCCACTAAACCTATCCAAATGTTCCTGCAACAACTATATTTCTCTTTCCAATGAGACAGGCTAAAGTTAAAATGTTGGCAAAAAGTTGCAAGTGTTTCTTCAAGGAGGGGCAAACAGTTCTGCCTTCTGCATGAAAAATTAATAGAACTATCATTTATTTTACATTAGCTAGAAGTTTATGAAATAGTGTGATGCAAGTAGCGCAAGTAGCGCTATATTCTCTACCAGCTTCAGGGGGAATGGAGCTGCTGGGCTGTGGCTGTATCTACTGGGCAATAGAGGAATGATAGCACCTGGACAGGTTGTTTCCTTACAGCTTGTCTCGTGTTCATTAATAACATCCTTAGCTCGCTGTGGTTGTTCCTCTCCCACCCCATCCCTGAGTGGGAGAAACCACACTCCAGCTCAGTGATGTTCTCATCCTCTCTCATCAGCCCCTGCTACCCTGATGTGCCCTTGCTTAGGCAGGGATGCTCTTGGAAGCTTCATCTGTTGGTCCCATTCACAGTGTGAGGTTACGAGCTATGGCGGTGGGGGGGTGGGGGAGGTTGGTGCATTCAAGGGGTACGATGGATGAGTGCCAGCCCTCGGCTCACTTCGTGAAGGAGAGTGTGAGATACCTCCCTCAGTCACGACCTCCCTCCGGCCAGAGAGTGGGGTCCCGCGGCCAGGGGACCCCCCGTGGCGCTGGGGCTGTGGAGGCGTTTCTTGTGATGCGCTGGGAGCGGCAGCAACATCGCCATGACAACCTGGAACGCTGGGAAGGCGCGGGAGGCACCGCAGAAGGCACAGCCGAGCTGGGGGCGGTGGGACCCGCGGGCTCTGTCCTGCCTCCCTGGCCATCGGAGCAAGCCATACACTCAGTTCCTGAGGCTGGGACACACCGCCATGATGAGCGAGATACGGCCCGAAGGAGGGGTTGTCAGCTCCAAAGTGGATGGGCTGGCCCTTCTGCTGGACTGCAGGAGGGGATCCCAGGGAATGGAGGCTCTGGATCGCTGGCGCTCAGGAGGAGCTGTGCTCATTGCTCCCTCCAAAGTTGGAAATATCTCATTGGTTTCCTGTATTTCACGTGCCAATTCCCAAAGAGCTTGGGCAGGAGGAGAGCCGTGCTGTTATTTATGGGGTGTTCTGTAGAAAGTGCTTCTGGCCTTAGTGTGTTTTGGGAAGGTGATCATACCTGCTTTGTATTCTAATGAGGGAATCTGTCTTTGTCCATAGGCTGAAAGTGGTGGGAAGAGTTTGAGAGGTATGTACGCTCACATGCCTTCCATTGATGTATGTAAGTGCTTTGATGTCCTGGAAACGCATGGGACAGAGGACGAAGGACATTGGACACAGGTGGCAGCCCTGACTGCTGGAATGTTCCATAATCTTTGTCCGAAAGCTGCAGTGGAGTCCATCACGTCCTTCCTTAACCAGAGATGACCCTCCTGTCTCATCAAGGGGATTTACCTCCTGGGGACCTATATTCCTTACTTGGGCTCTTTCCCAAGTCCAGGGGAGAACTTTTATTTCAGTTCTTCTCGCCCCTAATCCCTAACTGCTCGGTTGGAGTCCTCTTGCAGCCCTGATGCTGAAACAGTGGTTTTGGCGTTGCCCAGGGACACTGAAACACTTCAGGGTGAGAGCTCACATGCAGATCAAGGGCTGCTTGTGGCCAGGGGTCCCTGAATAGGAAGCAGCTGGCTCACTTGGTAACGATACCTCATTGTTGGCTGAATGAAGCTAAATCTTTTATTATCCTGATACTGCCTGAAGTCCTGGAAGTTCTCTTTAGCCTGGCAAGGAAGACAGTATGCTGGAGAGCAAACTTTTCTTCTTGGGGTGTTTCAAAAGGCAAGGCTTGTTGATATTGGGAGCTTTTCTACTCCTGCTTTGAGAGCTTGACAGCTTGACAGCTGCAAGAGCAGCATCCTTATACTTTTCCTGCAAGAGACAAGCAAGAGAGGTCACAGGCAGTTAGAACTGGATAAGAACCAAAGGCAGCTGGGTGAGCCCAACAAGGGATGCTGGCAAGGTCAGCAGAGGTGACACCATTAGCTTTGGAGTGTGAGATTGGTTTCTAATGCTGCTGCAAAGGAAGTGTCATTTCTGTAGTGGTGAGGAGGGCTGCTAATACTCTCTGTCAATGGAGAAGGAAAGCTGGTTGTTGCAAAAGTTTCATACTCTGCCCTGGACACAGCCTAGGAGCATTTGCACTACAGCCATGACTCAGATGCATTTGAACATGGCCTAATTCCAAAGAAGGTGCTCCCAGCCACACTTGGGAGACAAGTTGCTCAAGGTTTTCAAATGAAGATTTTTCCAGCCGTGTTTTCCCAGAGGCAGAAATCCCAGTGGAAACTGCAGAGAAGGAGGAGGAGAGCTGGTATCTTTGCAGACAGCTGCTCCTCTGGGCCCTGACTCAAGACTGCTTGTCTCAACAGAGAAGGAGGAGGATCAGGACAAGGGAAAAACTGTCTTTGAAAAGTATGAGACCTCTGGGTTTGAAGAACAGACAACAGAAAATCAGCTTGTGAGGTATTCCGCTCATGTCTCTAGCTCCAGTTACTATCCATGCTGCCCCTGCAGTGGAGTGGGCAGGGTTCCCTGGGTCCCTTCACAGGCAGGGTCCCCTTGCAGGCAGGTATTTGACTGCTTCTCCTTCCACAGGTTTTCATCCCAGAAAAGTGGCAAACTGAAAGAGGAACCTCAGCCTAAATCTCCTTCTCCAGCTAGGCACAGCCCTGAGAGGGAGGCCAGGACTGATTGTGACCGTCTGAGCTTGAAAGATGAGGAGCTCATGGATTTGGCGCCACAGCCTCCAGCAAAGAGTAGTCCTGCTGCAGACAGCCAGCCTGTCTTCTCCAGTCAGCTGCCAGCCACAGAGGAGGCAGCAGCTAAGGATGACCCACCAAAGGAGGAGGAGGACTGGTGGAGTGCTGCCTTGGCTCACAAGAAAGCTGAAGCACAGGCAGAGGCCTTGGAGGTCCTGGATAAAGGGCTGGATCCGCACACTCCTGTCAGGTAAAGACAGTCAATAGACAGCTGCAGGTTTTCTGTCTGCTCCACATATAGCTGCTCCATCAGGACTTCTCAGAAATCTTCGGCTCAGATTGAGGAAATAAGTTCTTAGCACTGTCCTCTCTCAAGGTGTGGGTAATGACGTGGGGCTTTCTACTACTGACCCAGCCCAGTGTCCCATCACAGCTCTGAGCTCTCTTTCCATCTGTGCCCAAGATTGCACTCATGCCCCTTGATCCCATGGAGCTGTCCTGGATCTGCACACCTCCACAAACTCCCCCATCCTCCTTATTCCTGCCTCTATTTCCCTTCATTCCTTCTAGTTGCAAGCAAAACATCTCCTGTGGTTGAGTTCTCATGGACACATGTTCAGACTTGTGCCATCCAAATGGGACTTGGAACTGAAGTGTGAACAAACTGCCATGTGTCATGGGCAGAGGTGTATTAGCTGGAGCTACTACTGCCCATGGGCAGGAAACACCAATGATGGAGGTTTTGAGGTGCCTGTGCTCCCTCTAAAGTCAAAAAGCTGAATCCTGCCACAGCCAACTGGGACAGGCTGTCAGCTCTGAGGCAGAAATGGGTGTTGAGGGCAAGGGTCTCATCTTTCATCCTCTCCTTGGCTCTCTCCCCCTGGATGCTTTGTGCTTGAAGTCAGCCAGATGCCTCCACAAGAGTACCGCAGCAGTCAGCTTCCCCACAAGACACGGCAGAGAGCACAGATGGCTACAGGTAAGGCCTCCTTTGCTTTTCAGGCATCCTTCATGGGAGAAGTGTCTGCAGAAAGCAGCTGTGTGTATGAGGAGATCAGGGAATGGGGAGGGTGAGTAACTACCAGTGATCCCTTTGGTCTGGGACCCCAGTAACAGAAAGGGAAGGCAGCTCTGAAGAATCATCAAGTTCTTGCCTATTTGATCACAGGGGGACAGCCAAGATATAAACTGACAAAGATGCCAAGAAGGTGAATGCTTCTGCATGTCTCCCTGAGCTGTGACACTGCTGAGCATCCCTTGTGTCTCTGTTCCCACACAGACAGCCAGTCCCTCAGCTCAGCACCATGAAAGAAGGCTCAGCAGGACTGTTGGAGTCTGCAAAGGCAGATCCCTTCCAAGAGGCCAGACCCCCAGGTGTGTATCATGTGGTTGTACAGTTTGGGCAGCCATAGCCAGAGAGGGTCTCCTTACTCTTCAAGAAGAACCCTGCAAAAGGCAGGAGTCACAGCATCACCCTTGGCTGTGGGAATGCTGCCCAGGCTGTGACCAGCCATCCTCAGGGAAGGCTGCCAATCTGCAGGATCATACCATCCCCATTTTTGACATAGTGGGGGCATGGTGCTGGTATGCACTGCACTCCAGTAGTGGCCAATGGAGAGACTGCATGCTCCCCTTTGGAGAGACTGAGTCAGGAATATGCCTATGTCCATTGTCCTAATTGCTCCCTGTTTTGTTGCCAGATGAATATCCTGCTAAGGCTTCTGGAGCTTCCCAGCTCCCTGAAGGCAGTAATTTGAGAGCCCAGGACACCTACTCACAGGCCACTGAGGAGTAAGTGCCTTTCAGACACATCTCACTCTTGGGGAGCTCTCTGTAGTCCCCAGTTCTTCTGATCTGCCTGTCCTTGGCTTCTCCACCTCATTCCCTGTCCCAGTAACCATTGCCTGGGAGATTAATTACCTTCAATGACTTTGGTAACTAGGACCCCAGAGCCTGAAGCTTTCCAGCAAGAGCTGGGTGCCTATAAGCTCACTTCTGTAAATCTCCCTTGTAACAGTAGCTTGCTAAATAGAGTAGTCACAACACTGCTATCTTTTATCCCAGTGCTATTTTCACTTCATTTTAATGTGTTGTATGATGTGGCTGATGCACTGGTCCCATCTGGTACCATCCACCTTGCCTCTGCCTGGCTTGGCTATCCCCAAGCTACCTTTGCAAAGCTCATGTGGAGATGTTGCTAACCCTCAGGCTTGTGTCACAGGCCTGTGCTAGAGGATGATCTCTTCGACAGATTTGAGGAGGACTTCGAAGCTATGGAGGTAAGCCTAAATTTCAGGAGAGAGCCTGAGTGTCCAAGGACTGGGGCTGAGGCAGGCCAGTACTATCCCTGGTCTCACCCCATTCAAGTCAGCAGTGGGGATCAGGGATGACCTATGAAGTTATTTCTTGAACTGAAGGGGAATTAAAGCTTTAACAGCAGGTGTAGCTCTTGTTTGGTCTTGGAATCCTCCATTTCTCATCTAGATGGGTGTCCTCACCCTTCCCTGGTGGCAGGATGCACACTGTCTCCCAGAGAAATCACAATCTTCTCCTTGAATCTGTCCCCCGAGAAGAAAGCCCAGCACACCTGTGTCTGGGGTAGGGGCTATTCCTGGGGAGAAGGGACCCAAACCAGCAGTGGGGTTGGGCAGGAGAAGGATAAAAGAAGGCTTGTAATAGGCTGGGGATGGATTGCTGTTGCAGGATGAGGAGGGGATGTTCTATCTGATGCTTTAGTCCTTGAAAACATCTCTATGTCCCCTCAGTTTAACATAGCTGAGTCATATCTCCAGCCTGCATCAAGCTGCTTATTAGCACTGCTCCACATCCAGGCACATGTGTCACAGTTGGAGAGACAGGTGAGCCTCATTGCCTGCTGGGTGGAGGACCATAGGTGACCCAGAAGGAGGAGAAGGGGCCATGTCTGCATCAGGGTGACAGGGCAGATAGAAGAAACCTTGCTGTTCAGAGATGCCTACAGTTCCAAAATGCTGTCGTGGGAACTCTGTCCATGGGATGGCACAAGGATATTCCCTCTGGGTGTCTGGCAGGTCTCGACACTGGCAATAAAGCAGGCAGAGTACAGGCAGATACTGGAGCTTCTCCAGCTGCGGCACCAGCAGGACATGGATCTCATTGCACATGGCCACAGGTAGAAGGCTCTGGCTTGTGCTTTCCTACTCTCTCAGGTCCTTGCCTACAGCAATACCCATCTCCCCTGGGGTGGCAATGCTGGGGCACTTCCCCAGTCTATCCCTGGTGGGGACAGCCATGGAACTATGTTAGTGTGGACCTGGTGGTGGTGGCAGAGAGCAGCTCCACAGGGAGCCAAGGCTCACTCTCACCAACACTGCTATGGGTGACAAGGAGAGGGGTCAGTCCTACTGCCAGAGCATCCCCAGCATGCTGGGTATGGCCAAGAAGTCAACACTTTTTCCTTGCTGTGACCTCTTGGGCAGGAGCCAGATGAAGGTGGTGAAGAACAATGATGGGCAGCAGGAGGAGAGGCTGCAGCAGAAGGAGCAGCCAGCAGTGTGCATCCCACTGCAGAGAAAGGACACGACCCCAGCACAGCAGCATCCCATGGCTCAGGACTGGGACAAGCAGCTCAAAGGTACATTTCATCAAAATGGGATTCATTCCTATGGGACCTACACCCTCACTTCTGCTAGTGAGTTCATTGGAGCAAGTCAGTCCATCTGAGGCTGGCAAAGCCTTGCTTGCCTTTGTCATCCGACATCTCAGGATCTCCACTTGGCAAAACAGAGTCCTGGGAATGCACAGGGGATGGTGAGCATAAGCATGTGCAGTTTTTCTGTGAATGTGGTGTGGATGGAGTGAGGATATCCCAGCTCATTGCTTGCGGCCCTTCTGCTGCCTCTCCTCAGAGCTCCAGGACAGGCTGTCGCAGCAACAGAGAGTTATGGCAGAGGAGCAGAGCCAGTTCCAGGAGGCAATTGCAAAACTGCAGGCCGGGCTGAGTGAGCAGACTCAGCTGCTGGAGCAGGTGAGCCCAGTCTGCATCCTCTGCCTAGGTCAGCCCTCCTGTGTGGGTATGGGGCATGTGTCTTGCCTGGTCTTTGGCCTAAAGTCTGGGAATGGCATCTATCTCTCCTCTGTGTCCAAACACAGGAGTACAGGAAGAGAATGACATTTGAAGCCAAAATGGAATCACTGCAGTGTTCACTGGAGGAGTTGCAACAATTCATGAGGCAGCAGTTCTCTCTGAAGCAAGAAGAGATGGAGAAGCTGAAGGTGAGGTTGGGTGGACATGGCAAAGTGCTTCTCACATGTGCTGTCAGCCTGTGCAGTGCTGCACTGCTGTGTGTGATGACAGAAAGAGCTGAGTGCTGGGCTGCAGCCACTCTTATCTGTCCTTCCTCATCCCACACCTGGTCACATGGGCAATTGCCATCCAAACAACCCTCTAGCATGCAGATACAAGAGGCTGAAATGTTGTCTTCATGATACATACTGGTTCTGTGGCAGCAAAAGCCAGAGCTCTCCTAGCAGAGTTCTGGCCAGGCACCGTGGGCTGGAAACAGCCTTTCAGTGTTCTGTGGGGTTTCATGGCAACGATGGGTTAAGCATGAAAAATCCTATGACATATGGGAATTAGGGCTTCCTCTCTGCCTCTCTTGTCACACTCTCCAAAACTCTTTGCTGAAGAAGCAGAAGTCAATGATGCAGAAGTGCTCAGAGGAGCAAGAGAAGCTGGAGACTGAGTGTTCTGAATTCCACATCCGAGAGAAGCTGAGGGAGGAGCGGCTGGAGCAGAAGATGGAGCAATCCCAGCAGATGGACCGCACAAGAATGAGATTGGCCAAGGTACCACAGTGGAGCCCCTTCCCATTGTCTCCAGCACCACCTGGGATGCTCCAGGGATGGGTTCTGTCCACAGGGAAGGTGTTCAATGCTGCCTTGAGGTGTGAAGTCAGAGACATCAGTTGGTGTAGTGAGAACTCAGCTGTTCAGGAGCAGCCTCCACCAGCATGTGTTAGATATTGACTGAAGAATCAGTCATCTCTGTCTCTCCCCTGTGAGGGGTTTGGACAGTTCAGAGCAGATGCAGCAGACCTTCATTTTATATCTGCTGAGATGAAAGCCCCAAAGTGGCTCAAGCAAAACCTCCCTGTGCCATGGGTACATGTCCAGTCAGTTCTGCTCCTGCCTGGGGCTGCAAAGAATGGATATATGGCACAGGCAGTACACCAGAGCTGTCTTTTTAAGCCCTAGAGGGGTGGAAAATAACCACTTAGGCCAAGTCTTTCCACTGCTGACAAACTGCCATTTCCTTGAGCACACCTTAGGGTGTGCAATGTAGTGAGAGTCTCCATCCTTTCCAGGGAAAGAATGTGAGTGTGTCTGTGCATTTGGAGCTCTGCCACCCTTGATCCCCAAGGATGGGTGAATGAGGGCTCTGGTCAAGTACCTGGTGGTGTTGCATGGCACCCCAAACTGCCCTGCAGGAGAAGATCAGCAAGGACAGATCTCCCTCACGTACTTGGGAAGACATGAGACAGAACAGGGCAAGTAATGCATCTGTTTGCCCCATGCCTATTCTAGGAACAGGCAGAGCTGACATTGCGGGGCCACAAGCTGAGAGCCAAGGAGGACCAGCTGGAGAGGGACAGGGAGCAGATAGAAGCATCCTGGTGTGAGCTGGAGCTAATGAAGGAGAAGGTGAACAGGGCCATACAGCACATCCAGAAGAAGGAGAAGGAGATTAAAAGCATGATTGAAGTAAGTGTAGCAACTGCACCACAATTCACATCTTTACAGAGGCCAGGAGCAAAGCTGGGGCTTCACACCTCTCCAAAGTCATGAATTCTAACCCTAAACTGAGACTAAGGGGATGTGCAAAGGAGCCCTGCCTCTGGGCAGTGAGGCGTCCTGTCTCCCATCTCCCCAGCCACTCTGCCTTGCAGCACTCATCCCAGAAGTGTAGAGCAGGGAAGCATGCCCTACGGGAGGTACGACAACTAGAGTCCAAACACCAGGAGAGGCTCCAGGCCATGCAGAGACAGTTGGAGCAGCTGAGGCAGCATCAAGAGCTTCTGCACGAGGCAAATACCCGCTCATCTTCTCTTCTCGGCATGTGGCCACTGTTCCAAGGGCCCAAACCTTTGCCAACAGCTTCTCTTTCTCCTGGGAATGTAGCAGGATTGGCAGAGAAGACAGTTTGAACAGCTGTGCAGCAGCAAAGTCTGGGACTTCTGTGCCCCTATGGAAAGCCTCTCCAGCACACAGTGTAAGACTTCCTGCATGCTGCTGATAGGAAGGGATGTGTGGAGGGCAGCTGCCCTTGTAGTCCATTTTTTAAAAGGCTTGGGATGTTCCTGGGGGCTATTTTAATGTATAAAGCTCAGCTGTGAGTTTGCTTCCTCATCCCCTGCAGGAGCTCAGCTAAGCTCTTTGAGACAGGCAGTACTCTGAGGGGTTGGGGGTTTTGACCATTTACACTGGGAATTTGGGGAGGATATTGCTGAAGGTGCACATGGACACCAAAAAAAGTTTGGTTTGTTGTCCCCATCTGCAATCCCTCCAAGAGCAATGGCACCACCCAATCAGGCATGTCTTGCAGGCAGGACACACCCTCCACACAGCCCATGGTGTAGGAGGGACAACATGGCCAGCTCCAGTACGCTCTATGCTACAGTGCAGATGCTGAAACGCAGGGCCCAGATCGTGAGTCAGTGGGATATGGGTACTGGAATGGACTTGGAATGAGCTGAGTGGGAGAAGGGCTGAGTAAAGTGTGATCTGAGCCTGATATACATAGCGTGGGGTGTCTCCTAAGATCCCTACTGCGTGACCAGGCTGGGCAGGATTGCAAAAGCTATGGGCAGTTAGAGGAGTGATAGCAGAAGCAAGGACAGGTGTCTCCTCACCGCTTGCCTCACCTTCATGGGATAACATCCCTAGCTCACTGTAGTTGTCCCTCTTCCACACCGTCCCTGGATGGGAGAAGCCAGCTCTGCCTGACTGGCTCGGTGATGTCCCCATCCTTTCTCATCAGCCCCTGCTTTCCTGATGTGCCCTTCCCCAGGTAGGGGTGCTCTTGAAGGCTTCAGCCTTCAGTGTGAAGTTATGGGCTACAGGGGTGCCCCCATGCACCCCAAGGGGTACCACGGATGAGTGCCAGCCAGCTGCTCACTGCATGAATGGTTTGGGATACTTCCCTCAGTTATGAGCACCACCCTGGACTGTGCCCTTGTTTCTGTGTCACTCTCTCATGCTCATCACATCCGTCCATCTCCTCAGGATTGGGATTTCTTGGAAAGTGAGGGCATCTTCCTAGAGTCCCTGAAGAAAACACGCAAGTCTACGTGATGCCTGTCTGCCAGAAGAGGTGACATCCCCACACATTACCAAGGGATGCTGTGCCCTCCATCCTGGAGAGGAAAGTGAACAATAAATAGTCCCACTTGTCAACTTATTCTCTTTCCAAATACTGTTGGAGTTTTCCATAATTCACTGCTAGTCATTGAATACTGTACAACTAGTCTGGAGTGCCATCCAGATGGGCCTGGACAAGCTCAAGCAGTGGGCCACTGGGAGGTCCTGCATCTGGGCTTAGGCAGCCCCCAGGATCAATCAAGGCTGGGGGATGAACAGATTGAGAGCAGCCCTGTAAGAAGGACTTGGAGGTGCTGTTGGGTGAGAGTGTGAACATGAGCCATCCATGTACACACACAGCCCAGAAAGCCAAGGGTTTCCTGAACTGCATCAAAAACAGTGTGGGCAGCATGTCAAAGGAAGGGATTTTCCCCATATACTTTTTCTTGTCAGACCCCACTCAAAGTACTGCATCCAGGTCTGGGATCTTCAGCACAAGAAAGACATGGACCTTTGGAGTGAGTCCAGAGGAGGCCTCAAAGACAGAGAAGGCTGTAGCACCACTCCTGTAAAGACAGGCTGAAAGCTGCTGCTGTTCAGTCTGAAGAAGAGAAGGCTTCTTTGAAATCTCATTATGGCCTTTCAGTACTTAGAGAGCAATTATTAAAAAGAGGGAGAGTGACTTTTTACCTCAGCAGATTGTATTATGACAAGAGGGAATGATTTTAAACTAAAAGAGGAGAGATTTAAATTAAGTCTTAGCAGGAAATTATTTATTGTGAGGGTGGTGAGGAACAGAAATTGGTTGCCCAAAGAAGTTGTGGATGCCCCATCCCTGGAAGTGTTCGAGGCTGGGTTAGATGGGTCTTGGAGCAACCTGGTCTCATGGAAGGTTCCCCTGCCCATGGCAGAGGGTTTGGAAGTAGATAATCTTTAAAGTACTTTCCAACACGAGCTTTTCTATGGCTCTATAATGACTATAAAGTCACTTGGTTTCAGCAGACTGTCCTTAGCATTTTAGTGAACTAAAATGCAGACTTAGAGGGATGAGAGCAGTATTAAATTGCATTTGTTATTTGACTTTTTTGATTGGTGCATTTTATATCCTGTAGGCTAACATTTTTACACTGCTCTGTCTAGTCTAGTTAATACATATTGGAGACTAATAGATATCGATTGCATGTGCTTTAGTACCTTGTTTAGTGAGGTGTGATCAAATACGTTACTGTCATTAGTGATCATTATGAATAAAGAAATTCTTAATGTTCACTTGTGATTTCATTGACACTGTTTATTTAGGCATAAGGATCAGATCAGGTGTAATTGTTCATTTGGCTTACCTTAAGGAAACAAGATTAATTTTCAGATATGTACAAAAATGGGATTCATTATATGAAATAATGGGCACAAAAGTGCAGATTCTTACCAGTTTTGTCATTTAGTCATACTAATCGTGAACCTTTCCTGACGTTTCTAACACACACTTAAAGGCATTCTTCTAAATTTGAAATTAAATCTGCACCTTAAAACATTTTTGCATTTCTCTATTAAATGACTATATATTTTCTTGTGGAATTCACTCAGTAAAAGGGAGAAAGGCTTCCAAAATGATATTTTAATGGCCTTTGTTATGAATCAGGCAACCTGTGACATCCAGTTTCTTTCTTCCCATCCTCTACAAGTAGATTTCAGCTATAGTGACCTCCAAAGAGGGCAGTCTTTGTTAACCAAAGGTCGATCTCATTCAGAACTTTGTTCACCTGTTTATAAATAATTCAGTCCTAGAACTTTCCCTATCCTGTGAGGAGACTAATCTCATAAATGCATGTCATCATTCATGTATACTTTCTTTGTCACTTTCTTTATAAAAGAAGTGAATGACCTGCTATCATATGTGTTCCTTTCACAGTAATTTTACATATCCTGTATCTATTTTTTTTTAATATTTTAATGTGCTTTCTGCTACTGTTCATATGTGTTTAGAAAAAATGTAGTATTTCAAACATCTTAGAGTTTATGACATTTCTACCAGGATATCAATGACCTCTACTTGCAATGCAGCATTTTTCAGGAGTTTTTCTCTGTCATGTGTCTGTCAGCACCTTTACATATACTCACAACTTTCAACATTCCAAAGATATGAGACCCAAAGAATGGTTGGCCAGTTGGGAGCACAGCTAAGGCAAGTGGCTAATCAGAAAGTGTATATAAGACATTGAAAAGCAGCAAAAAAAGAACTTTTGAAGGAAGGGAGAGTAAGGAGCAGAGCTTAGCTTAGTTCAGCTTAGTTTAGCTTCATTTCTGTTACCTTCTTTTTGCTTCTCTTTTCTACATTTAAAGTAAGTAGGATATACTGCTCAAGCCAGTGATGTGTGGTGTTGACAGTGTGATGTTTTAAACAGTGCAGGGACAATTTTCATTAAGCTTTGGAAGCTCTAACTGATGGTCAAAATTGATAGAATTGGTCTGAGGAGGTGGGAGGAGGCAGGACAAGCTGCTTGCAGTTACCCCTGCAGAGACAATGGCATTTCTCCCCCATTTTGGCTTATACTCCTTCTTTTTATATCTTTTTTTTTTGCCTTTAGGTGGTTTGTGTGACTAAAGTCAATACCTTGGGGGTGATAGACAGCAAAGGCCTGAAGGACTCCCGGTGTAGTCATAGAAGATATCACAAAGGAGGGCCATGTAATTTTTACAACACTCCCTCCTTTGTTAATCTTATCAATTTGAAAGCTCTTTGTCCTCTGCTGGGAGTATCCCTCCGGGGGGCTGAGGTGTTTCCCTCAACTCATCAAGCCTTATCAGGGCCATCACCATAAAAAAAATTAAACTGCTGTACAAATTAATATAGAGGCCATAATATACAGCTATTATGTCCTGATAAGAAATTATATACTAAAATAATCTAGAGATTATATTTTACGGAAATTGCTTTGTCCTTAATATCATATAAAATTGGAAAATATTAAAATTTATTATTTATTATTGCATTATTCCTAATGCATTAGGAAATACTCTAATTTTCTAATACAATGGTTGTGTTCCAAGTTGTCCTGTTTTCAGCCAGAATAGACTTTGTTTTCCTCTAAGTAGCTGGTCTAGTGCTGTATTTTGGGTTCAGTATGAGAATCATGTTAACAACACATGTATTTTGGCTGTTGCTAAGTAGTGCTTACTCTATAAATGAAGAACTTTCCAGTTTCTTATGCTCTGCCAATGAGCAGGTGCACAAGAAGCTGGGAGAGAGCATGGCCAGGACAGCTGACCTGAACCAGCCAAGGGAATATTCAATACCACAGAATATCTTGCCCAGTATATAAATTGGACAAGTTGGCCAGAAGGGGCTGAACTCTGGGATACAGGCTGGGGGTCGATCAGCGAGTGACGAGCAGTTGTATTGTTCTTCATTTGCATTTTCTTGGGGTTTATTCCTCTAACTGATTTTAAGATATTCTAAATCTTTATGTCTTTACCATTCACTGCCAAACAGCAGAAATAAGGGCTTATGTGAACACAAACTCAGCAATTCACTATTCCCTCTGATAAACACTAATTTTCCTTTCAATAGAAAAGGAAGAACTACTGTTCATACAAACCTGGACATTCATACTGGCTACATGAACTCATCCTAGAAGGAATGTGAAAGTGAAGTGGAGAACAATGTTGTCTTGTCAATACACCGAATATCCTGATAATTTGTTGAATACCTAAGTTCAGGAAGATGTTTATTAAGAACAGTAAGATATCCCTATGGTCTTCCTGTATAAAAAGATGAGCATTAAACTCAGCAGAACACCTACAGCAATCAAAGGCAATGAGGCTGCATTCCCACGTATCATGATTGATTTTGCTTCTCAATGTCGAGTGGCTTCACTGGCTAAAATTTAATTAGCCCAAAGACCACCCTTTGAGAGCAATGTCCTTGACAATGTATCCTGTCCTATTAATTTTCCTTTCCTTTTAGTTCATCTGAGAAGCAATAATTGTATAACATATGAAAGTAAAAAGTAGAAAAACACATAGCAATATTTTACCACTACTGGGATCACAAATAATAATAACAGCTAAAAGTTTCTGCTGTCACTTTATATGAGTTGCTGATATACTTTCTCTGTATGTGATAAATAAAAAAGAAATAAAAGAGAGCTACAAAAGTAACAGGAATGTCAACAGGAAATGTAGAAAGAAGTTTTTGAAGAGAACTTGACTTTAGTGTGCAACGTGCTAGCAGAGCATCATATTGCAGAGTACAAATGCAGTTTGAGCCTGCTCAGGACAGAGTGGTGCCAGTATCCAAGTTTTGCTGTAATCACCATTGATATGTTGATAAGCATTTATCTAGTGGTTCATATGTATTCCAGTCCATCTCTTCAGATGCATTACATAAATAGCAAGTTCATTTCATTGAATCTTGTCACATTTAATCAGCCAAGGTATCCTTTTAATTCTAATGGCAAAATGTGATATATATACAGAGCTGCTGAAATGCCACATTTAGACTTCTAGCACTTACACTGCTTTAGTGAGTTTAGGATGAAAATCTGTACTGTATGCGAGATTGCAAGAGCTTTCAACTGTGCATACCTAAGGCCAGAATTGATGCACAGGCAAAGAAAGTTAGCAGTTCATATTGACCTTCATTGCTGCATAAGTATTCTTTTCCGTAAAGTCTTCTGACAGCTATACAGAAGTCCTGTACTGATGAATGATGTGTTAGCTACACAAGCTAAAGCAGACTTTATCTGCATAACACTAGTACTATTTGCTTTAGTTTTATTGTTGATTCTTGTCTCTTGCTCTTTGTCAGAACTCTCAGACTGCAAGTTTTTCCATGAACCTGCAACAATAGAATGATGAATAAATACGTTGAACCATGAACCAAATATTGGAAAAAACCCCACTTCCTAATGAGTTCCCAGAATTCCCAAATCAACTTACCTAGCCTAAACCAAGTCACTAATTCTTTCCATCTGCATTTTACTATTGTTGCCAAAGGGGTTTTTGATTTTTGATTTTCACATTTTGTAGATTTTAGGAGCACAGTAACTGTAGCAAATGTAGATGTAATATGCTAATATTCTGGCAGCCTAAGTTCATTGTTTATACATCCTAACCCTCAGCATTTATCAGTAGCTCCAACTCTCTTAGTTGCTTAGTCTCTTTTTCAAGGTAAAGAGCTGAAGGATATCAGAAGGCCTACAGAATGAAACATAAACACAGATCAGAGTGACCCAGAAGTCAGAACTGGATGAGCTCCAAGAGACCTTTGTGTGCCCGGGGAAGATGAGCTGATGAAGACAGAGGATCTTTACAACCCCAGACCCAATTCCAGGGGTTGGACCAAGGCTGAGACTGGGGCTGGACTGAGAAATGTGTAAAGCAATGATTGGAGGGATCTTATTATAAAAGCCATGGAAACAAGAACTGAGACACATGCATGTCATCATGTATTCCTGTGGGCCATAGGCCTGCGAATTAAAGGACCTTTACTTTTTATCTTACCCTACACTAACTTGGCTCAGAGTCCTGTTTTGGGGGGGGGGAGGGGGGTTGGGGTGTCACTTACGGCATCACTATAATACTGCATGGCAATAATTTTTACTATAATACAACAAAGACAATGACTGCTGCAAGGATAGCTAGATATGAAATACTAGACATCTTACTAAATATCTTTTAAGCTGCTGTTTGTGAAGTGCATACAGATGAAACACTTGCTAAACATAAACTTCTTTTTCATCTGAAATTGAGATAACAACTTGAAAGACAAGTTATTGATGTACAATTAAAAAGGTCCACTCACTAGCACACCCAGACAGAACCTCTAGTCACAAAGGTGAAAAGACCAAGAAATGTCATGATATGTGTTAGTGATCTTGCTAGGTACTCTTATTTTACCGATTCTTTTTGTTCTTTATATTAAAGAACAAAAAGAATCGGTGTTGGCATGGTCTGGGGAAAAAAAAATCAGAGAAAGGGGAAAGGAAAGAAGTGCTTGGAGAATTACAATTATATGGAAATTAACCACAAATGCTTAAATTGTCAATTTTCAATTATCTGAGCAGAAAAGCACAGCCATACCCAATGCCACCTCACAGTATATGGACATCAGCCACCCGATACTTTGGGAAATTAGCAATAGCCATTTCAAAAGAGCTTTATAGCCCTACTAGTCTAGCATTTCTATTAGGTAGACAAAAAAATGAAATAATGAATTCTAAACCAAGGAAAATTTTTTTTAAAAATCATCCTAAAATCTGATAAGTGAAAGCAGTAAGTGTTATTTGGATGAACTTTAAATGTACTTTTAAAAATCTGAATTTATTTCTGCTGAATGTTTGGTGATGTAATTAAATTCTTTTCAACCTGGTTCATCATCTGTTCCCCCCTTAGCCTTCCTCTTCAGACATTTTCTGGTTCCAGATCACAGGCTGTTTCACAGGTCAAATTATGCTTTGATAACATCATTGATTTCTGTCTCATTTCTGAACAGATATTGAGGACAAGATCCCAAGCTGCAGCAAATGGGCATAGTTCAACTAAGTTCATTGAAGCTGAGCTAATCATAGTAGTGCCAGAACTGTTTGGGGCTCATATATAATCTTTCTTCTTTTATTTCTCTCTTTGAGGTGTCTAAGATAGTGTGATGACTGATAGATACCCAGCTAATCATGTGGCTTTCTCCCCATATGCTCAGTTAATCCATCCAGTTACCTTAAACTGATATATGTGTTTAGGAAATTTCCCTGTCTGACCACTCAGGAACCGCTCTGATAGTTCCATTCCCACTACCCAAGACTGTCACTGCTGGGACTGAAGCCCCTTCTTGGCAGGTGGTTCCAGTGACCTGACAGGAGCCCAGCTTGGCTCTCTCCACACCCAGATCTCACACAGTCAGAGCAGGTTTCCTTACCACTTTGACCCTCAGTTTCCCATAGCAGAGTCTCAGAAGTTTGCATTATTAAAATAATTTAATCATGGTGTCACAAGAGCTTGGGCTGGTGCCTCCAAGGAGGGACTCTCAACAAAAGAAATTGTGGGGTTTTATACCCTCACAGTCCAAAGGCATGGAAGGCTGGAGGCATCCTGTGAAGTCCTCAGATCCTGCTGTGTCTCTGAGTGTCCCTCACCGGACTGGCACACAAGTCGCTGTGCCCTAACTTGTGTAAAGGGTCTGTGCCAGTTCACAGCCTCTTGCCTGGGCCTCTGCCACCCAAAGCTCAACTTGCAGCTTGAAATGCAGGTACACACTGAGCTACACATACTGTATGTATTCCTCAACAGCACAGGACTAAATTAAATTAGAAGCTGTGAAACAGGACACCTTCTCTGCCATTCCGATCAGTGCTAATTATGTTGCATTTTATCAGTTTCCTTCACTTTGCATCAAAGAGAAGCTCATTCTTCCACATTTCCCACATCTTTCTGTGTTAATTTAAGGTCTTTTCTGACAATGAATGCATTGTTTTCAAAATTCTTCTTTGAAAGCAACCAGACTTCTCACAGCAGGGGCTATAAACTCTGCACTGACTTAAAAATGCATAAGAAGACAGGGTATATTGGATTCATATTCCTGTGGATGTCACAATGCTCTAGGGAATACTATAGGGGATGTTTCTATATTACCAAAATTTAAGACAGACAGAGTACCCAGTTGTTCTAAAGACAAGCTGTATTCCCTTCACTTAAATAGCAAGAGTCCGTTTTGCATTGGAAATTGAAATTTAGTGCTGGAATTCACTAAAAGAAATAGCTTCCTTGTGTTCAAAATTATCAGAGATTGGATTTCATGCTTTCAATATCAGACTATTCATTTTCACTGAACTTCAAATCTGGAGAGTATTCTTTCACTTTACTTAACATGCAATAAAAATAATGCGAAACAGTGTGACTTAAAAGATCACATCTTCACCATGATTTCAACATTCACACTTTCCCTTATTCTCACACCTCTTCTATACACACATATTTGCACTGAGGCAGCAAATGCATACTAACAAGTTCCATGTAGCCATATGGAAACAAAACTAAGTATTTGTTACTTAGTGCCAAAAATTTTGTGGAGGACCTAAAAAGGCAGAACTGGAAAAAAGTATTGTAGAAGATTAGCTGTGAATATTTGGATAGGTATTGCTTCCATACTCATGCAGTATCACACAGTGCTCAAATATTCTCATGAGAAATGGGAATGCTTAAATCATATGATGAATACATTGCATTTTTTTAAAAAGTTTTAACAGAAGAGAAGTGGTTTCAGGTTACAAATGTGTTTGAGTCTCCAAAACAAGGTGCAAAATGTGGAGTCTGTGAGTAGAGCATGGTTATCCTTTGAACTATTTTTTAGTGTATTTCCATTTATTTTCTACTGTAAAACACTTTCCCCACCCAGTAAACACTAATTTTATCTGGTTTCCTGCCAGCAACTAAGCACTATGCAGACATTCACCCACGCACCACAAGACTCTGAGTGTAAGTAAAAAAAATATAAAAACATGGTTTGAGATAAGAACAGTTTAATAACTGAAAGTAAAATAGACCAATAATACTAATAATATTAATCATATTAATAATATGAATGACAATAATAAAAATCAAAACAGAGAGAGTAACAACGCCCAGGAAAAACAGGTGATGCACCAGCTACTAGGAAGAAAACCAACTCTACCCCAGCTGAAACCAAGGCACCGGGCTTTGATTTGAAATAGACTGTTTTATTAGGCACATTTTGTAACTTCTACAGTAAAAAAAGTACTAGAATTTTGATTTTTTTTTTTTAAACAGAATCTGACACTCAGGTATTTGTAACAGTAAAGACTCAAACATTACCTTTTTTGATAGTTTTCTCTAAAGAGTAAAAACTACAAATCTGATTCATTATTTACCTCTGCTATGACGCTTTCTGCTCTAGAGGCTAATTTATAGTGTTCTACCATGTAAGAGTGTTGAGAATTTATCACTTAGCTTATTTTCACACACTTTCACACACACACATATACACACATACTGTTGTACATAGTGCAGATTGATTGAAAGAATCACAAAGTTAACCCTGTAAACACCAAGATTACATTATATGAACCTTAGACTCTGGAGCATGAAAAATTTATCTAAATCACTTTAGTATCACTTTCTAAACATATTATACAATGCTTGTTTAGCTTATCTGTGCTCACACAAAAGCATTCCTAAGTACCATGAATGCTGCTAAACTGTCTTAAAAGTGTAATATAAAGATAAAACTGTATTTTTGAGGGATTATTTAACATAGGAATTTATAGCCAGTCTGTGTAGTCAGATAACTTTAAAAAAATGTAGTTAAACATTTTATTACAGAAATTAATTGGGAAATACATGAGAAACAGTGACAGCTGTAAGACACAACCAGACCAGCACACCACAAAAGCCCCAGCATCAAATGCAGATGAAATTCTCATGAATGCCAGCCATGACATATCTAAAAAGCCTTAGAACTGCATATTCACATCTGCACTGCAGCAATGCAGATGAAAAACTTTGTACATATCAAGTGTTAGGTCATGTTTTTAAAATTAATCAAAATACAAAGAAACTCAAAACAAGCAGGGAGTGGAGTGGGGGACCAAGGTTTTGTTGTTTATATTGACATTAATCTGTCCAGGAAAGGCATAATAATTTTTAAATTGCTCTCTAAGTGCTGACATGGTAGAAAAAATTAGGAAGTTTATCCAAGACTTCAATACGTGACTAGTAAAACTGAAAGAAGCCAGACACTGTATTGATTTATAGGGCCCTGGAATCACAATCACAAAAAGTTACTTCTTGAGGAATAAACATTTGACACAAAAGATAGAAAAACATTGAAATATCAGATATTATGAGCACACATTAAAAAGGAAAAAAAAAAGCATTTGTAACAGTCTTTGATTTTCTACCTGAGGTTCTGAATGACTATATCCATGTCTTCAACAATACCACAGTCATCAGAAAAAAAGTCTTTCTCTCAGAGTTCCTAAATGACAACATATAGACTCTGTGCATCTAGTTTATTCCAAATGGCAATTCAGGACAAGTTTCGTTCACCTGACTTTAACTATCAAGAGGTTAGTAGCTATAATCTAAATGAATCATCTACCCACCATGTCACCCGTATCTCATATTTCTACCCTCAGACAGAATGAAATACTCTTGGAGGTGACTATTTTTCCTAGTCACCACAGCAAAGTGACTAGCCTGGGCTACAAGGCCCAACTTTCAAACACCTTATTTTCACCCTCAGGGGGAAAAAGATGCAAGTCTGCCTTGAGAACAACGTAATGACATAACAGATGTTACTGTTTTGTGTGACTTGTCATGTGAAGAACCTTAATGACTTGTACAACCATTTTCCCCTTGGGAGTGAGGTGATGCAAGATGCAGGTACTGCCCTTGCCTGTACTCAGCTTTCCTAACATTTTTCACTGATAGAAAGAACCTGCAGGATTCAGTTCAAGGACAGATAAGTAAATCACTATCCAATTCCCATTCAGTCCTTGATTTCTCCACTGAAACTACCTGTAAAAAGGCTCAATAATGCCAGTTTGCAGAGGTGATCTTTGTTTATAACTCCATGTCTGCTGGAAGCTCGTGTTATTCAGCCCTACTGTGTACAAGTGCTCAGGTGCTGGCAATGTGGGGCTGCAGGGGTGACCTCTGTGTGGATAGGCTGAGGTTACTCTCTGCCAGAAGCAAATATTTCCAGAGGGCTCCAACACACCCACCACAGGGCACTGTGCTCTGCAGCCAAGGTGATGGCAGGTGTGGCAAAGAGTAGTTTTTAAAAAGCATAAAAATGCTGCACAGCAGGATGTGAGAGAGGAGTAAGGAATAAAATGGTGTGAGAAGCAGCCTTGCAGATACCAAGGCTCGTGAAGAAAGTGGGGGAGGAGGTGGTCCATGTGTCAGAGCAGAGATTTCCCTGAAAGCCTGTGGTGAAGATGCTGGTGAAGAAGATTGTCTTCCTAGACATGAAGGACTACCCTGGAGCTCAAAAAAGTCTCTCACACGTTGGCCAGCAACAACTAGAGCCTTTGCTAACAAAAAGGTACATCTACAATTCCATGCAAAAAACCGAACTTTTCAAAAAATTTCTGCCCTGCCACTAGAGACGGCAACATGATCTGGAATGAAATCTGCTGATGTACAGTTCTAGTCAGAGTTACTCAGCACCGAGTGACTCTGTGAAAACAAAGTGCACAAGAGCCTTCCTGTACTAGCTCAAGTCAGTTTTGGCTGAGAAGCCCTGGGAAAACAAGATCTGATATTTTTTTGCTGTAAATATGGGCATATTCACTGGTTCAGAGGAAATGCACAAAAGATCTTGTCTTTTCCACTTCTAATGGACCATATGTGCAATCTATCTTAAAGTATATATAAGCAGAGTTCTGCCAGCTGCATGATTAAATGGAGAAAACTTTTTTTTTATAATTTGGTGTTTGCTCACATCTTCAGATATTGTAGTACTGTGGTAATAATGTGATACTTAAACAGGAGTTGTTTGGTTAAAACACAATGGCAAGTACATTCCTGAAGCAACGACAGTGATTCATTAAAGAACTACTTAATTGGTCTTTTATATTGGGCTGGGGACACAAATGAAAGTTCTCTTACTATCATCCTTTCTGTACAGTTAGTCATGTATCAGATTGCAACCTAAATTAACTTCTGCCGATCCCTGGGTGGCAGCAGGGCCTGTTTGGGGCAGAGACTTGAATCATGTCTCTGAATTGCTAAAGGAAATCTCTTAGCTTGGCTCTAAGAGTTCAAGACAGGGAAATTTAGCTAAGGGATCCAGCTGTGGATAACAATTATCCATGCAAAGAAGGGTCTGTAGACTTTAAGAAAATATAAGGTAGTAGTCTATTATGACCATTCTAAAAAAAAACTAAATATATATATATATATATAAAAAACAGTCTAAATTGCAAAGGATTAGGGAGTCACCAAAAGGAAAGTGGTTTATTTTCCAGCCCACACAATAGGTTTGAGAATAGCCTGGAGCAGAACCAAGTTTCATAACATTCACTTCTGTGCTTCCTTAAGATAAAATTATAAACTACACTTTGCCAAGTAACCTATCAGTCATTACAGATAGCAGAGATTGATAAACTAGTTCCCAAAAATCAGTAGTTTGGTTTCCCTTTGAAAGACTCCAGTGAAAAAACATGGAATATTTACCTAATATCCCTCACACAAATACAGAAACACAGACACAAATACACACACACATCCTGTCTGCTACAGAGAGGAAAAAATGGCAGCCAGAATCCCAGCCTTTTCCTGTCAAGTTCTGCTTATGTCATTTCCCACCCAAACAAAAAAGAATAATCTTATTCTGCTCTTTTCTTAATACAAGCTCCTTGAAATTACCATTATTCAAGCATGAGTTTAGTGGCACAACTTCTTAATTACATGAAAAAAAAAAAACCAAAACAGATTGTTCCCTTGCATTACTTTAACAATTGTTAAGTGACCAAAGATTGCAAAGTAGCAAGATTGCAATCTGTATAATAATTTATGTGTCAAATATTCTAACTAGCTAAAGCTGGATCCCTCTGCCATCCATTCTATACTGAGCTGCCTTTTGGCTTTTTCTGTCCAGGCTGCATTTTCTTTCTCGTTCCCAGCATCTCCCTGGTACTCCAACCATCACACATTAAACATTGAAAAGTACGGGAACTCAGAAAATTAACAGAACCAAAAGGAGAAGTACAATTACTGTTAAAAAACACTCTTCAAAAAGGCTGACAGGCAGCAAAGGAAAGAGGCAGATAAAAGGTAAGGCATAGATGCAAAATTGTAGGCACAACACCCCACAGCCTAAATGTAGAGAGATTGCCAAACATATCTGGAAGGTGACATCGTTATTTTTAAACCTAAGTGTGTAATGCCACCCGTATCATAATTGCTTTTCATAATTTAATGGCACAATTTTTAATTTAGGAACAAGGACTGAGTTATGATGACCCTCCCTTAAGGACATGTTCCAAGAGATGGAAAATCGATTAGTTTTAGCAATGTAGCAAGCAACACTCTCCTACAAATATTTAAATGTGTCATTTTACCTTGAGAGAGAAGGTTTGCAAAAAGATTATTTCAGAGAATTATGATGCTCAGTCAAACTTTGATGTGTAAAGCTCTACTGAGCTACCACTACTATAGAACAATCCTTCAGTTAGCAATATCAATCTTTCAGATAGTCGGTTCTGGCTCAGAACATCACATATTTTGTTCTCACACAAAACTGCAGGAAGAAACATTACACAGTACTCTTATTAGGGAACCCATTTGTGTGGACTTTTGGCCTCATTAAGAAAATCCAGTTACTTTAATAATTGTATTACATGTACCAATGCTGTAGCACCACTTCATTTATGTAGCACACATTTTTTAAAACAGTGCAAAATTATGTTCATCAAGGTATGGCTCAAAACCGTAGCCTCCAAGTAGCAGCAGCAAGAGCAGATGTTAAATACCTTCTAGGAGTCCTGTCCAAGCTGTTGGCATGGAGGAAACAAAGTGAAAGCCAGGAACAAACTGTAGCAAAGCACAGAGTTTTTTCTTCCTATACATTCAGTACTACATACACTGTAAGAGTAATACTTACAAGAAATACTAGGGAGAATCAAAACATGGCATTGTGTGAATTCAAAAGGCAACAAATTCTAGACTGATAACAGCATTAAATATCTAGACTAAAAAATTCTTTGCCACAGAAAGAAGGCAAAATAAAAAATTTACCTGGTTACTTAAAAAAATACATACAGCTGAGAATAAAGCAAGAATAACTTCAATATATTTACTAGATCTGCTTCTTGGTTAGTCCTGCTTTAAAACACAGGTTACCAGACAGTCAGAAGGGATGCTGGATTTAGTAGCATTCCTAAACTGCTGATCCCTTTGCTCCTTTTTTCTAGTAGATTTCTTCCAGCAGAACACTGAATACCACAGAGACATCTGAATATGTCCCATGAAAAAGAACTATTTAATTCCCCAGATTTTTATTACCTCATAATCATTTAAAAGGAAACTAAATGTCTTTAAAGGAAAGGTCAAAGGCTTGGCTGAAAACTGTGTGGGGCAACAATGGCATTATGCTATATTTGCTTAATGACTCACTCCATCTTTTGTTTAGTCAGTACTTACCTATTGAGTTTGGAGTTCACATTACATTTTTTTTTTTAAAGAGCTGGAATGCCTCTAATGAAAGTTTGTTCCTATTGTTGTCAGGTTGTATATTCTTCTTTGACTCAGAGATTGTTTGGCTTTCAGCAAACCTCATCAGAAAACTATTAAACACCAAACCTCAACATAAGCCACACAAACTTCTGTCTGCTAACTGAATTGTTTGTGTAATACAATTGACCAGCTAAAATGCAATTAAAAGTAAAGTTGCCTGCAAGTGCCCTCTGACCTTGGGACAACTGGCACATAACATCCAGAGTGCCCATTATAAAAAATCTGCAAGATTTCAGTGTGGAGGGACCATGTGCAAATGTCCAGGAATGGCTCCTGGGGTGCACTAACAGCCCACTAACTCCTGAACAGTAGCCTCAAGTACCTGTGAGAATGTTGACTAGTAACACAAAATCTATGCCATTTTTACAGTTTAAAAGTATAAGCAGATGATTTCCAGTAACTTCAGATTTTCTCTTACACTGTTCCATTTGAGAGGATTGATGCAATGAAGAGACTGGAATGTAGTTCTGTTATATCATAAGGTTCTCTGAAATGTCAAAAAACACTAAAGGGAAAGAGTGAAAATATCCACTGCTGTTACATGGAAACACAGGGATGGAAAGAGTGTTCAGATTCCATAAACCAAGTTGTTTTAGCTTTGAGTATTATTCTATCTAAATGTTAAAAGCAGGTTTTATCCATATCAAAACTACTGGGGATGAAATTGGTTTTTAGGGTTTATTTTTGAGCTGGAAGAGACATCAAAAGTGGAGATTATCAGTGAAATGTTTCCATTTCAACACACACATATTTTTCAACAAAAAACAAGTCTATAATAAAAAATGAAAATCTCAACCAGCATATAGAGACGAGGAAAAAAGTGAAATATGTCATCCACTAAATAGTTTAGGAACACTGAGAAAAGTGCCGTCATTTAGTAATCACTCTACTAACAGGGTGCCATGCATGCCGCTGTGTGACGTTTATGTGGAGGGGTATGTAAAGGCATTACCACTGTAACACACAGCATGAGAACTAAGTTCCTCAAAATCTGAGTTCAATAAGAAAACAGTCTCTAAACAGTTCTAAAACTTGGCCAAACCCAACCTTTTCAGGATGACAGAGAATGCCAGTGGGCCCTAGAATTTCTCTTTAGTTAAAACAACAAGCTGTGCAGCATCTGCTCATCCTCAGGCAAAAGAAATCCACCAACATGTAATGGAGAAAGGAAGCTTTATAGACAGCAACAAAACTCAAAATTGATGTGTCACTGAACTGCCAGCCAGCACAAGAAATGAAGGTGGCAAGTCATAGATTTGATTTACTGTCTCTGCTGCAGAGTTTCACTCTAACTGAAGCCTGTGAAATGGTATGTTAGCCTTCCTCAAAAAAAATAAGAGTGAGAGAGAGGCATCTCAGTAATCAGTATTGGAAGTAGCAAAAGTCCCTTCAGCTTAGTAATACTGTGCAAACAACAACAAAAGAAAAAGAAGACATAAATGGTACTTCCTAAATAACTGACAGCACATATTCTCAAGGCAACTTCCTTATCAGCATGTTTCAAAGGTTTTAGTGGAGTTCTTTCATTCAGTGCTAAATCTTTGTACTGCTATGCTTTGCATGATACTGCTAAATATCAGTTGTTGTCACAGGAGTAATTTTAACAAGTAGTTCAAATTAGGTTCAAGGAATGACCTACACTCCTTTAGCGTAGGTTCCATGACACCTGACTTTCAAGCCCTCTGACTTGAAGTGAAACCCATAACATTGATTTAAGTTCCTGCACCCTCTTTACAGTGCACAGTATTGGATTTGTCCCAAAGTTAAATCTAAAATTGCAAACACTTTGTCTAGGGAGCCAAAACAATTGAGTCAATACACTGAAAACTAATGTGTTTGAACACTATCACATAAGAAAACATGGAGGCCAAAGTTTCCTAAATTTCAGATTTTCTAATTTCAAAGCAGCCTTCATCCACTATTAGCAAACCATTTTAAATGAGGTGCCTATCCTTGTTTATTCAAATAACTAAAAATACTGTAGACACTGACATACTTTCAAATAATTTAGTGGTTCTGACAATTATAGGAATCTAAATACCAAGTTGTGAGTTCTTCTTGGAAGAGAGAAGTAGACCAAAACCATCTGCTTCCTATAAGAATGACCAAATGACAGAGATTGTACAAAAGGTGGCCTCAACACCATTATTTACCCTTTTGGCCATCTCTTATAAGACAGGGTTGTTAATAAGCACAATGTTTGAGGAATTGAGTTTTGACAGAATATACATGCATGACTAGTACTTTTCAGACACTCAAGTGAGAAAAACCTGGCCTCTGAATACCAGTGAAGCACACAAAAACCCAGGCAGTCTCTTATCACAATCTAAAGTGGGGTAAATTCCAAATGCCATCATAGTGTAAGCACAGACTAAAGAGTTTCATTTTGAAAATGAGACTAATACCTACCTAAGTCACACATTAGCTGCCGCATTTGAATAAAACCAAGAAGTTAATGGAAATAATAGCTTGTGCCTGATCCTGGAGGTACCTCAGTTCAGTTTGCATTTCCATTTCCGACCTACTTATGGTTGAAGTCTCATGCAGAATCAACCCAAACTCCCTGATCAGATGATCCAGACACTAGCCACCTAAACCCTTTGAGTAGCATGCTGTGAGCACACTGTAAGATGTCTCACTCAAAAGTCAGTGGCACATGCTTCATGTACAGTTCATATATAGTCAGGGAAATAATGAGACCCTACTTTTATATATCACTGCAAGAGCTGTGGCAGTTCTGAAGAAGATATAGATCAAACTTTTTAATCCAGCTCCTAGAGGAATGCCAGCTCCTAGAGGAATGCCCTTGGCTAGATTGGAGCATCCTCCAAAGAATTTAAAAGCCAAGAGCAACTAACATTTCCAGTAAGATTTTACTTTAAGGAATAGATATGTGTATTTATAATTTTCTCCAATATTCTCTTTGTCGCTACAAAACTTTGGTACCTTTGTGGCACATACAAATATGTAATTACATAACCAACTGCAACTGGAAATTATCTGCCTCACGAGTATAAAGATTATTTTGTACTTACAATAATATGTTTATCCACTTAAGCAGTCACTTTCTGTCTTTATTTTTCTGTTAATTTATATGAAATGTATGCATTAGTACTTTACTTTGCACTCAGTGTTTTTCATCTGTAAATCTCAAACTTCTACACTTAGGTCCACTTACTTATTTAAAAATGGCAAAATATTGCTGCCAAAAATTTAGGATACAGCAGGACAGAAGAAGCTGCATATTCAGAACCTACATGGAGAACAAACTTCACTGTAGCTTCACTGTAGCTAACAGACTCTACAAAAAACAGAAAACAGCCAATAAGCACAGAAGGTGAAATTACATTAAGGGATTGTTGTTATTAAGATCAGACATTTAAAGAACTGTTTAGAATATCTATTTAAAATTAAGCCTTCGAGCTAAGTTACAAAGCAGAATTAAAAATTAAAATGAAGACATCATCTGTTTTGAGATATTGCTATGCATCATCTAGTAGCCCCCCTCATCTTGGAATATGTGCAGTGCAGACTGGAAGTGATGTGGACTCTCCTCTTGTTTTTGCAAAATGTGCTATTGACTGCTTGTCTAGTGCAGAGTAACAGTAGGTAATTAGTTTGAATTCAATCTCACTGGGCAAATCATTTCACTCTCCACAAACCTTTTTGTTAGATGCAACTAATGGCATTATGTCTGCATTATCCATGACACGTGGATTTGGACTAGCCAAGCTAAATTATGACAATGAAAGCATTTTTGAAGTGTAAAATTTGAAAGAATCCATTAGGAAGCGCCCAGTATCACCTGAAGGAGCAAACTGACAAAAACATACTTCATCAGTTACAAGAGCAATTTGATGTGTGGCAAAATACCAGTTATATTTGCCAACCAGGCACAGGTGCATACCACATGGGCAGGTGAAAATGTGACTGCAGGGAGACTGATGTTCACTCTGAAATCATCATACATTCCTCTGATGTATCTCACTGCAGCTCTCGCAGACAGTAAAAACAGATTGAAATATGTGTTTGGGTAAATTCAAAATATTTTGCATTAAGACTGAAAAATGTCAACTATTGCTTCAACCTGTGTTTCAAAGCAGTTTTAGAAACACAGTCACAAAACCCACATGTTAACATTACAGAAGTGGTTGGCAAATCATAGACAAAGCTCAGTAGCAGGACAGAATAGAATATGCTTTCATGAAAGAATTTGTTCATAGAGGAATACCAAAAACTAGGATGGAGAAACAAAATACAGAAATATAGTTGTCGTGGCATTACTTGGAAGTTTGTCTTCTGGAAGGACTCCCTCATTGTTTTATCAGTATGAATACATACTAAATTTACTGAAACTTGATTTTTAAAAATTAGCAGCTGTAAACTGTAACTGAGAATAGAATGCATTCAGTGTCCAGTGACCATTTTAGTATAGCTGCTTTTTAACTTGATTTTCACTAGATGTTTGAAACATTCTTTTCCTAAATACCTGAATTATCCTTCAGTGTTGGGTTCTCAAGCAGCAAAACTACTGTGAACTGTTTGATCCAGTGACCAAGTAGTTAAGTGGACTCCTATGTCCTTTTTCTGTGTTCATGTCTAAAACTAAGAAACACAAATTTGGCCTAACAGTCTAGATGGAAGTTCCTGGCCTGATTTAACTGCCAGACCAACAGTGCTTGAAATCAAAATAAAACCCCAGTGTGCAGAAGCCAATGTAGCAAGACATGGCATGGACCCCATGTATCACATCAGCTAAAGATTGTTATGTTTTAATCTAAACTGGGTTTTAAAAGTCTCTAAAACTACAACAAAGAATTCCTTGGACTTCCTTAGCTTCCAAATACAGGTGTGAAATTTTTGGGTTTATTTGATTAAATACAAGAAGTTGAAGCATTCAACCGTATATGTTCTTCAGGTCTATTTACTCTAGGGAAACGCAGCCACTGAAATTTAGTGGCAGTGAACCAAACCATGATGAACTGAGGCAATTTCGGTTTTGTTGACCATTGCTCCAGGTCATTGTAATTTAATGAGTAGTAATCCTATTTAAAATATGTTACAGGCAGCAAGGTGCCTGCTGGGAGAAGGCTGCTACGCATGAACAGATCGATATGCACTGTGTGCATTCGACCATTCAATAATCGATTCACCCTTGTTATGAGAAAATGAATGCTAAAGTCCTAAAAGTTAATTTCTATAGAAAGCTTTTATAAGGCTATCAAATTATTAAAAGTTTTTACGTGTTCTCTTTTCTGTTTCTTTTTGGGTTTAAATCTTTGTGCAGTACAAGCTGTATCTCACAGAAACATCCAGTTAGCAGTAGCTACTTGGCTCTCAGTTTGATCCTAGGCTTAAAGAATGAAGTTGTGATTCAAAGGCTGCTATTATTTTGAGTGAGGAAACCTGGAGAAAAAGCAAACAATTTCCAATTTAAAGAATTGGGCTGCTAACTCCTACAACTACCTTTCCAGAGGTTTGTTTGGTTTAGTTTGTTTTTTTCAATCACTGCCTTTTCTTTAAGTCAGTTCTCTTTGTATGTGATCTTTAAAAAGAAAAAAAGGTATTATTTTTAAAGCTATCAGAGACTTAAAAAATATAATTTAAATTTTTGGCCTTGTTTTTTTTAAATAATTATTGTAAAACAAGTACATTGGAAGAGTGCCTGTCCAATGTGTTTAGATTCTTCAGCGAAGCCATCAGCTAGACTGCTACTGAGGATGGATCTAAGGGCAAATCTGCTACATACATCCACATTTTCCTTGTTACAATGCTCTCCTGGATCTGTCTTTCTGCCTGTCTTCCCAGGAATAAAAGGAAAAGGTGCAATGACATGCAATACAGAGATGGTCCCACAATCTTTGTGCTCTGTATGTATCACATACCTTTGTGACAATGTTTTGCAGTGACCTTCACCTTCATTTACACAACAATTATTGACTGGGTCCTTTTTTTTAACAGCACAGGCATTCCTACTACAAGGACAGACAGAATATTGTAGTCAGTACAGAGGCAAACTTTAGGTGAGCTTCACACCAAACACTTTAATTTCAAAAGTGTTCACACTTTGAACACCTATATTCTTGGTCTTGGGAGTATCGTGGTCACCCTCATTTCAGCTGCAGCATTAACCCCTCTGAAATGTCCAGATCTAGCCTTTCATATGTTATTTGTTTAGGTTTTAATAATTAAAATATTTTGTGGCACTTATGCTAACAAACACTTCCAAAAAGGGATGATTGAACTACCTTTGATCACTATTGCAACATGTAAGTAATTGCAACAGATTGAATTTTTCACAGCCAAAATCACAAATATTAAACTGTTAATTTCGCATGTCCCAGCTTAGCATTCCCAAACCAGTTGCTAACAGTGTTTTTTACCGCTATGTTGTAATGGAATAATTCCCTTTCTAAGTGAGTAATATCACATTCTTGCTCTCAAATGGCTTTTGGAAAGCCCTCTCTAATAACTTTACCCTCAGTCTGTTTCTGAGTGTGTGTTGTTTTCTCTCTCTCTTTCAGATAAAATTGTTGCTGAAGTCTGTCAGGGAAACGATATAAACCTGCAAGTAGTAGAGGTATTTCTGTAGAATTTTTTCTGTTCTCTCATTTTAAATGTGGAAGAAGCCTTTCACATGTTTATAGTTCTTTTCCCAGCCAAACATGTGCCAGTCACTTCCCCAATCCTGACAGCCCATTTACTGGGACAAGCAAAGACTTATTTCACTGAGTTGTTACCAATCACTAGAAGACAGAACAGTTTTGAGGCTTACTTTATTTTCTCTCCAGAGGCTGAACCAGGTTTTTGTTGTCTTTTGGATTGAGAGCAAATCTGGAATAAAGTCTATCACAAGTAAGATTTGGGCTTATATGTTGACAGCATATCCTTTTAGTATTTCTCATTTCCCCATGACTAAACACTGATAGTATCCAAAAAGGTACTAATCACCCACAGCCCTTATTTCTGTTAGCCTTCTTTTCTGCTTAAGATTCCCTAATGCTCTACTCTAACATTATGAAAGTTTCATTCCGAATCCCACCAGACCAGGAGAACAGCTGTTCTTTTCTACCCTGTAATTCTACTGAAGTTAATTAAGTTCTTTTTCATAACTAAAACTTGTAGGCATCTAAAATTAACAGCTACTTTAATTCTTCTGTGTATCATGTATCATTGTAATTTGCCTTCTGAACAGACACTAGTCAGTGACTTCACTCCAGCCTCGAAGACTGGCCCTCTTTTTTTTTGTGCTGATGTCAGTGTTACTTCTGTGCATGCAAAGGTCAAAACTCTTTGTTGCACCCCAAGGAGACACTCTACTCATTCTCACCAGACAGAATGTCCAAGAGCATTAATCAAAATGATCTACTACGACAAATTTTTGTCCTTAACCATTCATAGCACTCCACAAATCTGGAGAAATCTAGGAAACAGCGAGGTTTAAGGACAGACTTCGCAGACTGAATCCTCAGTCTCCACAAAATGTTTCAGATATACATTCAGAATGGATGAATTCACCCTCATGCACAAAGCACTTGCAGAAATTTAACCTGATTTCAAGGACCTACATAACATTTTAATGATTAATAGATCCCATGATGTCCCTGAACCGGAAGATAATTTCCATTAAATGATTTCTGTATCTAACTGGTGACTCTGTATGACAACAAGGGTGATCTTTTTAAAAATTTGCTTTCACACATGCAAATTAGGTAAAGAGTCATGAAGCCTTAGCAAAAAGGGGTGATGCCAGTGTTAACCTAAAAAAACCCAAACACCTCAGTATAGCTATTTAATTGTACATAATGTATTCTATTTAAGAAGACACAGGATGAACTCCACTGGCAAATGTAAGTTTCATTACTGTAAAATTGGTGAGGTCATAAATCTACAAATCTTTTCCATAATCATATGGAACACCATGATTTAACCAGAGGCACATGTAGGAAGAATTTTAAAGTAATTTATACAAATCTGAGTGCTGGTGAGTGAAAAGAAGCACTATTATAATAAAAAATACTTTTTCATCTGTCCATATATATGTGGACCTTGTATTTTATAGTAAGCCAGCAAATGCAGCAATACAGGAAAGTAACCAGGGATTTTTAAACAAACAACTATGAAATAACAGGCATGAAGAAAGAGAAGATAATTAAGGAAATAGATATTTTCCTTCCATGGACACAAATTTCATTCATCTTCTAGTCTCACAGGACAAAACAAACCATCTGGTTTGTCAGCAGAACTTGAGACATCATAATACAACAGCAAACTGGTGAATGTATGATCCTTTTTATCCTTA
The DNA here is from genome assembly GCA_021164005.1 of Willisornis vidua nigrigula. NCBI lineage: Eukaryota > Metazoa > Chordata > Aves > Passeriformes > Thamnophilidae > Willisornis > Willisornis vidua. The sequence goes on along the minus strand of JAJPCS010000021.1, from coordinate 1,289,268 downwards.
TGCCTCTGTAGCTTTCATCATGGATTTGGTTTGCTAATGGCTATTTATGCTTAGGAACATTTTTTTCAGTTGCAGAAAGCAGAAAAACAGGGGGAAAAACTAAACAAAAAACAAAAACTCAAAAACCCCACAAAAAATAAAAACTAAACAAAAAAAAAAAAGGCAAAGCAAAGCAAAACAAAAACCAATCAAACAAATGAAACATACAAAGAAAAAAAAAATCAAACAAGGAAACCACCAGAATGCTCCCTGGGTCTTTATGATAACAGAAGGCACAGTGACAACTGCACACAAAGTCAAATATTTGCCTATTAGCTGCTTATGGAAAAGAAGAAGAGAGTCTTAGTTTTTAAAACTGGAAGAGAAGCACATGGATAAAGTCCTTGTGAAGATAATAAAAATAATACTGTATTCATCTTCACTACAGGGAAATAAGTCAAAGAGAGGCATGATTTAGCTACCTGATTTCCTACAACTCTAGAAAGCTGTAGAAAAGTGGGAGAACTGATAATAGTCCCACCCATCTATACCCATTACAATCTCTGTGGGTGTTCTCTAAGCAGCCTTATTTCATCTGGTCTAAAAGCATAGCTTGAGATCAAATGCAACTATGGGTTCTATGATTTTCTGATACCATAGGCCTTTTAGTACTTCACCAGAATAGTCTCTTAGAATATAGTTAACTGTTATTATGGATGAAAGGGGTTTCTGATTTGCCTGACTAGGATGAAGGACTTAAAACCAGATTCTCTTCTCCTCTCTCCCCAGCCTGCGGCTGCACTGAACTTTATTTAAACCACAGTAATTTGTAATTGACAAATACAAACACAGGGTTCAGCTTTGAAAATCTTTAATTTGACATTTCTTTTATTGTGGCTGCTGACCTATGTAGATGTATTTTATTTTGAGGTTGATAATTTAATTTTACCTCTATAGTCTGGTAGAAGAGACAAAGACCTTGAAATTGATAAAATAACATCACATCTGAACAAATCATTTCATATAATATGACCTAGTTAGCTTGCTATGTATTGAATTGATGGTTAGATCTGAAAGTAATGACATGCAAAAATATGTGTATTTAATATAAAGTAGTCTGGAATATATCTATCGACAGCTTAGTGTAAGCATTTGATAAATTAAATTTGCATTATTTTTACTGGATACAAATCAAGTGGCTTGCTAGCAACCCAGTTAGATCAACATTGCTCTTAAGTTTCTGGAACAAAGTATAGCATTAAGATTTTGATTACTAGGAATTATGACTATGCCTTTCATATTGCAAGATACGGAACAATGAATGAAATTTATCTTAATTTTTTAAAATACATATTTATTATTCATAGTTGTTAGCTGAATTTTATTTGGATAAATAACTGTAAATTTGTAGGTAGTCTTTGAGCTGTTCCCTATACATACTATTCATGCTGTTTAGGTTCTTGATCTTTCATTGGCCTAGCAACAGAACAGAACATGTCTCAGCAATATGCTTTCTTAACATGTCTGATAGTACTACACTGACTACTTTAGGTTTATAAGTATTGTAGTGTCATAGCAAAAACATATGGTTGTCCTGGTTTTGACTGGGATAGAATTAATTTCCTTCTTGGTAGTTGGTACAGGGGTGTGTTTTGGATTTAGTATGAGAATCATGTTGACAATACAGTGATGTTTCAGCTGATGCTACCCATAATGTGGAATCCTAATGTTACTGTGATAATCTGCCAACCCCAAGTCAAGAACCTCTCAGTGTCTCATGCTCTCATGGTGAGGAGGTGCACAAAAAAACTGAGATGAAGGATGGCCAGGAGAACTGCCCAGAACTGCCCAATGGAATATTCTACACCATAGGATATCATGGCCACTCTATAGGCTGGGGGAGTTACCCACAAGGGGACTGAGCACTGCTCAGGAACTGGTTGGGCATTGGCCAGTGAGTGGTGAACAATTCTATCATGTATCACTTGTTTCTCTTGGAGTTTATTCCTCTCTCATTTCCTTTATTATTTTTATTGTTGTTATTAATATTATCATCTTTTTAAATTTTATTTTAGTTATTAAACTGTTCTTATTGCAACTCCCAGCTCTTAGCTCTTTCTGGTCCTCCTCCCCATCCCACCAGGAGGGTTGGGGGATGATGGGGGAGGGAGCAGCTACATTGAACGTTGTTGCCAGCTGGGATTAAACCATGACAGCCTGATAGAAAAGGCCGCACATTTAAAATGCATAAATGGTGGGGTATAAGAATATACCATATAATTAATCTGTGCAGCTTAATACCACCACACATTACTGAAAGTAGTAAGATACAAAAAAGATTCAACACTTATGAATAAAATAGCATAGATAGTTAGACCAGGCCAGGTAGAATAAAATTAAAAGGGCAATCAATCTACATGCTTCAGTGCATAAAATAATTACTGGATTTTGTCAGGAAGACATTTAATCCCTTATATAGATGCATCAAAAAATAGGGGATATAATGGATATATTACCTTTTTCAGAAAAATCTTATGTTGCTAATATAGAGACAAGACACTAGGATAGGAAAGCCATTGCTTATTTTTCATACCAAAAAGCCCTTAAGATTCCCAAGAAATAGAAAAAAAATCTAATTTCATTAAGCCTAGGATGTTCAAAAATTCTAGTCTGATATTTTTTTCAAGACAAATTACTCTTTACAGAAATAATAGTCACTCAAGACTCATAAATAATTTATTATCACTTTCGGATTTTGATTCAAATTATTTAAATTTGGCCACACACTAATGCTGTCTATTGTATTCTTTAAGGTAAAACTCTAAAGCAAAGCCACAATGCAGATGAAACAAGTCAGAACCAAAGCCTTCCCCACAGCAGCTAGACAGCAGGTGCCTCATAACTACAGTACATTTACAGAGGGAAAGTATGTAACATAGTCATTTCTCTTTGAAGTACTTAACTCTTCCTTGAAAACCACAGAGGTATATGGTTATTTTTTAATTATGAGATCTCTCTTTCCCTCAAGGCAGCTTCACTCATCTATAAATACATGTATACAAACATACCAGGGAGGAAGGAAAAGAACTAAGAGATCTAGAGTGGGGAGTCAAAATTCTAATAGAGTTTATCTGCCAGAAACAATAGACAAATGACAAAGCAATTTTCACAACTTCTTAATGAGATCCCAAGGCAGTTTTCTTGAGCTGAAAACTGAAAATGTCAAATAGATTAATTCAAACTCATACAGCTCACCAGGAATATTCTGGTTTGTGTTTTTTTTAATAAAGAAAATGGTAAAAAAGAATATGGGGACAGCACTAGAGTGATACTGGGCACCCAGAGTAGCATAAAGATTGTTACAGAGCAACTTCGATTAGCAACTTCATAAGAAATACCACAAGAGCACACAGTAATTCACTACTTAGTTAAAAATTTATTTTTTTAAGAATATTTTGACATGTTCAAGAAAATTAAGTAGGTTTGCGTTTTGTTTTTTTTTTCTTGGAGGACTAGATATCAACTATTACTGAGGGAAGGCTTTTATCCTTCAAGCTTTTCTGTCTATAATTTTACATGCACACTTTCATGGAAAATTAGTAAAATATTGGGCATTTATGAAGGTGAAACTATCTGAGGAAATTGTTCCCACAAACCTCCTGCCAATCTTGCTTTTTATTTATAACTAGCAGCCCTTCTGCTGTTCAGTTCTGCCAGGTCAAAGACTGGCCTGTGCTGTAGAATCTGCAATTCCACCTTGGGCAAATGATCAACATCACCCCACTCTGCAAATGTGAGGAAATAAAGGCAGCATGTTTTCCTCTTTCTCCATCTGCTTCCCTACAGGTCCTAGAGATTAAATATGTCAGTTCACTGAAATATCAGCTTATCGCCAGCCTATATGTGAATGCCTCAGTGTTTCAGCAGGATGACACTGTGAAACTCCTGACCTTTGTGAAGAAGAAAAAACTAGGGGCTGGGGGGAAAAAGACAGGTATAAATTTTGGCTTCCCAAAATGAAAGTCAAGAGGATCAAGCTGATGTCCCAAGATTTACTTTGGGGTGAAAGAAAAGAAGTACTTCCATGTATTTCTACACACCCCAATTCACAACTACCACCATCTCCAGGAGAGGTCTGAGAGTCAGATTAATCAGCAGAAGAGATTTCTGGTTTTGAGGAGGGGCTTTGATACACAATGGTTTTGTTTAATGATGACCTGAATGAAATGCATTTTTGTGATTCCTCTGTCTGGTTTGCTAAGATTTTAACACCCCTGTTTGCTTCCAGCATGTTCTGTTTGTCTTTACAGCTGTTTGATCTGCTTTGTATCTCTTTGTTGTTTTTTTCTGCCTGCGGTTCCTTCTACTTCTTTTTTGATTTGTAGTTCTGAATGCCTTTCCACCACCCCCATATTCACTGGGTGTTCAGGTTATTTCAAGGAAGGATGATTTCAAATACATACTGTTCTACTCTAAGCACACCAAGAGGTAAATTTTCAGTACAATACACAGTCATTTAGATGCACAACACTTATTAACATTAATGGAGTCATGCAGCTACATTCATTCACACCATGCTGAAAATAAAAACAGAGCTCTTCCCCTCAATGAAAATTTCATAAGGATGTTTTGCCCAGAAACTCAGTGGACACACATAATTACTAAGAAAGCAGTAGGGCTCAAGGCCCCTAATTGCTCACTACACAACATAAGTAAGTCCACGACACTCTAAAAACTGTCTACCAAGCTTAGAACTAGAGCTTTAGAAAGATAATATAGTCCTTTACTAAGATATTTCAAAGTACTATGTGGCTTCATATAAATCCAAATGCCAGAGAAAAACATGGTAACACAAAATTTTGTACAGTTCATGCCCATTTTCCTTACTTAAATCCTGACCTAAGAGAATTATCTATTTGGTCAAACAATATCTGGACAATGCCCTTCAAGCTGAGTGAACCCAGTATGACCATACATGTCAGAATCAGTTTTGGCTGCATTTTACCATATTGCATTGGAACCTTTAAAATTTGGATACTGAGCACTGGAAGGTAAGTGCCTTCCACACACAGCTGTTCCTTGACTACGTTAGATATAAGTTAAGTTACACGACATTAAATAGCAGGTTTGAATTTAGCTACAGTTAATTAAGAAATTGCATTTTAACCTTCACTCAGTATTTTTTATATTTTTTTAATGTTTGAAGTAAATGTGTTTATATTTGAAAAGCCACAGCTACTTTGTTTTTGAAATAATTTCTTTTTTAAGAGTTTTACTTTTCTCCAATGCCTTTATCTTTATAACTATTTCTGTTATACCAGTCAGGCTCCATTAAGAATTTGTTTTCAGTCCTATTCCTACTCTTCTTGTGATTGTCATGCTAAAACACAAAAGGAATACAGTTTCAGAAATACAATTTAGTAGTGACTCGTATTTTTTCAGTTCCATACTAAATTGGATATAATTGTTGCATCATATAGTGAGTTTCCTAGGATATAATCTTTAGAGATGCTGAACTTTATAAAAAGCCAAAAATAAAGAAATAAACCCAGAAAAGCACATTTAACGGAAGCATATCCATATCCATTTCTAATTCATGACACACCACACATTTTCTACAAAAACAGTTACTCCCACCGCTTCACTTGAAAACACCAGAAACCTCCTTTCCTGCTCAGAGCTCCATCAGACTTCACTGTGGAGTGCAGAGATATCCTAGAAACAAGACAGAATGGTTCTTCTCAGACACAGCTGCACTTCAGGATTACATAAAATATTATAAGCTCAGCACAGGTATTATATATCCAGTTTTGGCTTTCTAGCTGACTCCCATTCCTTATCTGCAAAAAAACTAAGGAACTGAGTAGCTACAGAAGTTGTGTCTGAAATTGCTAAGAATTTGCAACACTTGGCATTCCTGCCCATCTACATACCTGTGAGTCTTTGAATTATTTTAGAAACCAATGAATAAAATGTTTCAACATCTTTGAGATGAATATACAATAGTCCTGTGAGTTGATATTAGTAAGACTTCATCTGCTTTGTGGACAGTGTGTTCAATGCACAGAGATCTGTGAAGAGGGAGCAGTATAGAAACATAAAAATAAAAGGTAGAAATATGACATTTTTTACACATGTATTTAGTTTAGAGTCTCCTACGAACAAGGACTTTCCTATTCCATTATCTGGGCACAAGTTGTAATCATATTAACAGGTCTTAACAAGTTTAATTTGGTGGTCATTGTATTTTCAAGCACAACACTTTGCAAATGAACTGTTAATGGAGTGTGTGCCACATCCTCTCTATCTGATTTTTAGACAACATGTCGCTTCCTGCTCTTAAAGTTTCAAATGGAATATAGTCATTAATAGTAAAACTGACAACAGGTCTTCAAGCAAAAAGCAGTAATCATTTAAAACACATCATGAAGATATATCATCAGTTAATATGATCTCGTATAGTGAGTGTCAAAAATATGAAGAGTAATGAAAATAAAATTGAAATATTGCAAACACTTGTACTGTTATCACAGGTTTTTCTTTTTTCCCTTTTTTTTTTTAATACAGCCACACAGAATTCCATCACTAGACACAAGAACATTTTAAATTCATTTTGTATACTTACTTGTATTCTACATGTGCCCTCTCAAAGTAAAAATGGATTTAAAAGTGCTTATCTGGTGATGGCAGTGCTACAATTTGTGTGTGTGTGTGTGTGTATTAAAATAAGCTATGATAGGAAACTCTTCCAACTTGCTCTCACACGTATATCCAAGGAAGAGGCTCAGCTTCCCAAAATCCCATTCCCCTCTTAAACAGAAAGATGAAGCCATCTTTCAGACCCATTCTGCTGGTTCCTTCATGCTTGAAAAGCTCTTTGAGATTGCCATGTTAAGCACACTGGAAGAAGTAGAAAGGTCTACAAAAAAATGCTTTATGCAGTTACAGAAGGGTTAATTGTGACACCTTTTTTTCCAGCACCTTCACTCTTCTATTACTTTTCAAACTTTGCTGCTCACAAAGGCTGAGAAATGGGGGCCAAGGTCAAAGAAAACCATTATTGTCAATAAAGCTGAAGGTAAGACAACCAGTTAATGCCCACAGCCCCTTCAAAATCACTGTTGAAGGACAACAAAAAGTCACAAGAACAGAAGTGCCTCAGAAGGCAGTGCTTGTCTTTAAACTATTGTGCCAACAATAGAGATAAGAGGCACCTATTTGCAGAGACAGGAGAAAACCAACTGGAAACTTTTGGACTCATGACCCAGAACTCTCAATTTATTGCTCTGCCCATACTGCTTGTGAGTAGCTCAGGTGCTGCTCCTGCTACCTCTGAAATCAGTCCAAGACCTGTATTTTAAAAAGGTCACCCTTGCTTTCAGCATGAAGAAGCTCAGACCTTGGCATCGTGCAATACCAAGATAAAGAGTACAGAGAGGGAGGGGTGTTTTCATCTTACCAGTTACAGCTACTTTTCAGTCTTGAAAGAAAGGGGTCTAATTAGAAAGTAATACCCATGAGAACGACTTTTCATCAATAGTTGCTTTAATTGCATATTGCACATACTCTTGCTACCCATTTTCTGTGTCAACTCACAAGGACCTCGTATCACTCATTGTGAGAATTCAGCTCAGCATGTAAGAAAGAGACTTCAACAATGAAACTGTAGATAAGTTGCCATATGTGATGACTTCTACTAATGTTTTAACATTGTGTGAGCATATGATCCCTTTCTGTGCCTGCCATCCCATCCTACTCCCTGAATGTCCTTGGTACCAGCAATTGAACGTAGATAATCATACATAAATGATTGATATTTAGCTGCTATCTCCCTTACTACCCACTCTAAAGAACTGAGGTTTATTAGAACAGAGTTTTAAAGGGCAAGCCAGGGGTGAGCAGGGGAGTATAAGTGTCACAGACAGGCTCCACCTTATTACACCCTGAGCAGTCACAAACATTTTCATTTGTGAACCATCACTGTATCCTCTTTACTGTTCTGTGGTTAGTCTTTCATCATAGGGGAAGGGAAGTAGAACTAAATGAGATTTGATTCATTCTGGAGAAAGCAATGAAGTGTCAATGATCTTAATACAGGGATCTCAAGCTTTGTGACTCAGGACAACCATAAACTGCACTATGAGGAAAGGAAGGTACGATGTAGAAAATTAATACTGAAATAACAAGGGTCTTGGCATAGAAAATTATTGCTGTCTGAAGTGAAAGTACCAGCAAGGTATGAATACAATATAAATGATAGTTATAGGAGTTATAAATAATCTTTGAGAATGGGTGAAAATCAGTTAAAAAGTGTTTAAACAGATATAAAACACTTAATTCACGGTATTGTTGAATCTCAGCAAAATTTTGCAGCCATTATCATTTGCATCATTACCCACATAAGCCACCATAGGCAATTGAGATAGTACTACAGGGTGGAAACCTGGTCTGGCAGGAGGCAAACCCAGAAGACCACGTAGAGATTTTTTTCCATCTATATTTCTCCATGAGTCTACAGTATAACAGTTTAGGCATTTAGATAGCCAAGTAAAACAAAACTTAATTGAGGTTAAATTGGCCTTCATCTTGGGTTTCAGAAACCCACAAATGAAAGATATTTGCCGAACTGATGTAATACAAACTGTACTGTTTAACTTGCCTATTTAAGTGATTAATCTTTGATGTTAAACAGCTCTCATTACTCATTATTATTCTTTTATGAGTCTATGATATTAATTGGAGTTCGTTTGTCTATTCACAGGCTTATAGCAAATAGACTGATGAGACTTAAAACTTTCAAACTTGAAGCAGTTTTTGTTGCATCTCAGCAAAAGTCAATATTTCATGCAAGTAAAACTAGACATTTTAAATAGTATTTTCTTTTGTCCTCTAAAGAAGAGTGAGATTTGCCAATGAAGACTTTTATAGAACAGACCTTTTCAGTCCATTTTCACACTAATGCATTTTCAATCCATTCAATTTTTAACAGAGGAAAGAATAAACAATTAAGCAACACATTTAACATTTAACAATATTCTTACACACCTGCCAGCAACTAAGTGCTTTAATTAAAAATCAGAGGGGAATATGCAGAAACATAACCTTTTCTACATTCACAGCATGGCAGGGAGAGAAAACTTTGTCATTACTTTTGTTTGCATCAGTTCTTAACAACATTTAAGAATAGATGATTAAAGTGGAAACTAAGACAATACTCTCATCCTATTTGAGTTCCATCACTTTCAGTATTTAAGAAAAAATATTAATTGTATTTTAATATTTACTGGGAATACAAAATGAGCAAGGAATGTTTCAGTAAAAAATGAAATGCCGTATGAAATTTGACAATATTTTAAGCATTGAACATACTGAGAACTTATATCAGCAAGGGGGATTAGAAGAGGACAGATCAGAACATCATCTACCCCTTTGGTTCCATGTGTTGGGAGGTGCTTAAACAATGATGAAGAGGTTGTACAGATTAGATAGTGCACTAACTGAGAAAAGGAATTGACTTGAGGGAAATGGGTTGAGCAATGAAAGAAAAAGGATGAGAAGAATTAAGAGGAAGGAAAACATTATAAAGGAAAGGGGAAGTGCAGATGCAGGGAAACTGAGGTTAAGCAAGATCTGGATGATAGGAAACAAAATTAAATTAGAAGAGACATAGAGACAGCTTATGAAAGGAAGGAAAGCCTTACAAATAGGAGCTCTAAATTAAACTATATCTTGTATCCAAACACACAAGTGGAAAAGAACTGAGGCAATCAATATTCTCCTTGTCTTACTAAAAAGAAAAAGACATATCATCTTTGTGTCCCTAGGAAAGTCTGATTGAGAAGCATGAGAAGCCCCTAAGCTCTCCATAGCTATCTGCTGAGCTAGCAGCACTTTGAGGATTCTTTTGCAGTAGAAGAGATTCTCAATAAATAATTGTAGTTAAAAATTTCTTCTGCTAGAGGAAGTCTAGCTCAGAAGTGTAGCGTATTGCTTGGATAAGCAACTTAGATACAGTGACATAATACAATTAAGTGGAGTCTGTGAAAAATGTAGTGGAAGCGAGTGTTGAGCAGTGCGCTACTTATCTTCTTAGCTTTGCAATACCTTTAGCAGCATGACTAAATGAGGTCTTTCACACATGTAGCATGATATAAAGATTTTCTCAACATTGGTTTACTCTGGCCACAGTGCTCATATACAGGAGAGCAGTGAGTGAGTTATGTGAGTCACACCAAAAAAAGAATGATAAGCCTTCACACAGCATCATTTAGCTACTACTTCATACAGAAGATAAAAAAAAATTGGAAGTATTTTTGAAGGGCTCTGTTTCTTCTGCGTATTCTATACCTTCACAAGAGAAACCAAGAGTGCAAAAGTATCATGACTCAGAGTCCTCTAAAGGGCTGAACTTCATTTTAAAAAAGCAATAATATTTCTATAAGGATACCTATTCCAATATTAAATTACTCATCCTATATATTGAGCCATATACTCCTCACTTCAAAGTTCCCAGTTCTGATTGGTGCCAAAATAGCAGGCTTGCAATTTCTACATGCCTAAACATGTATCTCAGGCCACCCAAAGATGTAAAAAAAAATTGCACATTACAGTATATGGCATTTTATGCGAAAAAGTCAGTTTTTCTAATTAGCTTTTGCAGACCAATTTTGCAAGTTCAAATTTCTCTTTCACATTCCTCTATTTTCATATTACTTAATCATTCAGGTTAAGAGAAAGAAAACACCTCTTTTTGAATCTCCTGAAATATTGAAACCATCACATTATTTGAAATACATATTGTCAATTTTATGTTTATATATTTATTTCTTCAAGTTAAGCACAGGCCCAATTGAAATAGAAGAAATATGCAGGGCTTCAAAAGAGGTGAACCAGACGAGTTCTGGTCAAAATACAAGGGGAGATACAAGTTCATCTATTATTCTTGGATAATTTTTCCTATGATTGCCTATTAGATGGGATGCAAAATACCGGGCTGATTTCTGAATTTTTAACAAGACATGATTTCTTGGAACACTGAATATCTCAAAAGACAGAATTACTGATTTATTTTATGCATGTGTACCAGGAATGTTCTCCAGAAAGGAAATTTAAAGGAATTCACAATTTTGAGCTTATTACTGGTTTTATGCAGAAGTTGTTGTCACAGTAACTACTAGAAAAGTCTTGACTTTGCACTGAATAAGGAAAATTAAAATAAAATAAAAGATAAATGACAGAGAGAGAAAAAAAAGTGGAAGAAAAGGTCTGCTCATGGATAATATTTTTCTGTGATTAACCAACTGAACCTAGTAAAAAAACATCATCAGTTAAGACACTGTTTCTTCTCAATATAAGAATATACAAAGCAAGTGTTAGAGGGCTAGTGTGTTAGCTACCCTTCTCTGAAAGAGACAGCTGTGAAATCTGCCTTATGTCACAAGACATACAGCAAATGTTCATTATTACATCCATGAGTATTTCAAAGATGTGAAAGCCTTTTCAAACTTCAAATTGGGACAAAAAGTTAGTCTCAAGTTTTTCCAACAAATCTGAAAAAATATCCAGATTTTCCCAATCAAAACCAAAAAAATTTTGTTGATTGCAATTAAATGGTAAAAAATTCCACCCCTCTACAATTCTTTGTTACCTACACACAGATCTAAAAATTCTGGAGTAAGTGGGTGTGAAGGCAAATAACAAAAAATATTAAATTAATACTTCAGAAAAGCCTCAGTATTTAAAAAAAATAAATAAAAAATCATCAGCTTTGACACTGTTCCAAGGGGGGTTTTTTCAACAAAAATTGCCAAGCAACCATAGTCAGAGCTTCTAATGAATGTGGAAAGTTACTGATAATTCTATACCAAGAACTGGTCTACAGTATGTGAACCATTGGTTTACCAAAGCTCATTCTCCCAGACTTCTTCTGGCCAGTGACACAGACTGAACTGGAAATTGTAGAGCTGTACACTGTGTTTTATGTGCACACATTGCTGCTTCATTGTAACTATAGCTGCATGAAATCAATGCATTCACATAAAAATAATTTTAAACAGAAAACCTGGTGTAGCAAAACAATAAGTATGTTTCTTGTAGGTATCTAGGGATGACTAACTACATCTGAAAACAGAACCACTAAAGCAGTCTCTTTATGTCCTCTGTAGGGACAGAAATAATGTTTATGTTCTATGATACTGCTACAGTAGTTAAAATATCTAGACATATTTCATATTTGGTAGTAGGAAAGAATCATTCTGCTCCTAAAGTGTAATAGGTTCTGGCCATCTGGTGACACACTGTTCTGGGGCAAAAGGAAATGCAGAGAACAACACCATTAAAATTGAGTTACTATGGCATGTAAGAGGCAGAAGTGATCAATAAATACATTGATAAATTATAATTACTCCAAAAATCATTGTCCTTTATTACTCAGATCATTTATGGGCTGCATAAGAAAGTACAATATAACAAACCATGAAAATACTAGAGTAAGTAATTGTGCATGTAGAAAGTTTACTTTTTCTCTTCTGTTGCACTGCTAGTGTGATGCTTGAGGAGTCACATAAACCACAGTGCAGGTGCACATGTCTGGAGCATCACCTAGAGTTCTGTTTCTAACACAGAATCACTATGTTGGTTCTGTCACCTCTTCTGTTGTCCCATTTGTCTTTCTTCGTAATCTCTGAATTTGATCTTGCATCCAAAGACTCCAGCTTCACACAGCTTCAGTTTTCACATGCTACTCACCTGAAGTTATAATGCATATAATTCTTCAATTCTGTTTATATAAGTGAAGTTTCAGATGGCTACCAACTTGATATATGTGTACTAAAATGGTGTAATTAAGGATAACATGCTGTTATTTTGTGATGTTAAGATGGTATAACCAGGCACAATCTCACATATATATGAATAGTGTGAACACCAACAAGGCAGACAAAGATGGCTGAAGTTTCAGACAGGAGGCATCCAAGAACAAAAAGGTACCAGGCAGAGGAAGCACAAGGAACTGCAAATAGGCAGGATATCTTCCCAAATGCATAGGACACATCACTAGCAAGACAAAGTAAAATAAAGTGAGCAGCATCAGAAGCAGAGGAGAACCCTTAGCATGGGGGATGGTTAACAGCGTAAGAATCTCGAGCTCTAACAAGGAATGAAGTCACAGAAGGTGATAACCCCACTTCTCTCATCAAAAGCATCTCAGGGCTGACTAATTTGGCATTTGCAACTAAGAACTCCTGGGGTTCATAGCTATCAGTACTAACTATACTGCAGCAGCTCTGTATACCCAGAGATCTTTTGGAATATGACTGCTAAAGAGTAACAGCTTTATATATGTACTGATTATGTATCATGAATAAGAATATTAGTAATTAATTGATCTAGTAAACATTAATTCTAAAACTTGAAATTGTTCTGGTTTGTCACTCTCTCAAATAACATCATCAGAGTGATTTCTAATTCCATGTATAGATAAAAATATAGATAATTTTAAAGACCATGGGACTATTTTAATACAAACACCCCATACTTTCACATGTTACCAGTTAAACAGAAAGTTGGTAACCATGCAGCTGATTTGACAAGTTTTTCTCCAATCTCTGTGCCAGTGAGATGCATGCTGGACATCATGATTCAATAAACTGACACACAGGTTAGGAGATCACTTTGCAGGACTTCTTCTAAAGTAGCTGCACACTTCTGACCCTTGCATCTTTCTTTCTCATTATCTTTCCACTTTATATAAAGTATCAGTTGCATTTAAGTTCACTATCAATTGTCTATCATTATTGGATTTGACTGAGTTTCTCATTCTGTTACGTATTTTCTTGTATTTCAATTTCTCTTGCCAGTGGAGAGAGGATGTCAAAAAGTACCAATAAATGCAAACAATATGGACAATCTATTTGACTCCTCTGCTACTCAGACTATGCCTGGACTGTTTCTTTCCCATTTCTCAGTGAAAGTATTTACTTTGAAGAGAAAAAGAATAATGGACTTAAATTGCCCTTCAAAGCTTATGTGTACTTTCATTGAGGAGGCTCCAGCAATACCAACAACATGAACCGTTACAAAGTCACCAGCTGACAAGCAGCAGCTGCAAAGGTCTTACAAAGATCTCTCTCTGTGGAGATCCAGAACAGCAAGTGATGATGGACTTGGCAGAGGAAAAGACTCAGCAAGTTATTAAGAGGCCAAACTGCCAGTCTTTTTCCCCTGTCTTCATATTACTTCATTTACAACTTGCTCAGTGTTAATGTAGCAGAGAGAAACAGTGATGGAGTGAGAGACAAAGACAAAATAATACATCTTGGAAATGAAAAATTATTCTTTATGCTGATGGATTCAAACCTTTACAAATTATCATGCCATATATTTCTGCACATGCATTATTTTATCAGCCCTCAAGTCCATTACTTTTAAATTAATATTTTAAGATATTATTGAAATAACCCTAAAGGAATATTTGGAATTTAAGGGTATCACCAATCTTCAGAAACATAGTAGGTATTTCAACACCAAAAGAATTGATAAAAATACTCAAACTGCTACTAACAAAACTTCTTTCACAATTCCCAAACACACTGACCTCAATAGATAAATTGTCCTTGTTATATAGAATAAGATCCTGGGATCACTTCCTGTCCAGGATCACTTCTCCACAATGGCTACATGGATTTTTCTTGAGAAGCCTTAAAAAACTGGCTAAAGTACTTCACACTATTTCCATCAAGTTCTGATATTAATTAAGTTAAACTAGCGTAGTCAATGTATTATTTTAACTCTTAATTTCCTGTCTACATATGTTTCAGAACTCTCTAAGCATGGGATTCCAAATGATAACCCAGATAGTTCTTTGACCCTCCTTCATTCAAAAGAGGTATCCCAAAACCGCTTTATTTTCACCCTTCCATCTTTCTAAACTAGTCTGCAAACACATAATTAATTGTGTCTTTGTTTAGGTTACAGTTCCCATGTGTACAATAAGAACCTCTCAGTGCAAGGAAGAAAATATTGTCTCTGTCTAGTTTCAGACACAAGGCAAGGAGACTTGAAAGATATTAATGGAGGAACGTTGAAATGTCTGAGCAATGAGATTGTAACAGCTCAACCTCCACAATGCAGAGTGGGAAAGTTTTTACTTACTCACTCTTGCATTGTATACAAGTTCTGTCAGACCTAGTTGCAATTTGCAGAGTCTCAAAAAAGCACAATTGTTTTGCCCACATCCTTGTTCAGAATACTGAAGCACTACTTCAGCAGTGAATCAGAACTCTTGGCATTTCCAGTCTTTGACTTCGAGGCAGTAGTTAGGAGCATAAGTTATCCTTTGTTAGACACTACTAAGAAATTTTGCAGACACTCTTAACACATGTGGTGATGAAAAATCTGTATGGGGGCAGTAAAAAAGAGGGAAGATATTTTGTCTCCTTTATGGTTTTCTTTATCACTCGACTGCTTTAGTTTTGTGGAAACATAGAGAACATTGAAAAGGTCCTTCTGTCCTTTAAGTAGTCAAAGTAGATTTCAAATGAGAAGAAAAGGTAAGGAGTTAAGCTACAAAATAAACTCAAAATTGCTGTTAAATCTGTGATATTTCACAAATTCTGAATATTACTATTGTGCCATGTGTCTGTGTTTAGTCTCAAAGATTAGTGCAAATGTAAGTAATAAAGCACAAACCTCTGTTTTCCTTCTGCAGGCAGCTCACTATTGTGGTACCCCAAGCTATCAAGTTGATTTTTTTAAAAAAATGCAACCAGCTCCAACCACAAGTTTAAATTTCTTATTTCTTTATATCAAATGTATTTCATTATCTTCATCAACAGACTTATCTCAGTTAGAGATCTTGGAGAAAGTTAAAAACAAATCTCCAAAGACTTTTTTTTTAAAGGTCACTGCTAACTTCTGTTGTTTCTCAAAATCCATATCAGAATAACAGAAATTTAACCAGCTACTAGAGTAAATTTGCCATGGATGCATAATTTATAATATTAGCATGCATGTGAATAACATAACCTGTATGTTTACACATCTCTTACATTTCCACCAATCTCTCTACCATCATCCACAGTTAAGGCAAAGACAACAATCCAGAAGCAAGAAATGGGGATCTACTATTGCCCTTATCAGTTTGTATCTCATCAGTCCCTGTGGACCCACCACACCCTTCCTTATGAGTCACAGTGAGTGTCCTTTTCTCTAGATCTGCACAATAACCACTACAGCTGGGTCTCTGTGTCAGCACCATGTCAATAATATAACACTGTAAACCAGCTTTATGCTTTCAAAACTCAGTCTTGTAAAGAGTTAATCTTTACTACTATTTCTGTATCAAGTGTCTCTTCCTCTTAGCACTTACCAATAGGTAATGCATTGGGAATTCAGAAAGGTGGAAAATCAGGGTTCTTTCTGTAGATAACCTGCATTGGATCCATTCATAACTAGTACTCCACCTGTTGTTATAGAAACACACTTCAGTATTATGACTTCTCTCTCACCTAGACAGCTGGTTTAATTGCAGCTATCATCAGGGTGTCAGAGGGCTGGACAAAGAAAACAACATCCAAAAATTCTGGGTCAAGTGAATCAAATCAGCAATAGCCTGGATATATTTACAAATACGCATACAGATTTCTTCTTTGTAGTGCCACTCATCTATTACTTTCAGTGCTTGTTTTAGTTACTGAAGGAAAGCTGCAACAGACAGATGGGGATGACATTTAGTCTGGACGGTGGTAAGATTTGTGGCCATTTTAATTTCTTGAGGACATTCTTCACTCTTTCTGATAATGAGTTTAAATGGGGGCACAGACTCCCAGAAAAAGTGATAAAACACTTGGGACTTGTGAAAGTAAGTTGAACACAAGAAAATGCAGTCCAGAAAGAGCTACACTCACAGAATGATAAGCTACATGATTTCAGAGTTTCTAGCTATTTCTAACTTTTGTGGGAATCAGAAACCCCACAGAATTTCCCATATAAACAAGAAGTTGTTTACTTTGGGGAAAGGGGAGAGGAAGAGAGAGCGCAGAGTGAAGGAGAAAAAGCAGTCTATGGAACTAAATACTGAAGAAAATATCTTCTCAATTTCCTTATGCAACTGACTCACCATACCACTGAAACTTCTACCTACTCCTAAATAGTGCATTATTAGCTGGAGAAAATAGATGCATGTTCTCAGATGCTAAGCAGAACAAGTGCAACAGAACTCTGCAAATTATTTTGCAGTCTGAAGCTTATAAAAAAATGGATAAGTAAACATCAGAGAGACTACCATACTCAAGAATGGAGAAGAGATAGTTCTGTGTGGGATAACTGGTCATTTCTACAGTTCAGAAATATAGCACAATGCCACAGGTGATTTCTATTTCAATGGCTAAAATACACTACATCTATTCCCACAGCAAACTTAGTTCTCTCTCCAGGCAGGTCACTTGTGAACCGATATTAAACAAAATGAGCAAAGTTTGTACAAAATTATTCCAGTGAAGATGTCTTTTTTTTCTTTTATATATTCTTAGAATACAGCTCTGCAGTTTCACTAGTTTTCTTAGTGAACACGGATTGGATTTCTTCTTTTATCGCTCAGTAAAATACCCTCAACTCCAAATACATCATTTAGTCGGTTTCCTACTAACTATTTTTCTTGTCAATTTACATATACCTAATGCTAAATTACTCACATACGTCATGGTGCATTTCAAAACAATATCTCTGGCATCTTCTCAGGGCACATTTCTAAAGTATCTTTCTTGCAATATTGCAAAAGTTAAACACATCACAGAGTGAACCCATGTTTTTTCAGTTATTTTAATACTAAAAATTCAACATGTATAAGATACTTTAGCAGGTGTGCAAAGATCAATAACAGAAGTTGAATGTGTCATTTCTCACACTCTGCCATGATTTTCACTAAATAAAATAGCTCAATGCTACGAAGTAATTACTATTTCACTATCAACTTTCTTCTCTAAAGCACATAAAAATATTAACCCAAATAAAATGTAGTAATGTATCCTACTGTCTCTAGTACCCACTCCACTGCTCCAGTTTTACTCCATGTAACATTTTTGTAATTCTTCTCAAAAAAATGTATCAAAAACATTGTTTATAACTCATGTCAATCATTGCCATCATATCACTGTTATTTATTATTTTATTAAGTTTATCAAAAAGCACCAAAAGAGACAGGAACAATTGCTCTTATACTAGTTTTATGTACTATAGTTATGCAATTTTAACTCTGCTTTTATGCCATGCTTTACAATTAACACTAATAATTTTGCAAGACTAATTTGTACAGCTAGCCTCTTATTTCCAGAAGGTTAGTTTGGTTTGAATAATATCACTTCAGTTTACTTAACACATTTTTTTGTAAATTTGTAAATTAACATAGTAAAGCAGTGTAACCTGTCACAGAACACTATCTCCCTGAAAAAGTCTGGATTTTGTCAGGTACTTGTGGCACATAATGATGTTGTTTGTATGTAAAAGGACAATTAATCACAGTGCTGTGTGGGTCTTAGATATTATTCAGTGAAAGGAATTTATATCAGTGATCCTGAAGTTCTCAGCTGTTCATGCTTAAAATCAGATTATTGCCTAACAAGCTTACGCTAAACACCTGCCTGCTTCCATTCAGAAATTTTTCTTCAGCAGAGAGGAAAGGAATCAGACATTTGCCCAGGTTCCAGCAGCCCAGGTGCAGTAGTACCAGTAGCTATGGTCAGACTGCTTAATGTCCAAAATAATGCACCTCTTACAACAGATGGCAAAAGCAGCCTTCAGCCAAATCATCTGCTCACTCTTGCCTTGCTTTTCCCAGGGAACAAGACAGCATATTGCAGGAATGCAAGGAGGCAGAACAGATCAAAGACAGCTGATTGCCACTGACACAAGGCCTATAGAGGATCCTATTTAAATGGACAACATTTGAAAGCCAGTAACACTCAGGTTTAAGGAAGCTGTGAGAAATAAAGTGCCAGACGGGTTCATCTTTCTCTACTCCAACAACAACAGCTCAGAAACACAGCCCTCAAAATCATGCCTTTTTCTAGACTTCAAAAACTCTTCCTACAGTCCTTGATAACAATGACCTTTGTAACAGGTAAAAACTAGTATTGCACATGAAGGCAAAGAAAAAAGTATGCATTTTCATAGAGAATTGAACTTTGGGTTTAGAGATACATTCACTTAAGTAAAAGGAAGCTCCTAGGTTTTTCTGATGTGTTCTGTTGGAGCTTTGGTTTGGGTTGGGTTTTTTAGCAAAAAAAAGGAATACATAAGCACATGGGAAATACTTGAAAATGAAAATTTCATGGAGTAAATTCTTGAAAGGGGAAGGAAACTCACATGAAATACTTCTGAAGCCCTATACAATTGCAATCTGTTCCCTTTTATCTTTTATCATATTTTGCTTAAGATACACAAACCATCAGGATCTCTAATATGGTGTTCTGAATTGGACTCCAAACTGATTCTGCACATCAGGAAAAATCACTAGATGTCTATTTCCCCACCTGGCCAAATCAGGTCATTCTGACTTGTCTCGAATGTGGACACAGCTGCTGCTCATGACATCAGCAATATCATGGTCTCCAAACAACTTGTAAAATCTACTCACAGAACCACAGGGCAGGAACAAATACAAACCCTTTCTGAACATTTTTAAGATTTTATAATGGTAACAATCAGTGATGCAACTTGACTAATGAGCAAATTGTTGTGCTCTCTTACTAACATAGCAAAACCTATATTTGAAGTATGACTCATCCATTGTAAATTATGTTTAGGCCAGTATGATTAAGATCAGCCAAATTTAAGCACAAACTAAAGTGCCAAAGGGGAGATTTTTTCAGTACCTTTGTTAATATTAACAAGGATTTATAGTAAAGTAATTATTCTGTCTGCTAAAACTCCATATTCGAATAGTCTTTTTATATTTACTCTGGTGTTCC
This sequence comes from Willisornis vidua nigrigula, assembly GCA_021164005.1. Taxonomy (NCBI): domain Eukaryota; kingdom Metazoa; phylum Chordata; class Aves; order Passeriformes; family Thamnophilidae; genus Willisornis; species Willisornis vidua. The sequence continues at coordinate 1,269,325 of JAJPCS010000021.1, read as the reverse complement.
AACATGAAGTAAAACTCCTTTCTCTCATATGACTCAGCACCTCTTTCCAGAGTAACAAATAACCAAAATCAGTTCAGTCCCGTGATATATGCTGCTCCACCATCACTCCATCATCTTTCAGAAAACAAACAGTTACTTGAACTTTTCTTTTCCCAGATTCCCACTTTCCATTTTTAAGGTAGTATCAGTAACAAGTAGGCTTTATTATTTTTCTCTTCATGTAGGCATTCTCATGATATGAGGCATGATTCCAGTCAAGGGGATAACTATAGTAGAATGAAGTCCAATTAATTTGAATCACACAATGTAGTCATTCAATATTAATGCCATTTAGCTAAACCTGTGAATCCAAAGGAAAACATCTGCTTGCAACTGGCTGAGTGGGCAAATGAGTTGTGCTACGTGGGTGTGTTTTCCTTTATGTGTATTGCACATGTTACAAATACATCTGGCTGATAGGATCTCCAGCATCCTTTTCAAGCAACAACAGATAATGGCATCATAAAAGGGAAACACATGGGGATTGTTCCCAGGCATTATTTGGCAGCTACAGTCTCTTATGACCAAGGAGAGTTGCTTAAGGTTATTAACAAGGTGGGTCCAATATAATCTTACATGAGGTATAGTGGAAAAACTGCTGAGATAAGATAGAACAGGTTCTATTATGTCCATAAAAATTGTTCAGAAAGGACATAGCTTGAGAATTAAATTAATGAGAACGCACAATCCCTCCATGGGGACTTGGAGTCGAAAATTAAAGGATAGTATTAGCGTGTAAAGCAGAGGGGAAGGAAGGACTATTACTTCAGAAAATTTACTAAAAGCTGGGTAGTAATGATTATGCAAAATCTGCACTTAAAATGGCTGAACCTCAACAGCATTATAAAGAAATTTTCTATACATGGATAGTTTTGTTTGATCTCCAGAAGACATAGGCTATCATTTTATTTGTCCATGCAGGTCATCACATTATAGAGTTTTAAAATTAGAGTGTTTGAGAGCTATCAAGCAACTAAGCCAAACAGAAACAGAAAATAAGGTGCCCCTAATGCACTGACAAGACATACTTTCTTTCCCATTCTCCTTTGTCTCCTTGGCAGAGCAATTTTTTATTGTTTTATGTTCCTCTTGAGATGTCATTTTGTTGCAGTATGTATTTGGGAGTCCTCTACAATGTATTTATGACAATGAGTGTAATAGCTTTGGAAAAGTATTAAAATCTTGGTGTTATTAAAGCCAGTATGACTTTTGCCTCTTCTTTAGAGGAGCCAGGATTTCAGTATACAGAAAGCCATGATAGCATGGAATGTTTTCTGCAAAGGACTTTGCAGAAAGTATTTTCAAATGACAAATCATACACATAAGCTGCTTTGTACACTGAGTTTATATAGTGTAACATGAAGTAAAACAGGAGAAGTCGTCTGCAACCTTTCAGATCCATTAGGAACAGCAGGAATCATTTCAGTTTTGATAATCCTTGAACGTCTACAAACTCTCTCCAGCACAGCCAAGTATTGTCTTCCTCACTAGTGGATCCTTGTAGTAGTAGACTCCACCTGAACCCTTGTCCACATTAAGAGAGTGCATCTATAGTACCTAGGACATTGAAAGCAGACAAGAATTCACTGCTTCTCTGTTCTGTATTCCTAGAAGAGTTGGCCTCAAGAGTCCCCCTTTTCCCTCTGAAACTCTATTTATTTAGTGATAATTAAGACCAGCTTGTATTCTGTCCTATACGTCTCTATCTAAAACATGCACGTTTCAAGAATGGAAGCTGACTGGTATGTTATCATTAAAATATCTCAGCGTAAAATAGTCCATAGAATGCAATAAAACACTCTTTGCAACTTTTGGCTTGATTGCAAAATTAAAACAAGTCCTATTTGCAGAAAATAATCCTAGCTATAAACATGTTCTGCTTACTCTGTCTTCTGTACAATTTTAGTACCTAATCTAATGTGTCCCAAGTTGTTTTAAATGTACAACAAAAACAAAGGGATTCATCAAAAAGGAACCATGCAGAGTTGTATACCAAACATTCAAGCTTTCTGTGTTTGAATTTAAAACAACATTATCCAATTTATCACAATCTTGTAAATTATCCAACTCACACAGGAGTTTGATACAAAAGGCTATGTAAATATTTATTTGGCCTATAAATAGTTGTGCCACCCCCACAGAGATGGCACTTTGCATTTCAGAAGAGTGGATCAATATCATAAATACACAATGACAAAGGGAAGAAGCCAAGAACTGAAACTTGAAGGACTCCAATAGGTCAAAAAATGTTATTTGAACAAAATTTTCTGTAAGCACTTATACCATGTTAAGATGAAGCCTACAAAATTTTTCTCTTGGATTTCTTCCCATCTCCCTTATATTTACCACTAAAAAAATTTCTCATAAATTGTACAACTTGCATTGTTTTTTCATTAGACATGAAGGATAGACCCTCCACTTCCACCTTTTGTCTTTTAACAAAGATTGAAAGTCCATAATACACAAGTATTTCTACTCTCCATTGGCTTCTCAGTCCTGTAGAGGCCAAATTAAATGTCCCTACATTTATCTTCAAAGTTCTGAAGCAATAGGGTATTAAACAATTCTTAATCTGTGTTCTTTCCTTTAGCATTATGGGCACCAATTGTAATTTCAAAAATAAATGCCAGCCTGCAGATCAAAGTCTGTCTTTCTCTCAGTATGCTCTTGATTTTTAGCAGCAGAGTATCCTCAACAGGAACATCTATGTCCAGAAAATCACATCTGCAAACGAGCAGGTGAGATTAACACTATCCTACTTGTGCTCATGTTCACAGAACTATCATAATCTAGAACTGAGACAAAAAAGAAATAATTTGATGGTCAAAAAAGAGAGTGAAAATAAATGTTGAATAGAACTACTGCCCAGCATAAGTGTACTCATGAGGGTTATCGCTTGTAAGATCAGGCACTGGAACCACATACCATGGGCTGTCTATTGTAATATATGTTTATGATAATCTTTGCAGCTGGGATTTCTAAACTATTCCAGAAAAAATTACCTCATACTTTCATGACTTTCAGAGAGTAAGCAGGGCAGAAGGTTTCATCACAATAAAAAAATACGAACAAAACACATAACTTCTCTTAGCTACAGAGTTTTTAAAAAAATATCAATAGAATACTTGCACATTTTACAACGTAAGTAGCCATCAGGAGGCAAATTGATCCTTTTGGTCCCTGTTTAAATCCTCTTCAGACATACCTGGATGCCAAAACCATAAAAGTTATGTCCGTCTTGGGATGAAATCTAAGTGCAGAGGTTTCTTTGAAAGTATTCCTTTGTTAAAACTTTTCCCGTCAAAACTTCCCTTCCAGCTTTCTGGGCACAGCGAACAGCTTCTCTCCAGTGTTGCTTATTAGTCCTGTAATAATTAATTATTTATTCCACACTGTTTTGACTATTTATAGCTATTCTACAATGCCTCAATTGTAACATGAGGTGATAAAGGTGAGTCTCTAACCTACACCTCATTTTGCTTCCTATTTTTGAATCTTCATCACCCTTCATTCACCTTTAATGGTTATCTTTAGATGTAAAGCATTTCTGCTCATATATGAGCGTCGACCACATTTCCACTTTTAACCTTCTCATAGTTCCCAACAAGCACTCAAAACTTTGCAAGTTTATATATTTACATACGAATTCTTTGGGAAAAACAAATGTTAAGTGTTAAATCTATTGAGTTACAGGATTATTATTCCCTTCACTTTCTAGTACACAGAAAAAAGTATTTTTTTAGCAAATATTTTTAAAATTCAGTTTATTTTTATTTAGCCATATTAGAAAATAGGAACTTCCACCTTTGATCATAGAGAGGCAACACAAACTTTTAAATTGTTTCACTTCTCAATACTGAAAATACGTTATTATATATTTAAACAAATACACAGAGTAAAATTTACAGACTTAGAAAATAATTTTAATCAAATAACCATAAGTATTCCATGACTTTTGAAGACTTACAACACCACTATCATTAAAATAGAAGCCATATATTGTGTCTATTAGCTGTTTAATACTGTTTAAATTTTTCGTGAGACACAGTTGCAGTGTGCTCAGTAGAACAATTTACCATCAATATCAGACCACAACTTTTTCAGAAGAGATTGCTCCTTATATTTGCTAATTGCAGTTATTCCAGTATTTTACTGGAAATTTCAGTTTCTAAAAACAATTGCAAAGAAGTGCTCAATCATAACATTCATTCCACTGGGTGAAGTGTTTCCTTACCAAGGCAGTATGTAACCTTGAAGCAATAAAGAACCAAAATGATTAAGCATGTTCTCTTTCCTTGGTAGGGCTCCAGTGCCTTCATACTGTACCTCGTGTATTTATTTGATGCTAATGCATCCAGTCCAGGACATACAAAAGTAATTAGCCTTACCTTGTCTTCTAGTGCTGTAGAGGAGGAATCTGCTGAGGGAAACTAAACTGTCCCCTGGTCATCACACCAGAGGATCCTTTGCAAAGAAGCACCCAAAATACCACAGTTATATGATAAGCAATTCCTGCACTACACAAGGAGCCATGGGAAAACTGGTATGTATTTATTTCCACTTTATAATATTAGATATAGAACTACATTTTCAAGGAAATAAGACAGAAACAAGAAGGTAAATCTTGCAGGGTTTCTTTCAGTTGCAGGTGAGATGGGATCCACACATTATACGATGGAATCCACACATTATACGATGGATCTGAGTCAACTACACAAGTAAAATTATGTACTGACAGAATTCTTGGAGATGTCATACTAAGCTTTTTCTCTAAGTTCATTTATTGGAACTGTACAACAACCATTTCAGGGTTATATTTATTTATTTTAAAATTGGGTTTTCTTCTACTTCTCAGGATTTCCAAGAAAGATAATAAATAACAAAATAAAAAGATAACCAGGAAGAAAACATTATTTTTAGGCTTATGTTTTCTAAATCAATTACAGTGTTTTAGGCACACAACTCCACTCAAGATTTTTGGTAGTATTTGGAAGGAGTGTTTGTGATTCACCTCTTTGATAGCATTGGTAGCTTTTGACTGATATAAAGCACTGTTATTGAAACACAAGGCAAAGGGAAATTTAAAGAATTAAATATATACACACTCTTACACATACAGTGAGGACATGCCAGAATTTCCTTTTAGTTTATTTAGGAATTAGCTCTCAATTACTGCCAGTGCCTAATTTAACTAGAAAACTTACTTTGTAAACAGTACTACCTGTGCTCAGTTAAGTGCTAACTAATTTCTTCACTAACTCATTTCTGTGTCCTTGCCATTTATGACTTAATGTTATTGGGAAGAAAAAAATTGATAAGGCATTTTATGTTGTATGATTCTCTAAACAGAACATTTAAGACCACCAGAAATGCCTTATCTATTCAGGTCAATGGTTCAACCTCTCACAGCAGCAGTAGAAGTTGCTATTCAAGAAAAGCACAAGCGTCTGGCTATTACCTACAGTGTATTTCTCTCATACTCCCACAACATATCAGGTCATCATGTTACAGATGTTAGAGGACTGTCCCTAACCTGTTTCTTCAGAACCTCTTTATGGAGCTTCTGTTCATTTCTTTATGGCATTCATCTTTCAAGTCATTCTCTTCCTAGGTTAAGAGCATGATTCTACTTACAATACAATGTTATCTAGTGAACAGCACTATATAATCCGCTTTTTGCACCATCTTGAAGATTTTGTAAATCTTAACTCATATACTTTCTTTGTCTTCTCATGTTAAAACTGAAGTACTAACATTTTTAATCACTTCCCATAAAGCAACTTCCCTCTCTATTTTATCATTTCAGCTGCTTTTGCTTGCTCCTTCTCCACTCATCCCCCCTTGAGATGAAGATATTAGAACTTATTGAAATATTCCAACAGTAGGTTTGGCAGGACTCAATGCAACATCCCTGCTTACCAGATTTCTCATGTTTAAAAAACAAAACAAAACAAACAAACAAACAAAACCCCAAGAAACAGAAAAACAACCAACCCACAGTGTAGTTTGAAGCTTACTGTATATCCTGAAAACATGGAACAGGTAAAAAGCCAGATTTCTTTATCATGAACTCTCTCAGCTCTTTCTATTTATACCACAAAAAATGTTTTGCCCCCAAAGCACAGGATTCAAATAAACTTCAGGTTGATTAAGACCCACAGCATGGAGCACAAAAATAAAACATTCCACCCTAAAAAAAGAACAGTGGCATCTAATTATGATTTCTTTTAGTGACAGACTAATGACAACTGAGCAGTGAGAGCTAAGCTGTGTGAAATAATAAATTATGTGACAAGAACTTTATTTCACTTAACAGGAAGCATTCATTTCCCCTTGATCAAATCAGGTCCTTTACCAAGCTTCAGCAACTAAAAGCAGATCCCTAAGGAAACAATTAACACTGCCTCCTTCTGGCACTTTAAAAGGTGTTTTTGTTTACATATCCCCCCAGTCTGCAAGATAACACCCTATGCAATAATTATAAACAGTGAGAATGAATATTGGTTTGGAATATTTGTTTTGCATTTAATTCCTTGGCACTCCAGGAAATTCAGTACTCTGGAAATTATATTTGGCTCAGAAGGTTTTTATTTTAATTTTATGAATAATACTTCAGCTTCATGCTTTCTCTGACTCATTGTTTAAATTCTACAACCAAAGAACTGTGAGAATAGCTATTGTCTCTAAATTCCCCTAACATTTTTATGTCAGCTGCAGTCAGATGGCTTATTTTTTAATCTCTTCAAGAACAGATTTAAGACTTTTCTTTTTGCATCAAGATAATAGGAGATAAAAAAATATGTGCTCTCATCCTCTGGTTTTTCATGTTTCAGGAATAATAAAATACAATCATTCTTTTCTGAGTTTTATCACTTACAAATTCACATTATAATCTTCCTTACAGCTTGCTGCAAAGGACTACATCGTATACAAGAAAACAGTAATTACAGTTTTTCTACAGATTATTCAGGTGTGTGATTTCCAACAAATATTGCATTGAGATATATTTAAATGGGTTCAAAATGTTTTTTTTTTACTTCTGTCAAGTAGTGATTAACTAGTAAAGCTGTCTGTCAGATTCTGATCTAGTGACAACTAAATATAACATTAGTTTCTGCTGACTTTTATCGGAGCAAATACTAAGGAATACAATTATTAAAAATACATATCCTTATATTTTTTTCAAATGCTAAATATTTAATATATTTTCAATTAAGTTTGCTCTGTCTGTTGGAATTTACAAAAGATAGTACTGGAGGTGGGAGCACTTTGTTTATATTTTTGATTAGCAAAACTTTTAGGGGCTGAATTCACCAGTCACCAGAATTCAGTTCCTAGTCTGCATCAGTCCAATAGTATTAAATAGCTGGACTCCTGAAGCAATTTCTGTTCATGTCAGCTCTGCAGGCTACAAGGTTCAAAATCAGTGAAAGATGGTCTGGCCTCCAAGCAACTTCTGGATCTCAAACCTTCTTGACGTAGACATCCTCCTGGTTTTTTATCAACATAAATCTTCTGGTGGTGATCTCCAGCCACAATCTAGCAAAACATTTCCATACTGCACTAAGACACCTGTCAAAGAAACCTGTTCCTATTAAAGTACAAGAATTCCCATCCTATATTCTGAATAGGATACATTTAGTAAGTTTCCTAGAGTATTCAATATTGAAGTGTCCTAGTTCAGCAGGAGGGACCAGTTAACACTGTGTGGGGGTGATCAAAGCTGTGTATTCTACCCCCTCTATTCATTCCCCAAGGACAATGGATCATTAGCAGCAGCTGCCCAGGGAGTCATTATCACCTTCACACCCAGCCTGAGGGGGTGTGGCTGCTGATGGGCCATCAACAGTTCAACAAACCCCCCTGGCCCCAGAGTTAATCACCCATTGTGTGAGTCCCCGCCCAGGGGGAGGGACTGGGTGCTCCCTGAGGGTACATAAGTGGTGGGTAAGAAGACCTTGGGAACCTCTCGTCGGATCCAGAAGAGCAGCAGGACCTCGGCAGGAGGAGATCACCGCTCTCGACCAGACTACAGCCATCGCCTGCACCAACAGGTTTTTCACTTCCTTTTGCTTTGGACTTGGGGGAACCACACAGGTCTCAGCACCAGGGCAAACAAACCCCTTTGGGTTTGTGCCCCAGGACACTGGGTTATACCGCTGGGTTTTGTGAGTTGAAAGCAATTTCCCTTTGTGTCAGTGTATTTATTGTAATATTATTATTAAATTTTTGCCTCTGACTTATAATCTCTCTCGTGGTGAGTTCATTTCCCCTGCTGGTTCACCTTTAAACCAGCACATGAAGTTACAAAGGTTTTGTGTATTTTGCCTTCAAAAAAATTCCTAGTGCTATTGTTTTCTGGTCAAATAGTATTAAGAACAAATTGTTCCACACTGTAAAATGAGATAGAAAATATAAAAATACTGAAAGTTACCCGAATATCCTTTTTTTTATATCTGATTGAAATGACCAGTTAAAATTTGAGGAGATGCAGTTCTCATTTCCCTTTTACAATGAACCATTGTAACTTAAAAAGGATTTTTAAATATCTTGTCTTGGAAGTTAAACTCAACCTAACTATACTCTGCATGTGGCTCTTTGTCACTAGGCCGTTGCTTACCCATTATAGCCCTCATCTTCATGATGAATCACAATTGGCCAAAACAGTAATATAAATGCAATGTATGTTCTACCCTCCCTCTTTATGATTAATTCTACTAGTGGTACAAATTTGCATGAATGAATGTCAGTGTGTTTTCTGCCCTGAACATTTCCTGCTGGCTTCAATTCAGCCCTGCTGACATTTATTACAAATAATAGCTAAATATTCTTGATTTAATGGCTGTGGTGGCCCCACGTCTGAAGGTGATGTCTGTAATAAAAGCAGACAAGACAAGCTTATAAAAAATACTAATCAGATTGTGTTTGCACACATAATGGAAAGGCCTCACAGACATACCAGCAAAATGGAATGACAGCTTTTAAAATGCAGCTGCTCAAAGTCAAGAGTTCAAGAACATATCACCTGAATTATTTTTTGCCCCTCTCCATTCTCCTACCACCTCTCTAAAGCACCTGTGGCAACAATAAGAACACAGCCAAAAGGGTCAAAGTTTCAGTTTTCACCCATTTTACACAAATAACAATGAACACCATAAATCACAGTGTAGTTGCATCTACTGTCATTGCTAATTCTTCTACCAAAAAACCATGAGGAATTACAGGGACTTGTCACCATTGAGTCAGACTTCAGAGTTGTGTTTACCTTAGGTTAATATAAATCCTGTTAAAAACCTTAATTTCCTCCCACCATATCCCCTGAATTCAAAAATGTTCTAGTCTTTAGAAAGAAAAAAGAATATGTTGCCTGCCAGAAGTGCAGAGGAAATGAGAAAAAAATAGCTGGAGAAGTTTTGCAAGATGTACACATATACATCATGGAAAGGCTGAAGAAAAGAAAAGAAAGAAAGAAGGATACTATACAGGTTTCCTGTTGGGGGCAGTTAAATAATTTTCCCTTTGACCTGTGGATGAACAGCTACAATGCATCAGGAGTGACAGAGGTAAACAGGGTCACATCAAGCAGTGATACCACCTTCTCCAGATTGTTCTAGAAAGGATTCTACAGCATCCAAACTAAAATCAGTAAGGCCATTGCCTGTAAGGCTCTGAGGGTGGGGAAAAAATATATTGTACTAATCATGCTGTTTAGAGGTGCCTCAAGCATTGTATCCTCTGCTTTCCGTCAGTACTACCCCCATGCACATGAGGAGCAATTTGCTCCATCACTGTCCCAAGGACTGGAGGTGAGTCTAAGTACCCTGTAGTTAGACTCAGATGCTCATTCTTACCCGTCTTGAAAACAAAAGTAACACTTGCAGTCCCCTAGTCCACAGGAGCCTCTCCCTAATGGTGTGACCTTCCAAGGATCATCAAGACTGACATGGTAAAGACATCAGACATTCCCTTCAGTACTTCTGGGTGCAAACAATCAAACCTTATGGACTTGTACATGCCTGGTTTCTCTTGAGTACTCCCTAACCTTGTCCTCCTCCACTCCGAGAAAATCTTTCATGCTCCAGACTTTCCCTTTGATCTCAGGGGTTCTAGAAGGCTGATCTTTCCTCTAAGAAAGGAGACAGAGAAAGCATTTTTTCTCTGTGCTTTTTGTCACCAGTATCTCTGCTCCACTCAAAGTCGGCCCTTGCTGCTCCCTTTGCTTGACTGTCTTACTTGTCAGGATGGAAATTTCTTGAGCTTGAAGAAGGTGATCCTTGATAATCAACCAGCTCTTCCAGACTCTTACCCTCTCCATGGGTGTATCCCATGGGATTCTTTCAAACAGATCCCTGAAAAGGCCAAAGTCTGCTATCGTGAAACACAGTGCTGTGGATTGGCTTTTTGACCCTTGCAGGATGATAAACCCACAATCTTATGGTCACTGTAGACAAGGTTGTCCCTGACTCACATCCATGACCAGTTCTTCCTTGCTTGTAAGCAGCAGGTCCAGCAGAGCATCCTGCCTTCTTGGTTCCTCAATCATCTGTCATCCACATTCTCTAGAAAATCTCCCAGACTGCTTGAACCCTTCTGTGTTGTCCGTCCAACAGATATCACAGTAGCTGAAGTCCCCCATAATGACCAGGGCCTGGGGTATGTGATCTGAATAAGGCCTCAGCTACCACATCTTCCTGCTCAGGAGATCTATAGCAGATATCCACTGCAACAGCAACCACATTGCTCCATCTGCTGATCTTCAATAACAAGTTCTCAGCTGGCTCCTTACCCATCCCTGTACAGAGCTCCTTCCATCCCAGCTGCTCTCTCACATAAAGGGTAATGCAATCTCTTCTAGTTCCTATTCTTATTCCTAAGGAGACTGTATCCAACCACCACTCTTAAAGTAACAACTCTCCTTGCTCCTTCTTCTAGAACTACATCAGTGACACTCCTTAACCTTTTTAATGATGCTGCTCTCTCCTACTAAGAACAGAAAATATTATTTTTACAGAAACCATAGCCAGGTTATTGTCTTGTCACGGTTTGGTTACAAATAATAAAATATTTATCAGCACTTAGCAGTAACCAACAGGACCTACAAGAAAGTGTAGCTTAACAAGAAATTTACAAAAAAACTAAAGGATTGTGTTTAAATGCTTCTTTTTTTCCCTTTTGTTTTTCAATAAAGACATTTAAGAAGAGAGAGGGACTTCATCTAATTCTATAAGCATAAATAATAGAAATCTACAAATACTTTAAATATTTTAAATAACTACCATATCTATGTATCACACATGTTCAACATCTATTGTTACCTAACAGTTATTTCTCATCCATTGCTCATGGACAGTAGTATAATGTATCTTGTTTTTTCTATTCCTTTACCAACTTGCAAATTCACAGCAGTACTTACTATGTTCTTAATTCATTTACCATCTGAACCAGGAAAAACTTGTGCACCACTAATTCCTCTTGTAGATAAGAAATCCTAGGAGCAAGGCTTGTTTTATCTGTATTTATCTCCTGTCTATGGCAACTTTGTTTTGTCCTTTCTGACAGGCACCAAGTAAGGAATGTCCACATCAGATATTTTAATTACTTGAAATCCTTTTTTTATTGAACACAGGCAGCAAAACAGCTCTTGTGTTAACCTTTCAAAATGTCAACTTAATTTATGAATACAGTGATTTTTTTTAGCTCTGTTGCTACCGATAATACATATTGTGTTATATTACTGTTACCAAAAGTGTGTTTTAATTGTGTACCAAAAACATGCTTAAGAATCACTGTAATTCATGAGAAGAGGTGCTTAACTGCTTATATACAGTCTAAGCAGGTCAGTAAATAAGCTTATAGATTTTGTTGGGGCAATGATATTGTATTTGTTCAGATTTCTATGCCAGCGCCTCTCATTCAGATTCTTCACAGCCCTTACATTTTATGTATCAGAGGCTTGAACAAAAGTCAGTGGCTGCATACAAAAACATTCCTGCTGAGTGGCATTTAGACAGAATACAAGCACCTCACATGGCTAACACAAAGTTTAACAAAAATTCTCCTTCAGATCAGGAAGACATAGCAGTGTTCCACCACGTCTGCAAATTGTTTCCCATCATTCCCTCTTCATCAGAGAGGAGTGACCTGTGCCTCACTGAGCATGCAGTACTTTGACACTACATAATTGGATTACACAGCATACTAAAGCAGCAGCAGTGGCTGTGAATTGTTATGTACCTGTTCTCAAAGTTTTTAATGGCTCACAGACAGTGGCCACTAACAAGAAGCTTCAGAACGCACATACATTGACAGGAGGTGCATCCAACCTTTCTCTTGGGATTTGCAAAAAGAGAATTCTGGGGGATTAATGATAATAACATTCTGAGACATTTTTACAGAAAGGGGTGCCACTGATGTGTTTGCTCAGAGCAAAACAAAATGGCTGCCAGAGGAAATAAAAGAAATTAAATACTTGATAAAGTGGGATTTTCAACTGTTTAAGCTACACGCCTTTTCCAGATTCTAAATCAGGTTCAGATCAAAGGACAGAAAGATTACCTTATGGCTACTGACCCAATGATCTATCCTGAACATCATTTTTCCTCCTTGGAATTTCATCAGTGAAAGCAGAACATATTGGATTTATTCTCCACAGAACTTCCATGCTAAATAATTAAGCCTACAATAATTTGGACGACCAGTGATATTATTCATGTTCTTAAGGCTTTGTGGAATTAAGGCTTAATTCCAGAGCACTTCAAGGTTATATAAGGTCCTTAACTAATTTCATTAGCACTTTAATGAAGTATTTATTTTTTTATTCTTTCTTTTCTTTCTTATTTTTTGCAGAACATTTTGCAACAGCTCTGCACTATAAATCTGAAAGAAATGCTTCAATAGAAGTCTCCATAAAGACAAAGTCAAATAAAAACCACTGAATTCTTTAGTAAAATCCACAGGGGGGAAAAATCAAAACCAAAAAATGCCACAATTTTCTTTAAGAAAAATATTGACATTGCTATTTAAACTAAACACAAGTGCAGATTAGGAACATTTTCTATTTATTCTTGGACTGCAAATTAGATGTCTACATTCTTTCTCATAACATTGCCAAAGGCAAATCAGTTACCAAAAAAACAAAACATTGTGACATGGTCTTAAGTATCTTGCCATCACATCTATTGCTACATTTGATATAACATAATGCCTGTGTGTTCATTAAGTCCACATTTTACAATACGACACATATGTTATATCTCTCCAAAAGCCTGCGAGCCAGGTGGGAAAAGTCAATAGCTCTGGTCACATTGAGCATTCCTACCAAGCACAGAATCCCAGCTTTGTGCTTTGCATTACCTGCCTATTATGCAGAAAATCAAATTGCCAATATGTCCTTTTGCTTAAAGCTGTAAACACATAGAAGACCACAGTAAACAATAGCTCTGCTGCACATGTAGCAGATGTCCGCAGTTGTCTTAAGATTTTTATTTTGAAAAGCCATTCAAATAAAAATACTTATGCATATGAATTTTCTTTGCTTTCCAAGGCCTGTAAATGTATGCCATTCCTGAGGAAGAAAGATGTTTTCTCATTGTGCTGCGACTAGAAGTGTAACACTGATGTATTTCAGACCATTTACCTAAAAAATTATGAAAGTAGTGGAAGAAGGACACTTCTTTCAACTCATTAACTCAATTTCAGCATCAGAGTATGTAAAATTTGCAATACAGTTTATAGTTCAAATTTCTGTGAATATCTGTCCCAGACCAGGTTCAGAAGGACCAATACCACTGAACTTAACTGCAACAAGAACCTGCAATATATCTGAAGGTGGCAAACTTGAGCATAGAGGAAAGCACTGGAAATAACCTAACAGGTATAACTGCAGAGCATCAGATGTCAATCATTTGATTACACAAAAATATTTCCTAGTGGAATCCTGAAAGCCTAAAGAAGATTTTTTTTTTTGTTAAGAGTGACAATTTGAACAGAAAAAATGTTACAGCAAGAATTGACTCTCCATCACTCCTCACACTTTTGAAATCCACTACAGAGGAAGTCACTGAAGGTTATTTTAAAACTAGTGGATAGAGGGAGGAGATGAATTAGAGAGCTGGCATTTAAAATATATGTCCCACAAGTAAAACTCACGGGGTTTTTTTCAGGAAAGTGACATCAGATGTTCAGTGTGTTCATATTTTACACAACACAAAACTTTGTGAAAGAACCAAAATATGTGATCAGATAAAAATGTATCATTCTTGAAAGTTTATTCTCCTGCAAACACAGAAACCACACAGGCACACCACAATTACAGGTTCATCAGTACACTATTAATGCCTGTTTGATAGAGGGAAGGCCATCATTCTTAGGAAGGAATAGTTTCACTCTTGATCTGCATTCACTTAAGTGGTTTTTATTTACTTTTAACTTTTCTGGTGCAAAGACTGGTATTTCTTTTTGATGTCAGTGCCATGCTAGCCATGGAGCAACAGCTATGCCCCAGTCAACAGCTATGCAACACAATTTGCTTCCCAGCAAAACTAGTGAAAGTGTGAATGTCTGAGAAGTTCTACTTTAACAGTGTAAGTGGAATTCAGCAGATATAAATCACACGCTTTTTGTACCTTCCTTTTAATAGAGAAATGGCCACCACTTCACAATAAACCACACTATAAATCATTATAAATATCCTTGGACAAATCCTCCAATACTGCCAGCAGCTGCTGAAAGCCACTTAGAACAGCCAAGAAATAAGAAGCAAGATTCCCAGAAATCCTGAATACTATAAAATGTCTCTTAGTTAGGGCCACTGCTGTCTTACAATTCTGTAAAACATTTTGTTGCAAAGCTCTGTTAACCAAAATATTCCTGTAAATCTAGGTGGAGGTTCTTTCAGCTAAAACAATTCCATTCTGTTTCTCTGGAACTTCAACAGCCAAATAAGAAACATACTGACAGAACACACAGCCAGGAAAAAATATCTACCCCCACCAATCAGCTTCTTTTTAGATGATAGATAGAATCTAATGCTTAACAAATGCAAAGTTCCCAGTTCAGTGTTAGAAGATAGTTTCACCAGGTAAGGATTCCCTTGAAATTAGTAGCAGAACGCTTATTTTTACACAAAAAAATAAAAAATAAACAAACAAACAAAAAAAACCCCACCCTGTGTCTTTCCAGAATGATTAAAGAGAGTGTATGTAAACATACACTAGAAGTATTTATCTCTTTTGGGAGCAGAGAGGAATTTTTTATTTATAAATTATTTTCCCCAGTGGCTTATATAGCCTTGCAATTCCTCAGTTACATGATGTGATCCCCATTATATTCAAGAATGTTCTAATGCACTGGTTGAGCCTCTTTATTTTTGAAGCAGTTCTCCTGACAGAGGATGGCTAAACTGCATGGGCTGCTTCACAATAAAAAGCATGTCATGTCTTTTGGTGATCAGGCTTCTGCTTTAAAGCTAAGCAGCTGAGATAAGTTGAAAGCTGATAAGGACTCAAAGGATGAGGATGCTGGAGACAGAGGATAAGCCTTTTTCTACTTTTTTCCCCTTTGCTATTTTCATATCTGATGATTTGGAACATTTTTCATGAATGGGAGTGAAACACAGATAGAGCATTTTGGAAAAATGGAGTAAACATAATACCTATAACTGTTTACTTTCACTACTACGGCACAGTAACAATGTTGAATTGCTCTATATATTTAGTGGGATTAGTGGCTCTGTAAAGACACCATAATGACTAATTGAAATATTATCCTTATTCAAGGGGATTATAGTAGGGTTAGTGGGTCTCAAAAAGCTGGATGAATCATCATTTTTATGAGTAGAAGAGGGACAAGAACCTGAATATTCTACACTTCAAACTCCACTGGAAGAGTCTACATGCTGGGGTCGATGTCCTATACTTACACTAATGCAGTTATTTTTTCCCACAGTTGCTTTTTAGAAATTAACTTCTTCCTTTGGTCCCTTGTTTTCTTACAGCATTTTGTCAGAAAGAAAAAACATAAAATATTCATAATCTCTTTACTTTTATCTACACTGTTAGTAGGGATTAGTCTTTTTTTCATCCTTTAAGTGTTTATGAATATTGTGCAGTTCAGCCAGTTTTTCAGGAAATAACATTTTTCGAAGACGAGACATTATACTTGTACACTAATCATTCCATCTCTCATTTGCTGCACTTGTGATTGGTCTATTTTGCATTAATTAGCTCAGCTTGAAAAACATTCAGCAACAGGTTGATCATACCTTTAAATCAGTTGAAAGAACTTATTTGTTTTCCTTACTTAGTGACAAATCCAGTTACCATTATTAGTTTATCTACAGTCACTCTTCAATATATATTGATAGTTTCTTGGCCTTATCAGCACCACCCAATTAACATGGCAGCATACATTAGTACAGTTTTAAATCCCCAAATTTCTATCAGCTAGGTAAGGGGTGGCAAAAGATAGCTACTGTACGCTTTTGTGCCATTAGATAATGATTGTTTACAGAGGGCTGTGTGCCTAATAAATTATCCATTATGTGGGTATTTGTGTTTCAGCATATTATTAAGAATAATCATGCTTCTCCACAACACAATTTCAATTCACTTCAGTTGACAAACTTAAATTCCAAGATTTTTAAGCTCCTTACTTAGCATGGGTACCACTGTTGAGTTTAAGAACTAACTCCAGCAGGTAATATTTACAGAAAACCAGCCATGACCCAGTTAATGGCAAGGTAATAACAAGACAGAGGCATTCTAAGTCCTTCAGTTAAGAATGAAGCAATGTTTACTGTCTCATTCTCACTCTCTCTCTCCTTCCCACCCACCTCATCTGTAAACAAAGTGAAGCTTCATCACCTGTACACATGACCATCATTGCACTGCTTTCAAACACATAATGAGTGGTTACGATAACTCATCAGCTGTGGTGTGGCTGCCTTTGCATCTTGGAGCAGCACAAAGAGGCTGAATCCAGAGTTCTCAGTCCAGTGCTTCTTACCACTCCATACCGTTGAAAGTAAGTTTTTATTGATTGAACCTTTTTCAAAATTCCTTCTAAGTTTAATGTCTTTCTGAGTGGTCATTCCTGAAAGAAATGCCACTTAATTTACCCCCACTGTGTATGGTCACCGAGCTAGGTCAATTTACCTCAGGTCAAATTCTGCACTATTTTTACACAGTTCAAATATATCTGCTTTATTGTAGTCCCTCTGGAGACCAAAAAAAAAAAAAAAAAACCAAAAACATAAACAAACAAACAAACAAACCAAACAAACAAACAAAAAAACACCTAAGAGGAAGGATTTTTAAATACTGCAAGTTGTTAGATACTATTCAGCTTTCTTCACTCAGGGCATATAAAGAACAACATTTCTGTCACAGAAATATTTTGCATTTCTTATTTGAAGGTATCTTTTCAGGCATAATTACAGGAATGCAATTTACAGGACTACTGCTGCAACCTAACAGGAAAAAAGAAGCCTTTTGTCATCTTTTACAAGGAAAAAAAATGGCATAAAACTCAGTAGTTAGATGGCCCCTGGACTCTGACTCACATCATTTTCCTTCAAGAATGGAACACATAAAAAAGAAAATCATGTGTCAGAGGCTGTGAAAACTTTCATTTGTGCTGATCAGAGAATGACCTGACCTACACTGATGTACTGTGCCATGCTGAGGTTCAGTTGTGCTACACCATACAAGGGCAACAACATTCAGTTAACATATGGACATGTGGTGCTCCACTAACCTGGAGTCCTGGCACATTTGCTGCAGCCGTATGCCACTGAGGAACGCTCCCACCATGGAGAGAATCTGGGTATAATGCAGCAGTGGTACCTGTCAACACTGCAGAAAAGCATCCTGCTGCTCATCCATGTACCTCTAGAAGAAGTTGGTGATGCAACTCCAACAATGGACCAGAAGCATTTTTAACTTTTATTTTGGGGGTTTTTTTAACAGTGACAACAGATGGACAGCTACCTACAAACCAGCTTTGGTATTGTAGAAGTGGTTTACACACAGGCCAAAAGCAGAAGTTAACACTGTCAGAGGGAGTTTAGATAATCAATAATGTATTTCCATCTCTACCTTTGATTGTTCTAGCATGAGAGATGTGCAGTCTAAGAAATGACCAGGTGGTTTTGTAGTAGTCATTTTCTAAGAAGAAGATCAGAAAACCCTTGGGAGGCTCATACTCTGTGGGAGAACAACTTGTACTTGGCCAGCTGTACAAATAAGAATAAGCAGAAGAGAAAGCTGAAGATTCATACTGGTGTGATAGGTTGGTTACTCTAAAATCCAAGATTATATTTAATGCTAAAGGCTGAAATTAGTCTTATAAGAAAAAGTTAAATTTTCATTACATGTGTACAGCTACCCAGATACACAAAAAGACCACTAGTGACAGCATATATAAATGTACTTGAACCTCTGGTTTGCCTGAATAGTCTACATCCTTACCCCTTGGTGAGATAATAATTTCCAGAAAGACCAGTACTCAAGTATGTAGCATGAGCTTGTACCTGCATCTCTCTAAATGGTGAGAAGCAGTTACATCCTATATTAGGCATAAACAGAAAGGTTTTGATACTGGTGAGCAGCAGCTCTGTGAGAAGAGCCTGGGGCCACCCTGTGCTGCACACAGGCAGTTCCAGCAGGCTCCAACAGACCCAGTGCAAGGCTAAGATGGTGGTGCCCCTGTGAAAGTGCACTTAAGACAGGGGTGATAGACAAGCAGAGAAGTGGGGGGAAAAGAGCTACAAACAGCAGGTCAGAGAACAAAGAAATGGAGGAGGTGCTCCATCACAAAGCTGAGATTCCCCTGCAGTTCACAGAGCAGACAATAGTGGGATAGATTTGTTTCCTGAAATAACCCACCCTGGAGCTGGGGAAACATACGGGGAGGAGCAGCAGAGAGAAACTGCCAGGTAGAGAATACAGCCCCCTCTTCCCATACTCAGTCCTATCTCCTGTGCCATGTTAGGGGATGGGTTTCACTACCTGATTCTATTCAATTGCAAGTAAACTGAAATAATTTTCCCTAAGTCTGATTTGCCTGAGCCACTACTTGTTAAGTGATCTCTCTGCCTTTATCTCAGCTTTTAATTTTTCTCATCCAACTTTCTCCTCCCATCTCACAGAGGAAGGGAAGCAAGTGAATGGTCGGGTGCGTGGCCCTTAGCCAGGGCTAAGTCTCCACACATCCATCTTGAAAAAGAAGCTCCTGCATCCTTCTTTGTTGGTAATCCTAAATTTATTTTTAATTATTTATAATGACAGCGTTAGCACTTGGCCTGCTGATGCTTAGTTCTAGTACATGTCTGTATAATGGCTGCATCTTTCTTTTATATCTTTCTCCTCTAAATTCATTAGGATACATTAGGATAGATCCATTTTACTGATAGACACACATTCAAAAGACGTTTCTACCAGGAACACTCTTGCACTTTGTGCACACTATTAAAAATCAAGGTATTAATATGTTTACGGAGTTAAGGGAACCAATTCAACACAGGCAGAGAAGTACTGAGAGTTAACAGAAGATTCTTCTGAAATAATCAGGAGAAGCATTCTTTGAATTAATTTCTTGCTGAAATGTCTTCCCTCTACTAACTAGCTGGCAATTTCTACATGCTTTTCAAACTACCTTCACCGTTAGAAGAATATGGTACCATGTTAGAAATTATTTAAATTTCTCTGATTCCAAGTACACTGACACCCAAAATTTGTTGTTTCAGAAAGAGTACATGTGCAGGCTACACTAACATGGCTAGAATTCAATAAAATATGACAACTTTTGCACTGCACATCAATTTATGTAACTTGATAATGGCTTACTGAAGGTCCACGGATTTCTCTTTTCTTTTGTTTAATTCCCTGTTTTGAATGTCCTTGTGAAGTCCAAGATGTTCAGAATGGGCATTCTGGTGAATACTAGAGAGAATGCCACCTTCTTCCCTATGATAAATACGGACGCTGAAGAGCCCAGAGGTGAGAAAAATCTCACTTGTGACAGGTAACAAAGTGACTACAGTAAAAAAAAAAAAAAAAAAAAAAAAGAAAACAGCATGTCAAGTTGAGGTGAAAATTTTCACACACTGAACAAAAGGATATCCATTTTCATGATGGCAAGTTGCAAGTAACAGAAATTCAACACATCTGGTGTTTTACCCTAGAGCAACTCACCCTCAGCACCTTCAATAAACACAAGATGACAAGAAAACTAAATACATACATGCATCATGCCAGACATTTTCAAGGCATTCAAACCACATCGTTATCTGAAAGACTGAATTAGCTTACTATTACTTTCCCTGCTACTTTAACAAAAACAAGTTCTAATTCCTAAAGCTGAATGAGGTCTGTACTCTTTCAGGAATTAATGGCTCAGAAGGTTCACAGTTTTTGAAAGAGAAAAATTTTCACTGCCAAAACCACCTACCTGTAGGGGACAATACATTTCTCAAAATTAGTTTGTCATTGTATCTCTGGGCACATACCACATATAATTGATGACACCAGCTAAAAGAAATGTTTCCTTACACTTCATCTGTACATCTTCTCACTGAAATACACAGAAGAATTCCAAGAGAACTAACAATACAGTTACAGATGAGCTGTAAGAGGTATGGAGAAGTAGGACAGGATCTCACTACTCAGTGTTCACTTTTTCACATATCATGATAAAGGAAAATAAATAACCTTCATTTGCATGAGAGCACTCTACTCAGAACCATAACATTAAGACTACTCCAATACATGATATCCTACAACTTCATCTTTGTGACATCTTTCTATCTGATCTTTACAGATTTAACCACAAACAAATACACATTAAAAAAGGGGGGGGAGGGGGGGGAGAGAAGGGGGGGAAAAATTTAATTCTTCATTTTTCTGTTAAAGTCTTAATTCCTGGTGTTCAATCATACAAAAGAATTACTCCTTCGCAGAAGCCTTTGCAGTATTTGACAACTGTCATCCCTATACCCCAGTTTGCCTATCTCTAAGCTAAACATCTCCAAGCTGTTCAGTCTTTCCTCGTACTTAGGCTTCTTCGGGATCCCTTGAGGGAAGAGCCATTCCGAGTTCATCAAAACAATTTTGAATTCCACCTCATATCCCAGTACACTTGTAGCTTTCCTAAATTAGTGACATTTGGCAAATTCACCATCTTTTAGAACAGTTTGCAGATTTATCTCCTAACCCCTGTGCTGGGATCTGTTTCTGTTTGTATAATCCTGAAATAAGTAAGAACAAGATCTTGTCTTTGAGACCACAATTTGGGCTACAAAGATGAAAAAAGGGAAAACATTTGTGAGAAAAAGTTAAGTAGCAGTGATTAGTCCCTTAGAAACTGTAATTTTACTTGGAACACAGCTGTTACCTAAACAATAAATAAGTGCCACTATAAACTCATCTGCTAGGTTTGTAAGTGTATATTCACATTAAGCTTCCTGCACTGTTTTCTTGGAGAAAATATAAAACAATATTATCATCTATTAACTATTTAAAGAAATACATCCAGGATATTAATGCCCATTCCCCAACTTTTAATATAGTAAAAATGTCAGCACTTAATCATAGAATCATAGAATGGTTTGGGTTGGAAGAGATCTTATAGATCACCTAGTTCCAATCACCTGACAGTTAGAGCAGGTTGCTCAGAGCCCCATCCAACCTGGCCTTGAACACTTCCAGGGGTGGGGCATCCACACCTTCTCTGGGCAACCTGTTTAAGTGCCTCACCATCCTGAATCAACTTAACTTCGTTGCTTCTGTTCCATGTTAAACATGATTATGTGTCCTTTCTTTCAAGTAATTATTTGGCCATTTCCTAGTCTAAGCCCTGATCCTCATTTTCAGCCGTATTACCTATAAAATTTAATGTCTTTATCATTAAAGAAGTCTAGTAATGCATCTGCCTTTTTCATCTATTATTTTGTCTAAATATGGTCACAAGTTTAAAAAACACTGATTTATATATTTATACAGTTTGGGTTGTTGATGGAAAAATTACTGGTTTTTTTAATCACTAGGGATCCAAATTAAGCAGGTTACTACAAATACACATGTGAAAAGTTTCACTAGACACTAACTTTGCTCAATAAGTATTACCTACTGAGAACAAAATTAAATTCGCAGAGAATTGTACAGCCCTGTCTACTCACAGCTAGACTGTCATTTAAATGTTAGTAATTAATTTTATACTTCATATTTACTTCATATTCTTCATATAAAATAGCATAGATTAAGGTCCTCATTCAGGAAAAATGAAAACAAATCATTAAATGCAATCATGAGGCTATGTAACAAAGTCAACAGAACATAAAAATTTCCAGATTCCAAATTTTCAATGGGGTTTATGAAGAGAAATATGTGTAATGAGATTCTTTCAAAGAATCTTCACAGGTCAGCAGACACATTCCCCAAGTGACACACTCGATGTTTCCAAATGTGACCAAAGGGTGGAGACAGACTATATATAATCTGTAGAATCCTTTAAAAATTTCTAGGCCTAAGTGTTTTTCTGATGATTGGAATTGAGCTCGAATTATAGACAGGAAAACGTGAAAACAAGAGTATTAAGGACACATGAAAGTAGTGCACAGAAATAGCCAAACCAGCTTTGAAGAAAGTAGTTTTAGAGATGAAAATTAAAAGCCCTCTGCCATTCCCCAGCTAATTAACCTGTTGAGATACAGAAATGGTATCATAATACTGCTGTACAGGGGCTAAACTAGTATATCAGCATGTTATTTCACTAAGGAGTCTAGCTGGTGCTGAACCAGGAATTTCTAAAATTATGCTGCTTTGCAAGTTCTGGATATGTGTTAATATTCTAGATCTATGGGAGAACCAGCATCAAATCTGTCTAATAAGTTCTCTGTGTTTTTAAATGTTAAATCATGCATTATTTCTATTTTTCTACCATTTAAAAGTCAACTGACAACATATCTATGTGGTCTTCATTATATCCTATTTTTCCTCTGAACACAAGGTTAGAGGAAGATATTTCATTGAAAATAGAGTAACAAGTTTTATTGAATTGACTCTACTTCAAAAAACACATTATAACCAAGAAGAACATGCTATAGAAAAATAAGGGCTCTGCAGCTAGTACTAATGGTTATCTTTAGTTTAAATATCCAACTCATGAGAAAAAGAAATATTTTCTGTTTTTAAATGTTACCTTATAAAATTTCTCTAAACTTACAGAAATACAGAATACTCTGAATTGGAAGGAACCCAAAAGGATCATTAAAGTCCAGCTCTGGTCTTGCATAGGACACCCATAACAAACTCACCATGTGCCTGAGAGTGTTGTCCATACACTGACTGAACTCAGACAGGCTTGGTGCTGTGATCACTGCCCTGGGGATCCTGTTCCAGTGCACAACCACCCTCTAGGTGAAAAACCTTTTCCTGATATTCAACTTAAAGCTCGTCTATTTCATGACTTTTCCTCAGATCCCATCACTGGCCACCATAGAGCAGAGATCAGTGCCTGCCCCTCCTCTTCCCTTCACAAGGAAGTTGTAACTACACTGAGGTCTCCCCTCAGTCTCCTCTTCCCCAAGTGCCCTCAGCCCCTCCTCATACACTTTCCCTCCAGTCCCTTCACCATCCTCGTAGCCCTCCTTTGGACACTCTGTAATAGTTTAATGTCTTTTTTTATATTGCAGTGCCCAAAACTGCCCCAATATTTGAGGTGAGGCCACACCAGAGCAGAGCGGAGTGGGACAATGCCCTCTCTCGCCCAGCTGGCGATGCTGTGCCTGGTGCCCCTCAGGACAGAGTTGGCCCCCCGTTCAACTGGCTCATGTTAAACTGGCCACCGATCAGGACCCCCAGGTCCCTTTCTGCAGGGCTGCTCTCCAGCCATTCATTCCTCAGCCTGTCCATATATCCAGGGTTGTCCTGTTCAAGGTGCAGAATCCAGCACTTGTCTTTGTTAAACTTCATACAGTTGGTGATTTCCCATCTCTCTAATTTCTTGAGGTCTCTCTGCAGGGTCTCTCAGCTCTCAAGGGTGTCAACAGCTCCTCCCAACTTAGTATCATCAGCAAACTTACTTAGTACCCCTTAATGCCATTAATACTGGCATTTCATTTCCCTTTTTTGTATTCATTGACATTTTTGTAAATGTGAACTGCGTAAAACCTCTGAACAACAATGCTGTTAAATTCTCTGTATTAGAATTAAGACCAAGTGAGATAAAAGAAAACAAAAATGATTTTGTCTACTAGAAAGTTGCCTTGGTCTTTTCTGTTGGTTTTTTTTTCATTTGAAGAAATAAAAGAGAGAGTATGTACTTTAAAAAAAAAAAAAAAGGCAGCTTAGCAATTTGTTCTATTTTACTGTGAATCAGAGAATACTGCAGGATGTTTGTGTCATGACCCAAATCTACTCTGAAGACAATAAAAAAGTATACAAGATGGAAGTCCTGCTTTTTCTTTGTAGAAACACTGGAACAGTATGTCTCAGAGCTTTTTCAGGTTGGATTCATACTTTATCAGGAGTTTGCTTTAGTACAACAGTCAGCTATGATTCTGTGCGTCACCATCACACACCCTTCAGCACACAACCCATGTCTGACTAGCCTGTCCCAAACATACCACTGTAACTCCTTCCAATAAGCTGTTTAAAGAAACTATGTCACATAAAGTCCTTAGTCTCTGCTCTAAAATCCCAGCTGCACATTTATCCACATTGCATCAGAAGCAAACACTGGGCCTCAGTTCCTACCTCCCTGCCATCTATACTCACCACATGGTAGGGCATGTCTAGTAGAAATTCTTCTTAGCTGATGCTGTCAGCTATGCAAAAGTGCCCAAGGCAGACTTATTTGAGGACCTGTTAACAGCCTTTCCCTTCCATAAATCACAATCCATAGTGCTGGCTGTTCCAGACCATTAGATAGTGTCTCCCTTTTACAGATCCCAAAATACAGCTCCTTATGAGCAAAAAATGTAATCGTCAGTCAAGTTGAGTGAGAAGGATAGATTGCCACCAGGATATATGAGATTAATGACAAAAGCAGAAGAAAGGTCAAGGACCTCTCTCAGGTTCTATACCCTGAGCTCACAAGGTCCTTTGGAGGAGGAAACATCTTAAAATCATGCCCCATGGCAGGGTTTGGAAAGGTCTCCCAGCTGAAGATTCCAAGCCTCTCGGGTAGGTGCAGGCGCATGTGTAGCCTGCCCTCCTTAGTATGTGGAAGTGTCCTTGGCAAAGAGGGCAAGCCAATCTTGGCATTGGTACTGATGGGTGAAGAAGAGTGGTCTAGCCAGACCCTAACTCCATTTCTCACTCACTTTCTTGCAGACTATGAAGAGGGTGGTCATGTCCTGATCTCCTCGATAACAAGACTCTGGTTTTTTTGCTTTCCAGCTGCGAAAAATCAGCAGATTATTTCACAGCCTTTCATAGGAATGGCATTTGTACAACATGATGTGAAAGGTTCGCCTGGGGAATGGCAGAAGGCCTGCTGGGATGATTGCAGAGCCATGCCAGAAGAAGCATGCCAAGGTAGCACAGCCTTATCTATTCTAGGAATTGAGAGCATTTTAACTGCTGAATCATACACAGGGAGGGCACTGGGGAGGGCTTTGATGGCACAGGCCAAATTCATTCCAAGAAGCATTCTGACTGTGTGTTAATCCAGACCAGTACGGCCCAGTGCCAGAAAACATCAATGGCAGACTCAGAGTCACTTGCATAGACACAAACATCACACCAATAATTTCCACCTACATCCATCCATCTTTTTTTGTATCCTCATACAAACTCACAGTTCTCATATTCAAGATTTCCTCTCCACACTTTTATTGCTTTGGTTGATTTCACAAAAAGATTCCAGAATTTTTATAGGCAACATTTATCTAATTATACTACTTATCTAGAACTTCTTCATGGCTTTTGTACCTTGATTTCTGCTGGTAGAGGCTCTGAGTTTGCAAGTCTTATTCTGATCTAATGATGTACTCTGATTTAAGAGATAACACTTTTGTTTCTTTCTCAATTTAGGAATACATTTTTTAAAAATTGAAGATGCAAATATATCTTGCTGTTCATTTTATTTGAAAGAGAAGTCAAAGGTGCAGATGGAAGGACTAGGTAATTGATTGTCTCTGCAAATTACAGTAATGGCCTACAATTTGTCCCTGCAATGCAAATTTACTTGCTTACAAGTAGAGGAAAACTCAAGGCATGAAAATCAGTGTTTTGCAATTCCAAACTGTATGATATGTAATTCATAAACTGCTCAGGTTTCACCACAAAGCTGGCTAGGTTTGCTTTCTCTATATCCCTCAGAATCTGAAGCCTTGTCAATCCTATCTTTAATGGTTAGAAACTGTTGTCTTAGGGAAATTTAATGGCCATTTTATAATTTGCGTTCTTAGAGACACAAAGCCAGTACTCCTTAATAACTTCTGGTTTGTTATTTCCCTCATGAAAAAGAAAAACTCCAAAGAAACCAGTACAATCTGTTTGCACTCTGATTTATATAACACCAAGGTCAATGAATTTGCAAAACCTGTTTTTTTGAGGGAAGGATTTCAAGTCTATTCCCATGAATGGTACCTGAATTCATACCAAATCTGTTTGTATCTACAACTAATTTAATTAAAGCGTGGCTTAGTGATATTCTTGAACAAAACATACTGAAAATCTTAGTTATCTCTATGTTAATTAACTTTATAGATTCATATAGCAGCACAGAGGTTACCAAAAAGTTCAAAGTGAATAGTGACATAGCTCCAAAACTGTAAATAACAGCTGGACTTTTGAGATTAGTGACTGTGAATAAATCAATGGTAGATTAAAATACTAAAGGTCTTATTCTAAGTGGCAGAAAATAATGTTTTACTGCCACTTGAATGCATTCCAATCTTTCCTTTTGTATGCACTCATTAGATTTGAGATTTTATTAGTCAAAAAGAGCCATTTCACTCTGTTTCAAAAGTGCCTAAAATGCATATATAGCTTATAGAGTATAATAAGACTTTTTTTCCCTCAAATCTTTATAGATTACAGAGTATATAGGTATTTTCGAAATAGGACCTAAATCCTTACTCACCCAGTTGACCACAAATTTACAAATTAGTGTCAAATAATTTCAAGCTTTTTGCCCTGCTTTTTCAGGCTATTAGTAAAATGCTTCCCAAATGAAAGAAAACTCAAGTCAGCTACAGTATGCAGGAAAGGAAAAAACCCCATTCTGCTATTTATACAGTTTATTTGGGGATTTTTTTTCGGTTCTTAGGCAGAAGTGTAATGTAAGAATGTCACTCCTATGTAGTTTGAACCCCTTCACATTCAGAATTACATAGGGACTTCCCATGTTATGTTTTATAAAGCTATCAAAGCAGTCTAGAATTTTTACTGGTATTTGAAGAAATTCTACTATCACACTCAGATTGTCCTCTCATTTAACCTTTGTACCACAACCACAGAGTCTGTATTTTGTCTTTTTCTTTTCTTATCCAGAGTTCTATCTAACTGCTATTTCCTTTAGACTGCATAAACTTCTTAATTTATTCATACTCATAAAGATGGGGACCTACAGTGTCATCTTGTAGTACACCAAGTTATTGCATGTAGCTCACACTATCTACTATCATGTTTTGCTTCTAATAGTTTCCAGACACAAATGGTACAAAAAGAAAGACAAAAATTTAGAAATATATCTTATGATCAGTGGAAAAATACCCCCAGGGAAAAAATCTTCCAGTTGCAAGTGTGAGAACCAAACTGATTATTCTTCTGCCAACATATTTTGCAATCATGTGTTAAAAATCTTAGTAACACATGTTCTTTCAGTAACTACAGTCTTCCTCTACAGTATTTTCTCTTTTTATTTTTTAAATATAAAACAACTTGAAATGTCCCAGAATCATTCACAATAACATAATAATCTTGCATCTCTGAGTATTTTCTCAGCTTCTGCTCCACTATCATTAGGGCCACCAGTCCATTTATTTAAGGGAACACTGAAGTAGACCTACTCTTTCCACAGATATTTCCACACAGAAATGCTGTGTTAGTGATTAGACCATCTATATCTTACTGTTTACCTGGACTCCTTTCTTAATCCTCTGGTTAATGATCTTCCTTCTCAGACCAGTCTTTCCATAGCCTGTACAGCCTCAGCTTCGGTCTTCACTCCCTATTTCACCTGGGCTGCAGTAATTCATAATATCTGCATTTTTACTGAGGAAAATGTTTATTATACTGAGAAGCTAGCAAGGCCCATCAGAAATGGCTTTCATAAATGCACAAGCCTCTCACAGGCCCAACATTCACTTACATCTCTTAATTTCACACATACTATCACATAGTAGCACTCTGAGGATGTACCTGAAAGTGGAACTTACATTCTCGGAGGTCTGAAATTAATATTAAGCATCTTCTTTCCCACTATGAGTAATGAACTGATTATTCCAATTAAAACAAAGGCACGTGTATATCAATAATAAACATAAACACTAATTCAAACATGTCCATTCTTTTGTTGTCTCAGGAAATTACAAGTTAACAAGAACTGTATTCTCTTTAATCATCAGGGTTTGTAATTCCATAGGACTGGAATATTTTACACCTAGTCTTAGTCAGTTGTACTTACCTTTCATCAGTTGGCAATAGCATTCCAAAAGGAGTTACTGTATTGGTTTACATATGTGAATCCAAATTTATGTACATTGCAGTGTCTCTCTCAGAATAATTCTGTCTGGGCATGTTCTACTCCAGGTTCTCAATTCTGCACTTGTTAGCGTGTCTGTTACTTCTATTTTCACTTTGTCTGAAAAAAACCCCAAACCTCTAAGATGCAATACTGTCTTTACCTATGATGGAAGATAAATATGTGTCCTCATTCATATGAATGTGAAAAATCATAACCCTTCATAAAGAAGATATCCCTAGAGAACTTCAATTTTCAATGACCAAATGATATGAAGATATAAAAGCATAAAAACATGAAAGTCATGTAAAATTAGTTGTGTTATTACACTACTGCAATCTTCAATGTTTCTTTCATTTTCTGGATATTGACCACTGTTCAAAAAAAGAACAAAACAGAGCTCACAATGCTTCTGGTGTGGTTTACAAAGAGAGGTGAAACAAAGACACTTGTATCTTCACCTCTTTGTTTTCAAAGGGGTTTTTTGCCAACTAAGATGCATATAACACTGTAGCTCTCCTCATCTGTGACTTCAATCTCTCTTCTAAATTTCTTCACAAAGTATTGTGTAATCCTCTCAGATATTTCATCTTTCAATGAATGTAAAAATAAGGACTACATTGGGGGGGGAGGGGAGGGGGGGAGCGGGGGAATAAAGAGGGGAAAAAAGGGCCCCAAGAAACATGCAAAATATTAGGCAAAGTATCTAAAAATCTATTTGCAGATGTTATTCCTGTAGACACCAATGAAGATGTAAAACATACCTGGATTTTTTACACCTACAGTTCTAATCTCACTTTTAAAATTAAACTCCACTTATTACTGGGAGGAAAAACTGCAACTGCAAGAGTTATAGACAGCATATTCAATCCATAGATTTTTTTTTTTTTACCTCCTTTCCCTAAGCATCTCTGCTTGTGTTCCTGAAATGTAGGTCTTTACCTTTGCAATTGGATTTAAGTTTCTCTTCTCTTTGATGCATTGATAGGGGTAGTCTGAGTCTTGGAGTGAATTTCCACTGTATTTGTTCAAGTAAGGGACTGATAGCAGTGGTTAAAAATGCCCGACATGGACTAGCAGATGCTACACAAACTTCCCTGCAGAGCTCTGTGAATGCATTCGAGTCCTGATCTATAACACCCCTGCTATTCTTGATCTGGACCTCTCCTGTGCAGGGCCTGAGAGGAGTTATCTAGTATTGTGGCTCTGAGATTCGAGCAGATAGCCACTTAGGACTAAATAGATACCCCAAAAGTCATCTTCACTTGTTTGCTAAGCCAGTTTTATGATTAGATCTACATTATGCAGAAGTTAATAGGCATTGTCATGAGTCAGTAAATATGAAATTGTTTTTCAGCATCTGGACAGAGCAAAGTGGTAAAAACAAGGTTACTCACAAAAACACAGAAAAAGAAAAAAAGAAACTTGGAATAAGGCATACAAAAGTGGTTGGGTTTTTTCCTATAACTATATGGCATCTTTAAATTCTAAATATAAAATTCCAAATGGAGATTTTCAGCTTGTGCTTACACCTGACTCATCCCAAGGAGTCACTAATATACTGGTGCTGTTTACTCAATGTGTGAATCATAAAATGTTTTGTATTATTTCTCAGTCACAGTAAAAAAAAAAGTTTGAAGTGCTAGAAGCTATACATACATAATGAGTATTTAATGAGAAAGTGTTACCAAAAGAGAATACTGCCAGGAGTGCTAGTCTGAAGTGAGCTGGAAGGCTTAGCAGTTCCTGTCCATTGTCTGTGAAAATGGAATATGTTAGGGAAAGCACAACAGACCTCTCAAACCAGACTAGCAGCACACCTTCACTACTATAAAGTCCCAAAAATCTGCTGGTATCAGAGTTATGACAGTTTACACCTGCTGAGGATCTGTCCCTAGACGAGCGAGCAAAGTACACAGCAAGTCAGGGGAGAAAAGAATGAATCCCAGATGCTAATTTTGTAACTGCATATTATTTTTTGAAATTCAACTTATGCATGTCTAGCCTTTCTTTTCTGTTATCTTCATAATACTGCATAGTCGTGCATCTTAAGACATAAGATTTTAATAATGATTTAGCAGGTTTCAAAATCTTTAATGAATGATCTTTAATGCCCTTTTTCTTGGGAGTAATATTCTATGACTACATTCAAGATACAAATACTAAATTTCCTTAGAAGTTGTGTTAAGGACTAATTTATAAACCTTTGAAAATAAAGGATTTTCTAGCAAAATAACAATATTTTACAGTTATATTAGTGTGGACAGTTTCACTGAAACACAAACTATGATTTTAAGTCCACTTGTTTCAACACAAAACAGAAAGTATTAAAGAGTTACTTGAAGCCAATACTTGTATGACAAAATACTGGATGCCACAATGGGCCAGGTATCAAATCTTAGTTGTCCATTACTCTAAAGGACAGCAGCAAAGTGAACCAGTACTAAGTGTTCTTGATTAATCAATACAAACTGAGCAATGGTAGTGACCTGTAGCAAACAGGTGTGAGGAGGAAGCAGCAGCAGAGAGGACCTGTTGTGGCTTAACCACAACCCTTGTCCCTTGAGGAGCTGGGGAATGAAGCAGTGAAGGAGTTTTACTATTATCATGGTACTGACAGGACACAGGTAGAGTTAAAACAGCTTTGAAAACTTTTCATATCTGCCATTATTATCAGTGAAGTGTCACAATCAGAAAACTGAAGAAAAAGATGTTGGGGAGAAGTTTTTTTATATCTCTCATTTTATTCCTCACAATTCAACTCTATCTTAAGTGGCAATAAAATACTTTTTCATAAGCTGAGTCTGTTTTGTCCATGATGGTAATTGGTGAGTGATCTCCCTGTTCTTATCTTTACCCATGAGCTCTTCCATCTTAATTTCTCCTATCAGTCTGATAAGAAGGAGGACTGCAAGAGTGGCTGAGTGGGAGTCTGGCAGCCAGCCAAGGTCACCCCACCAAAACTTCTTTTATGTGCCTTACCATCTTTAAATGGCTGCCTGTACTTTATTTGCTACATGTGGGCAGATATCAGAACCTATTATGAAGAGTTATGTGTCTACATTTCAAAGATTTTTTTAATTAATGGTTTAATTATTGATGTGCTTTTTATGATAAGAATATAATCAGAATGGAGTGAGAATGCTACCAGGCTGAGTGAATTTGTCAAGGCCCCACACTAGGAGAAATGAGATTAAGTGTAGAAACACATTTATTTCCCTTAATTATTCTTGCCATGTTTTCTGTGAATATTGTTTTTTGCAACTCAGAAGAGTCTTATTCCATTATATGTATTGGATGGTAGCTATATTATAAAAAACAGTAAATATTTTCATATTAGGATGTGATGGATAGGATGTAAATAGAGTTCAAATAGTTTTGAAAACTTATCATATATGCACTAATTCTACTGAAATGTTACAAAACTCCTAAACATTTCTTGACATATCAGTGAGAGGTTTTGATATTTCAAGATTATAAGAAAATAAGTGTTGCATTCATTTGCTAGGAATTATAATGAATTCATCTAGACCTTGACACAGAGGTGGAAGTATGTCTTCAGTGTAAGATCTGTGTCCTGTGGTGAGTGCTGGAGCTGGTGGAACTGGCTGTGTCTGGCACAGGAGAGCCTCAGCCTCTCCTCACACAGGCCACCCTGCAGCCCCCACTGCCACTACCAAAACCTACGCACATACACCTTAAACTGAAGTGAAAATCCAAGATGACAAAATGCCCTCTCTTCTCACTCTAAATAACAAAACAAAACAGAGTATTCAATCCTTTTTCCCATAGCTCCTCTATCAATAAGCATGTTGTCTGTATATTTCTACATGTAATAAGGATTCAAAACAAAAAGGACTTTAAGCCTATTTAGCCTTTAGAACTATCTCTTACCCTAAACCTGTTAAGTGTTTGACATTTTACCCAGCTTGCTTTGTTTTCAGGTATTTACTCCATCTTAACTTTAAACCTTTCATATTTTCTACTTCACCTATGCAATCCATAAAGCATGAGCATTAACTCATCTCTGGACAGGTAACACAAGTGCTAAAAGTTGTGAAGAGAAACAATTACCATTAGCCAAGTGTCTTGACCATTTATCTGCAAAAATTAATACTAACTACTACTGTTCAAGAAACACTAGCTGTATACAAGGTAGTTAATTCCCAGACAATGCCTAACCACACTTACTGTAGTTTCCCTGGCCTCCAGGTGACAGTCTCGAGAAGTGTATTCATTTCAGCTGGGACTCTTTATCAAAGTGGACTGGCATGGTAAAACCACCAGTTTCTCCCCGTCCTGTGTTCCGAGGTATGTCACATGCAGTAACAGCAGTAAAGAGCCTTGTTTCCATCAAAGCCATTAAAGAGGGCAGAATCAGGAACTGTTCAGTAAGATATAAATATGAAATAAGTGACAGGAACACGTAACCTGTCACCTACATATAAATGAATTTTACTCCTAATATCAACAAATCTACAGAATGCACAAATGTACCATACAGGTGAATTCAACCTATTTTCACTCAGCTTGTTAAGGAAATTTATTACAAACATCTTATTGAATTGATTATACAGTTTACATTACTCTTCAAAATGATACACACCTTCATTACCTGTAGATGGGATTTGCATGCTAAATATTTTAAAGCTAGAAGTAGCACACTGCAATCATTACCTTTAGACCTGTAAGTGATCTGTGCAACATATCTTTTGCTATCATTATTATTTTAGGATGTTCTGAACCATAATCTGAGCCATTTGGAAAGCAATGCAGGCTTAGAAAAGCAATGGTTAGATAACTAGAAAAAGAATATATTTCCCTGCCTAGCAGAAACACTTTTGCAAATATTTAAATACTTGACTTATTTCTGAGCTGATTTTCAAATTTATACTTATTTACACTAATTTTCATGATTTCTCTAGAATAAAGTGTGCTACATTATCCATGTACACATTAACTCAGTTTGATATGTTGTCCACTTCACTAAAAGGTAGGTTGATGTGATCTCTTCTTTTAAATTTCTTAACCTCAGAGACAAACTGTTGGTTCACAATAGAAACTCCAATTGAAATAAAGATTTCCTAATAGCTTTGTGATTCAGCATCAGTGAAACTTGTTTGCTTCTACTTTTCTAACTTATTTTCAGATATACAAGAAATCACACTTGTATTTTGTCTGAAAAAGAAAGTAAAACTCATGGGAACACAAAGCACACATTTTATTAAAGTCAAAACATTAGGAGAAATTATCTGCTAGATTGTCTGAGAAGTAAGTAAGTGTTTCTTTTCAAATCTGAATTTCAGCCCTTGTGAAATATGCCATAGGAAGCCCTGGAAATAAATCACCCAAACTGTCCAGATGATGTACAGCTTGAGAAGCAATACTGAAAATTTTCCTATGTACCCAAATTCTGTTCCAAACAGTGAGATCTTGTTATTTCAAGACTCAAGATTTTCATGAAAATGTATCAACATGAAGAAAACAACATGGTCAATAACCTCATGAAATACAAGTGATTAGGACTTTTTGGTTACTGAACTGCTAATATTCACATAAAAAGTCAAACATTTAAATTAAACAAAAGTAAAATAACCCAAACACCTCCACTTTTGTCAAAGCCACTAGACATTTCAGAATTCTGAGATCAAAGAACTGAAATGCCAAATCAATTGACTACCCTACTCAAAGGTGTCCACCTTAAAACAAATGACAAAGCAAGAAACCTCTGAAGACTTTCAGTGTAAAACAAAAAAAATCACATCTCAGGATGCATGTAACTCGTAGATACAATAGTGCAGAGCAGGGCTTTAATCCTATGTAGGTTATTTCCAGGAATTCCTTAGCCAGTTTAATGGACACTGTAAGAAAATGTTGATTTAATAATACTGAGAAAGAGCAGCACCTGGAAGCATTAGTAGGTGTTGTGGTTAAACTGCAGTGGGCAGGTAATTACTATGCAGCCACTCACTCATTCCCTGTCCCCTCACCAACCAATCCTGCATAGGGAGGGGTATTAGGAAAAGGCAAAACCAATGGTTTGATATAAGAACAGTTTAATAATTGAAATGAAGTAAAAAAAATATAATTAATAAAAATAACAGAATTTAAACCCAAGAAACCAAATTGATGCACAATACAACTGCTCACCATCTGTCAACTGAAGGCTTGCCTGTCCCTGAGCAGCAATCAGCACCCCTACTTTATGTACTGAGCATGTTGTTCTGTGGTATGGAATATCACTTTGGCCAGTTCAGATCACCTGTCCTGGCCATGCTCCCTCCTGGCTTCTTGTGCAGCTGCTCACTGGCAGCATGGGAAACAGATTATTTGATTACTTTATTATCTCATAATGAAACATAACTACTTATAAGTTTATTAGACACTGCCAACTCATTATGAATTATTTTTATCCCAAGACTGTTTCAAAATTAGAAATTCCCTATGGCAGAAGTACAATCTTAGCATAAATTTCTACAAAGTACAAAGAAAATATGCCTAAAAGATCTCTGCCTTTGTACTGCTGGTGACTTAAACAGAGATAACAAAACAACAAGTGAAGATAACTGATTAAATTTATTTCAAAAGACAAATAGCAAACACTGCATTGCTTTTTCTATTTCAGTGAGACTTTGTCTTGAAAATCACCTTTTTTTTTCCTTACTCAAGTTGCTGGTGCAGCTGGAAACTCAGATGAAAAATTAGCTAACCAGCAGTCCCTGAGACACATTTGTTCAAAACCTGCTTCATCTTCAGTGGACACCTGAGGAGAAACTAGTTAAAAGCTTGACAGATTCAACACATGGCAAAGCATCTTTTGTTGGCAGTGCTTTAAATTGCTATGAGGAAAGGTGTGTCAGTGAATCAAAAGTCAGCAGAGGGAAAGAAAAAGCCACTGCTGCCCTCCATGTTAGGAAAAACCTGTCACATACAGAATCCCAGAAATTCAGAAAAACATCAGATTTTCCAAATTAATTTTAAAATTCTTAAGCAAATCTTACATACATATCTGTAGAAACATATATATTCTAAGAGTGATTTTATGTGTAGCACTAGTTTCACATCAAGTAAAAGCAGAGATTCTCCAGTTCATGCTCTCTGACCTTCAGAGGAGTCAAATTTAGATCCTACAGATGCAGGAAAATAAATAAGCTTCATTTTAAGTCACAGTTTGATAAGCTGATGAACAGGATTCTAACATGTGCTCAGCTGTGATAGCAAACGTCTGTGCTTGATGACCCAGAGAGCTTTTTGAAGTCCTTGTTCTTACATCCCAATGACATATATCAATGCAAAAAGGATCCAGAATTATTCAAATGCAAGTGGATTAGATTTAATGAACTATGGATTAGATTCCAAACAAAAAGAATCGTATCAGAAAGTACAACAGAAAATAAAATAAATCAAATTAAATAGGATTGCCTGAATGACTCTATTACAATGGTAATCGCCCCTCCAATATTTGTTGCTGCTTCTTGATCTTCGTTCAAGCCATAAGAAAACTTTCTCAAGCTGAACATCAAGTCAAGTGTTTTGCCTACTCCAAGATCTACATTTAAAACCATCAGTCATGATCTAGGTTTACTACAAATCAGTTATTACTTGCTTTGGGGTGGCCTTGTACCAACAACCTTAGAACTGACGTGGACTGAAGATGTGGTTAAATACTTGACTGATACATAACAATAATAAATAATAAAAAAGCATAAGTAGGTATTCTGAAAGGATCTGTCAGTATGGGGCACTTAATTTCCTTTTCAATTCCCAGTCTTTCTTCTGTTACTCTTCAGAAAGGGAGTAGACAAACATTACAGACATAAAATTCTCTGTAGATTAAATCACTGAAGCATCAGGTCAAATGTATTCTAGAATGTATAAAAACATTCTTGTACAGATGTTCTAAATCCTGCCTTTCCTTCCATGGGAGATGGAATGAGGATGTACATAGAAGCAAACACACACCTCTTCATTTCCTTCTTCTGGATAGAAAAAGCCTCTATAGACAAACATATGCACAAGAAAACCTGATAATCTAATTTTGTTCAGCTGGATCAAAGAGCATAATCCTGCTTCAAGGCCATCAGAAATGAGAAAGAACCAAAGGGGTGTGCTTGGACCACCTCAGTTCTGTTGTTCTGATAGGAAATTCAGATTGTTTTGTGTGCAGAACCCACCTCTATGTTCTGGTATTGAAAAGTTATTTTTAGAGTTAAGGATGCTCAGTGATTTCATTATCAGCCAGTTTCATTTCTTTGTATATATGAAGGAAAAATCCATATTGCATGACAAAAAAAGAATGCAAATTTAAAGGAATTATTTATCCCTTTTGACTTACCAGATAATGAATTTGCTGGGAGAGCAGGGGAGGAACATGACACGACATTTAATTTTCATTACAATCTGACTAAAATTATTACTTGTCTCACTACCGCAATGAGTCAACAAATTCACTTGCATTTCTTTGTACTCACAAATTATACCCATTTATGCTTGACAACAATTCAGCACACTTTTTGTTCCAAAGAGTAAAATACTCTTAAAGTACAAAGTATGCTTTAAAGCCCTTTTCAAGACACAGTTTGACTTATGCTCTTTTTGAGTTCTGCTCCCTGATTGCCAAAGCTTTCCAACTTACCTGAATACTGATGTACAAGAAGGCAATCTTGTAGCTTTCACCAAGTAAAAAAGCTGCAGGAAAGGCATGTGGTCTTCCACAGCCACAGGACATATGTGTACATATGTGCAGTTATATATAATGGGTATGCCTTCAGGCTAGACATAGCAACTGATGGACAGCAACCACATTGCTAGCCTAGTGCCTTGGACAGGTACCTTCAGTCAAATCTTCTTTGAGCTTGGATTTCTAAGACATACAGAACTTGGCTGCAGTGCAATAACCTGGTACCATTCTCTTTAGAGATAGTCGAAAGCCAGAGACATATCACAGAGCGGTGCTGGGAATGTGTTCCAGTCAATCTCTGTGTCAGGGAATTAGGAGGTGAGGTGTAAAGAGTGAGCACCACAGTCACAGCATGAGAACTTCACAGGTTTTTCTTCTGGAAAGAGAAAAGATTAATGGTTATGAGCACCTTTCCTTTCTGGAGGCAAGTCTGAACAATAAAGCCTGTTCTCATATGTCTAACTCCAATCTCACACTAGAGAGGAGACCGTAACTAATATTTTCAGTGAGGCTATGAAGACTCTGCCTGCAATAGGCAGTCTCCCTCTAAAAAGCATGATAGAGTAGGCAGGAGGAAAGATTGGCTCTATTACAGGTTCCACTTCTAACACAGAGCTCATTTAACTAGTTTATAATAGTATTACATCAAATTGTCCTGTAACAAGTTGGCAATGGGTATTTTATTGCAAAAGTGGGTTTAGAGAAGGCAGCTACAAGTCAAAAATATTCATCTGCTTCTTCTCATTAATCATAAGGTGATTTACATTCTCTAGCCATGTGCATACTTAATAAAAGTAATATTAGGAGTCATAGGAATGACCCGGTTTTAATACATTTTGCAATATTTAGAATTTCAAATAAAATGAATAACAGGTGTGTTCAGCCAAAAAAAAAAAAGTTCTATTTCCCATGTAAACCTATAAACTGTGTTGTCATATCAAGGACCTAAACTATTCCACCTTGATAGCAACCCTCACAACCTTAATTTATTAATTATTCTATATTATACCTGCTAATTCCTCTATTTTAATAATGATTTTTATGGATTTGCTACATAATGATTCACCATAATCTTTTATTCATTTACCATGACCAAAATTTCTTACAAGCATAAAGCAATTATTTCACTTCTACAGCATCTAACCTAAGGATCTCAAAAAGTTAAAAATTGTCGGCTAATTAATTCTAACAACATTGCCATAATTTGACAAAGGTTATACAAGTTTCACTTCAGCCACCAGCAAAATACCTTATCCTCTGATGTGAAATGCAATAGCTGACTGAAAAGTCTTGATAGAATAATATTTTGGATCTTTTTCTACCATGTGCTCCACAGTTTCTATTATCTAGTTGCAGATTATATGGGCTCTTACAAAGTTAGACATTAAATGACTTCAGAGAACACATACATTTATGTAGAAGGGGTCAAGAAACACATATGGTTCTTTGCAGAAGGCATAGACTTAAAACCCTAAAAACTTGGAATTAATATAGACTATGCCTGCTTGGCCAGATGTCCTTTTCATGTTAGCAAAATGATTTGGCCATAGCTTTTGTTACTATTACATTCTGGGACCCCCTTAGTGCAATTATCGCACTAGTAATTTAACTGTTACACCATCAACTTGCAAATGCTGGCTTAAATTGCTAGCACATGGCAGTATCTGTATGTTTATAAAAGACATGATAAGTCACATCCTTCTGGCAACCACTTCAAAAAACAGGTTCACTAAGCATACATTTGGCACAGCTAATTATAGAGTCAACTACACAAAATACAGGAGTGCAACAGATGACATTCTTGAAAAATCCTGATCTGCACTGGGTAAAAACCCCAACACACCTCAAGAAATATGGTCAAAAAGCCATCCAGTTTCTGTGAAAAAAATAAAATTGAAGCACTATGGAAAGAACTGTCTGCCAAACTATTAGCAAGGTATCAAAAATATGGCGTTTCCCATGAATCTAGAATCACAGTTTATAATTCTCAGTCATCCTGCAGACACTTTGCAGCACCACTGTAGCTATAAAGCAGGCACTAGCCAGTTTAAATTACTGGCTCTCCTGAAGCCTCAAATCTAGTTTAGAACTACCTTCAATTTTGTTTCATGCCTAGATTGGGCACTAACCTGAAATATCTAATCTTTTCTTACAAAGAGGTAAAAAAAGGAAAGTACACGTTATACATTTGGTACAAACTGAACCCTTTGGCTAAACTATGTGCTATGGTTTCTGAAGGGCACAGAATGCTTTCTGAGAGGCAAAGCACACAGTAAAAAAGTGTGTGACACCTTTGCTCATGCTGCATTTTGAACTACTGTAATATGAAACAGCCTCTCAGTGGTGTTGACGAACCAAACAATACATTGACACCACACAGACAACTCATTCTGTCTTCAGGCTCTTTCTTTTCTTGATTCTCCAATTTGGAAGTGCATGGAAAAACTGTATAGAATAGATGGCACACATTTGTATGGCTTACCATGTTTAATTTAGATACTGTATTTACTATGGCTTTTCAGGTTTTGAGAACTGTATGCTATTTAGACCTCATACTATTTAGGAATGCCAGACCATGGCTCCCTAGAAACACAGCTGAGAGGTCACTGAAGCTTAATCAGTTCCATACTCACAGCACAGTTCACTCCCTGAAAGAAGGACTCTCCCCTGTACCCTTTCAGCTGCAACAGCCACACAACGCTGAGATCAGAAGAATGACCTCTCTAGTTCACGTGTCTGACTCAGCTCCTGGGACAGTTTTCCAAAGCGCTGTCAGTGTGTGAGCCATGTACTAAGAACCTGAAAAACAGTGTGCAGGGTGACCATGAATCATCATGGCAGGACTAAGCAAAAGATAAACAGTGTGAAGCAGGTGTGAGCAGAAGAAAGATGGAACGGGGAGAAAAAATAAGCGTACATGTATATAGGTGAAAAGGGTATTGCTGCATTTGCTTCCCCCTGTCCTTTCTGCTAAACAATATTTTTGGCAGCTTTTTTCTCTTTTTCTGCTGCTTATGCCTCCTAAAACACTTCAGTGCAAATCTTGACACTAAAAAAAAAAAAAAGGGCAGAAAATCTGCAAAAGGACAACCTCTGCCTCTTTTCAGAAGGGAGCAGGAAATACTTTCTCCTTCCAACATCCAAACAGGAAGGGAAGCATAGCAGTGAAAAATTTTTTTGAAAGTTCTTCAATCATTTTTTTCTAACATGCTGAAAATGTGTCTCCTGCTTTCATCTTCCCTGTCTCTACTCCTTCTTAATGTTTGCTTTGTTCTCATGATAAAATGGTGCGTATCATTAAGTCTTTAATGGACTTACTATTGTTTTGATTTTTTTTCCTCTTACAGAGTTGTAATTGGTACCTGCAGCTGCTTACAAAGTATTTCAAACAACCTAAAACAAGTGGTCTGAATGATTCAAGATTATTAGTAAGGGCACACACAGCCTTTCAACTCCGTAAGACAAATTAAAATGCATCCTAGGATGATAGTGATGAAAGCCGTATGCAATTATGTCCTAAAGTTTTATATGAAACAAATGTGGTCTGCTCAGAGGTCTATCCTGCATGAAGAAACCCCACTACATATGGCACTGGTTAACAGCTGTTGGCAATCTCCAAAGGATGGTTGCAGAACCAGTGCTTTATGAAAATTAATTCCTCTTTTAGCCCTGGAAGAGGTGCTTTAGCTCAGAATTTACACACTGCATAAAGGGTAAGGATGTGGACCAATTCCACGACCACTTAACTCTTCTCTGCTGCTCAGAGATCTCTGTGAAGTTTAACAGTAGAAATATTCATAGTACCAGATGGTCTGGAATTTAACTACACAGAGGATGGAGTGGGAGGGAAAGGAATAACCTTTACCTTTACTGAAATAATCAAACTATATAACACAGTTTAGTCAGAGTACTCTTTTTTCTTTTTTTTTTTTTTCCAAATTATGCTTCCTCCTTTATACAAAAGGCACTGCCAGAAGGCAGCCCTGATAGCTTGCTCCAGGAAAACAAAGGTGCCAAGACACAGGGAGAAAATGGACCTGCCCTTGGACTGAGACAGTAAAGGGGAAGATACAAATACAAGTTGTGTATGCACAACCCATCTGACCACAGTTCCCTCACAATTATCCTTCCTGACAAAACTGAAGAAGAGAGTGCACAGAGATTACCTCAGTTGCCAGCTAGTAATTGCTACCAGCTCTCATACTATTGTTGTGATGTATGAGATCCTCCACAGCTGATGTCCCCAGACCAAGGATATTGGTCTCTGAAGAATACTGTGAGAAAATGAGCACTCCATGTAGCCATACGTTTTACACATCTTCCAACTGGTTCTGGGCATATGTCTTGCTTCCACCAGAGACCCTTTAATTAGTTGAAAGATGGAAAAATCAAGTATTAAAGAGTGCCTGGAGTGCCTTACATCAACTAGGGTAAAGATAAAAACAAAAAATCTGTTAATGCTTTTGACAACTTGAGACCAATTTTCTTACCTAATATGTTTCTGGAACCCAAAATTAAATTCATAAAAGCAAGATCATTGAAAGAACAAAACCAAGTAACACATACTTGGACACAAAGCAGGAATGAGGATCAAACCCAAGAGATCAGAAAAACTACAGTCAATAATTCAAATTACTCAGTAATTAAAAAAAAATACTTTATGGTCCATAAACCTATGCATCAGCTGCTATTGCACTTAAATTTTTTATTCTATCAATGTTCCCTTCAGATATGCAATACCTGAGCTCCAGTAAGTAGGTAAAAGGGAGGTTCTTATGGAAGCTTTACAGGTAAGCTCCAGGGATTAGTTGTATTTCATGTAAGTATCTACAAAGTTCAGAGCAGAAAAGGCAACAATACTTAAAACCATAATAGTAAATTAAATTCTTCTTTCCTTCTAGTGCTCTTAAAGAAAAGGTTTAAGCATATTTTAGGTTTACAAAAATAGTGATAATTTGTTTTCCAGAAGACTTGGGTAAAGAAAGCTATCATTAAATCCGCCCAGAGCACAGACACCTGCAGACTTAAACACTCAGAAAAATGGTCCGGGAACCTTTGAATGCTTCCTGAAATACTAAACATAGAAGATTCCTCAGACATGTTTTCCTGGGCTCTGGCGCAAGTAGCATTTTACTCGGCTTCTTCCTATTCCCATGCATTGAGCATCCTCTAGTGGATAAAAGAAAAACAAACCAAACTACCCATATTTTTCAATAGTCAAACTTTTGGCTTTACTAGCATTGGATGACAGACCTTTTATTAAAAGCAATTTTCCTTGTTTTCTCAGGGACTTCAGCTATTTCTTATTTCATGGCACACAACAGCCCAACGCATTTATACGAAATTTAAATAGATGGTTGCAATGTTACAGTGCAGGTAGTATGTGGTTCATGAGAATTCTGCTGTAATCAAGGTCAGTTATGCCATCTCTAGATTAACAAGACACTTAGTTGCCCATAATCAATAAACATCTCTCTTAGATGCCTGGAATCTCAAAACCCTATCCATCTTCTGCAATCATACTGCAATATCCCCTAGCCTAGCACAATTTTAATGTAGCTTCACAATACTGAACAGGATTTTGTCTGGATTTCCTGATGCAGCTTGAACACAAACTAATGAAAACCAGGACGTCCAGAAGTTACAAAAAAGAAGCAAAAAAGAATCTAAACTCACCAGCCAAGCACGGATTACTTCTAACCACACAAAGAGACAAAGAAACAAAGAAACAAACAAAAACTCCGAAAACCCCAAAACACAAACAAAAACCTCAAACAAACAAAAATAAAACCAAACTATTATTATACCTTAACAAGGACTTGTAAACAAATTCAAGATGCTGGATGAAATAGAAGCAATGAAAGCAAAATTCAAATTAATTATCCTAAATAGATGAAAGTATTCAGAGAAAATACAACCTCACCCTTAGCCACAGCAACT
Source organism: Willisornis vidua nigrigula (assembly GCA_021164005.1). Taxonomy (NCBI): domain Eukaryota; kingdom Metazoa; phylum Chordata; class Aves; order Passeriformes; family Thamnophilidae; genus Willisornis; species Willisornis vidua. The sequence goes on along the minus strand of JAJPCS010000021.1, from coordinate 1,225,977 downwards.
GGTAGATGTCTTACAGAAAGTTAAGGGATACCTATGTTGGATATACATGGGAAAGCTTGCAGTTGCTTTGCATTGTCCCTGTGTCAGGCAGATGTTCTCTGAGATGGCAGAATTCTTGTAATTTCCATAAACCATCACACCAAAACAAAGAGAAGTTAATATCTGATTAATTTCCACTAAAGATTGTAAGTAGCCATGTTATTATATTATCAGGACATAAAGGCCTAGTTTTACAGGTCTATGTATTTTAAATCAATTGACAGATAGATGCACACCTGGCAGCTCTCCAGTGAAAAAATATTTTGCTGCTTTTGACAAAACAAGGGTGTCTTCTTTATGCTATTACCAGGTTTTCAGACAATCTGTACCATGAATTGCATGCAGTTATTTTTATGGGTGTATTTCATTTGGCAGCATGCAGCCCTTGAAATGTTTCCAAAAATAGAATTAAATCCATTCTTTCTCTTGAATAAATCTGTTTTCCCATAATAATTGATTACAACATTGTCTTTATAATAGTTAAATGGATAAATTAATGCATACTAACTCAAGCATTTTTATAGAATTTACTGAAAGGGGCCTGATCTGGGCTTCTATCAGTCCTTACTAATTACTTTAAGTCATTTTCTTCTAAGTTCTTACTAATTTACTTGTAGATCATTGTTAAACAGATATGGTACACTGACTACTGTTAAACAAAGATGAGCAACAGTTTGGTAACAGGGACAGAATTAATTGTCCCTGTATCATATGGTTTAAAAAATGTTTTAGCAAACATCACATATATTAATACTGTTACTATGAAGCTATGGTTTCAATATTACAGCATCATGACTTTATGTACCTGAAAATCATCCATTTCAATTGTACATATTATGGCCCTAAAGATAAGCTACATTATGTCTTCCCTTATGGGTGTTACACCATTTTTAGACTTGTGCATAGCAGAAAAATTGAGTACATAAGCTCTTAGGCTCGTGAGCAAAATTTTTATCCTCTCATACCTAGCTTTCTAGTTACAATGTCTATTATCCATCTGAAGTGTGTTTTTTGCTGTAAAATAAACACATTTTGTAAACATTTAGCAATGAATGTTTGTGGTGGGGGGTTGGGTTTCTTTGTTTGGTTTTTTTTTAATCAAATATCTCACCTCCTTTGGAACTTATCTTCTTGTAATCCATGCAAATACCTAACTTAAATATATTCATGCTTTTTAAGCCTAATCTGAGATTATGTGGATATTCACAGGGTACATTAACTTTGTTTTATCCTGATAATTTTCCTCTCCATCTTTTGGCTCCCCATAGCAGTACTCCATGGCAAGTACTGCTTTGTGTCAGATTGCAATTAAACAAATTCTCTGAACTGACATTTCAAAACCAAAACATAACTTGGTACTTGCAAAGAAAAAGTCGCACTCAAAATCAGGTACTTGCACAGATTCTGCACATGTTTGAGATAGTGACTTTAAAATTCACATGACAAATTAGAACTAATTCATGTACCCAAAGCAAACACATATCATATGTATGTGTATATATAGAGAGGAAACCCCCACATATTACTTTCCTCTTTTCCAGTGTATCTTGCTTGCTTTGTAGCATGAGAAAAGCACCAAGTTTTCTGTACAATGCATACATAAGTGCTCTTTGTGCCACTACCTTACACATACACAAACCCAGATAAATATACACTACCTAGCCTCTGTATTGCAAACCATATATTTTGCCATAAAACTGAACCAGCACATACAATGAATAATTGATTTGTCTAAACACAAATTCCTTTTCTCTGGGACAGCATTTTGTTTGCTTTAAACTCCAGAAACCTGACTGATCCCGCTGGCTTGTACTCTCTCATGTCTCATGAGAACCCTCTAGTGACTGAGGCTCTCAGTTCATGCTGCAAGTTTTCAATGGTGAACAATTATTGTGTTTGTAACATCCCCTCCCTTCCTCCCCTGCTGTACTCAGACAAAATCACATGATTAACCAATAATTTTTTCCCCACTGATTCACATATACATTTCGTACTGTGATTCCTCTGACATAAATAGGTACTAACATTCAAATCTTTTATAGATCCCAAACACCACTTCAAATGCATATTGCAACATGAATAGCATAGTGCTATCACACTGTCCTATTAGGCTACACTGCCAGTTCTACACAAGCTAGCCCAGGCATCAGCAGTCTAACTGGAACCATGCTCATAAACAGCCAGTTTAATCTAGCTCTCAAGTGGGTTTCACTGCTGAAAGTAAGAGTTTACTAAAGAGACAGCAATTTTAAAAGCTCAGAAATACCTAGCAGGCAGTATAGGCACACTCTTTGCCTGTCAAAAACACCACTAAAGAAATAGGTTAAAGCAACTTAGTATTTCTGTGAAAACTTTGAAACTCCTTAAAGCCAAAATCAATTTTTTTTTCAGTTTTAAAGCAACTGAAGTAGCCTAAATCAAAACAACAGCATACCCTGCTTTCTCACTTGCTATATTCCATGGAAGAGCATCTCATTATCTCTTTTTTTTTTTTAGTTAACATATTTGTATATTTTTAACTTGCATTTCTGCCTTTTAAACTCAGTTTGAACTCACTGAAGCAGGCAACAAATATAGATTTAATTATATACAAAAGATGCTTTAGCTGCGATGCAAATTCAATTCCAAAAATCAGGAAAAGCAGCCCTGCTTGAAACGTGCACAAATCAATTCATTACACCAATTTGAAAAGAAGTGTGCTTTAACACATAGATTACTCAAGGCCAGAATTGATAAATTACTGAATTTCTATGGGTAAAGTTTTACTGAAAAACTGACCATCTGTAAAAAGCTTCACAAACTCCTTTTTAACTCTTCTCTAAATGATGGAACCATTAGAGCCCCTTAAACTTCTAGTGCTAACCATACTAATATGTCCCCTAGTGAAAACTGACAATTTGAATTCAAATCAGAATACTAAGGATCAGCTGATACCTTATGAAAACCTTGGAAGACTACATTTTAGACACAATTGTTTTGTATGGTGTCTTTCTTCTGAAGGTCTTCAACCTTCATCTTACTAGATAAGGTGTAATTAAAGCAGACTGGTCCACATAGCACATCCCTAGACTCTGCACAGTGCCACAAAATATCCTGTGACTTCTAAAGATAACATTCCAAGCTCCACTTATCTTACCTTGGATTTTTTTAACAATTGCACTAGTTTTCCCTTTTAGGAAGCCCAGTGGGTACACTTCACCAACATACAGCAGGCGTTTCTTCAGAAACCTCACAGCAATTCTTGAGGGGTATCCCAGGGGACAGTCATCACCAGGAGCTGGTCTTGTGCTCTCTGCATGAAGGATCCTGGCACTCTGTATTGCTGGAATGATTTTTAGGCTAAGCAACAGAAGAAACACAAGCACACTGAACCTCAGCAATGTCACCCTCTCCATCAGCTCCTTGCAAGATGCTAACCACTGGCAGGAGTTTAAGCTGTCATAAGTGTCAGTAAGTTGCACTAAGGGTCAATTAAGTAAAAAATTACTAAGTTTAGCAATTTGTTCTGTAATGAAAAGTATAAATGTAATTTAGCATAACAATATGAGAGGATGCTAAATACAGTCTTTTAGATAAGCTGTTTAAGTAATGTTTTATAAATGCTCTCTGAGACATCAACAGACTCATGACCTTTGATAAAGAGCATTGCATCAGCAAAGATTTAACAAATCTGTAATAATGGCATCAGAATTACTACGGATTGTGATGTGTCTGAAATTTTATAACCATACTTATCAGTTTTTACTTCTGTTAATTTACTGTATTTCTTCTTATGTAAACTTTTTACAATCATTTGCAGTTCTATCTAGAAGGAAGCACAGAATAAGCTTTCTATTTTATACAAGACACAACCCTCCTTATGAAAATAACTCCACAAAACCTTGTATTTCACATTTTCAGCAGGTAAAATCTCTTGAAATAAGAGGTTTGTTTCAATTTGGTCAATATCTCATTATTATTCACCCAAAAACCCTAAGCCATCGCTGATTTGGTGGTATTTAACTTGTCTTTTGCGAAGAGCTGAAACTATACAAACACACACCAGAACCACTGCTCTTGCTAGCACTGCCACCTGCTGTTCATTCTAATTGTTTCCTGCCCAATAGTTTTAAAATACCAGCTTTTTCAGCTAATTTCATATAGTCTATAAGAAAGATATATAATCAACACTGATTTTTTTAACTATTTTAAACACCACTCGCTGTTTCAGTTTCTGTTGGCAGCAGATCCATAAGTGTATTTTTTAAGTCAACAAACCAAGCACAGAAATTCATGACACCTTAAAGAAATAGGTTCTACTATTTTTAGAAAGTAGACCTAGTAAAGTGTTGTGGGGTATTATTAAGTAAGGTCTGCAGCTTTACAGTATCAATAGAATGCTATGAATTTAATCTGAGGGGGCCATTGTTCAATGAGTCAGAGACTATTACTTTGCAACTGTCTTTGGAACTAGCCTAGGTTTCTATATAGACAAAAATGCAGACAAATTGAAAAACAATTTTATTTCATGTATGTACTTTAGTTTTGTAACTTTGTGTGTGTGTGTGTGTGTGTGTGTGTGTGTGTGTGTGTGTGTGTGTGTGTGTGTGTGTGTTTAAATTTATTTAATTATATGTTTGTATACTGAAACATGTAACTTAGTCCTAAATCTACTACTACATTTCAGAGTAGCAAGTAAGCCATGCTATCCTGATGCTTAGCTTATAATGCTGCTCAGAATATTGAGTTGGAAAGAAAATCTTCCTTTCCAGTGCCTTGAAGTCCTGAAGACTTAATTCTGGGAAAATGCATCACTGAAATTGTTGAAATGAAAAAACATGAACCGTGGGATAAAAAGCACTGACAAACTTTTGGGGCAGATTTCAAGAATCAAACTAAGGACTTGTTTCTGCTCTGTTGGATTTCCAATGCAAGGTTTTTTGATAGCAGGGGGACTACAAGTGTGGCTTCTGTGAGAAGCTGCCCCAATGTCCAACAGAGCAGTGCCAGCTGAATAAAAGACAGACCCATCACGGGCCAAGGCCAAGCCCATCAGTGACAGTGGTGGCACCTCTAGGATAACAGATTTAAGAAAGTGATAAAGATACTAAACAAGAGCAATTACAGGCAGAGGGAGGAATGACAATATGTGAGAGAAGCAGTTCTGAAGAACACCAAGGTCAGTGAAGGAGGAGGGCAAGGATGTGCTCCAGGTTTCAAAGCAGACTCCCCTGCAGCTCCTGGTGCAGCCTATGGTGAGCCAGCTCTGTCCCTGCAGCTGAGTTTGGCCCATGTGGAGCACAGATCACCTGCAGACCATGGAGGACACCATGCGACCAGGATGCATGAAGGAGGCTGTGACAGGACCTGTGGCTCCATGAAGAGAGGAGCCCACACTGGAACAGGTTTGTTGGCAGCATTTCTGACCCCTGGGGGCACCCAGGTTGGAGCAGTGTGCATTCCTCAAGGATTGCAGCCCAAAGAAGGAGTCCAGGCTGGAGCAGTTAGTGAAGAACTGCAGACTGTGGGAAGGACCCATATTTGAGAAGTACAAGGAGGACTGTCTTCCAGGGGAGACATCCAAAACTGAAGCAGGGGAAAGAGTCCCTCCCCTGAGGAAGATGCAGCAGCAGAGACCATAACCCCCATTCCTGTCCCACTGCACTTTGAGAAAGAGGAGACAGAGAATCAGGAACAAAATTAAACCCGAGGAAAAGGCAGGGGAGTTATTTTTAGGATTTGGGTTCACTTCCCATTATCTCACTCTGATTGGTAATGAATTAAATTAATTTCCTCAGGTCAAGTCTGTTTTACCCATTAATGGTGAGTACTCTGTCCCTGTCTTTATCTCAGCCCATAAGCCTTTCATTATATTTTTTTTCCCCTGTCCAGTTGAGGAAAGGAGTGACAAAGTGACTTTGGTGGGCTCCCGGACAAGGTCAACACATGACACGCTTTTCAGGGGAGTTCTGCCTTCTAGCCACTATATGGTAAGAATTCTTTAGCTGTACTACTGCCCCTGTACTGATGGGAAAGTGTGGATACACAGCACAGGGTCTGGGCTGACAGAACAAGCACATTGGCAATGTTAAGACAGTATGGTTATATGAACTACAACTATTAAGAAAAGACTAGAATAAGCAGTCAGACAGTGATGGCAACACCTAAGTTCAGCACAGGAAGAATCAAAAGAGAATACTACATGTCAGGTCCACAGCAAAAACAATACCACAAGAAAAAATAGGTGTTTTTCCTAAACAAATTGCAATTAAGCTGCAGAGCTCCTTCCTAGAGAATGCTGCAGATTCTAGAAGTTAATGATTTGGAAAAAAATATATTTAAAAAAAAAAAAACCTCTTGTTAGAAAAAGTTGTTGACTGTTAATAACTATACCAACTCCACCACTAACATATTCTACAACTTATTGAAAGCAGGTTTGAGGAAGAGTTCTTGCATTCTTTAACACCATGAGATGTTGTGATAGACAAGCCCCTCCCTACTTACATCTGGTTACCAGGAAAAAGCCTGGGTCAAACTATCACAGATCAGTGCTTTTAATCACTGCCAAAGAAATGCTAGACATCTTGGACTAAACAAAATGAGCAAGCACAAGCCTGAAAACAAGGCAAACTATCTGAGAAAAATAAAAAAATAGGAATCAACAGATGTAGCAATTTGGGAAACTACATTGAAGACTTACCTGTGATTCGGTGGGACGAAATTATGGAAGAAGTTGGGTAAGACCAAGAATAATGAGCAAGAGGAAAGCAGTATCATGAGCACAAAATCTGTGGTAGGAATCAAGACTGCAGACATAAGAAGACAGGAGATAGGCAAAGAGTTTAAGCTGGTGGATACAAAATGTTCCTTGAGGGCTACAGGAAGACCATGTGAAAATGAACATCAGCATTTTTAAGGGTATTTGGTCAAGGAATTTTTTCAGTACAGCAAATCAGAAAAGGAGGAAGCCATACACAGGGACATACAGGGACACAAAGCTGAGCACGAAATGATACAGGAGGTGGTGATGAGAACCAAATTTGGTCAGCCACACTAATTGACATGGGCATGTGAGGGTACAAGAATGTTTATCCCGGACAAGTTATCTTGATTTGGAACTTGACTGGCAAACCAATGGATCAGTGGTAAGCCAGGAAGCAAAACATACCAAGACACACACCTGACAAAGCAAACAGGGTGACAATGACAAGAAACAAACCTTGACAGTCACAATAGCTGCTGGGCTATCAAGCAACTACAGCCACCACTTTGAGGTAAACCCACCTGGAGTTTGCAGCTGGTCAACCTGCAAACACAGGGGCCCTGAACCGTGTGGGGTGAGAGAATCAATAGAGGTGCAGAGAGGTGAGAAGTGGAAGGTAGAGCATTTAAAAACAGAGACAAGACAGACAGAAAGGGTACAAAGTGATCAGTTGCCTGTAAAATAGGGCCAGTCAGTACACTCATCTGGCAGAGCCCTGTTCCTGATGATCACAGTCTGTCTCATCTTCTTTGATCTTCCTGTTAAAGCTTCTCTTACCCACCTCTCTGAATAATCTCACTGTCCTGTACATGCTGCAAGGACTCAGTGCCAGGTGCTGGGGAGGACCTTCATGAGTTTGTGCCTCAATGGAATGTGGTTCCAGCCACTGGAGTCAGACGGGGATGTGAGTTCCCCTGGACTACGGTGTCAGAGACAGAGACTGGAGTGACTGGGGGGATCCCAGCATAAGCTACTGGAGCAAGGAAAGGGCCCCTCCAATCACAGTGCTTATTCCCAAAACCAGCTGCTGGGTGGCACAAGCATGAGTGAGGGAGCCAGGGGCTCAGGACTGGTGGCTTGAGCAGAAACACCTGGAGAGTGTCCAGTGAGTGCTGCACTGGAGACCTTCTGTCTTGCCAGCTCAGGAGGAGGAGGGGGCTGGGCTGTCATCCCCTGGGGTTGGGAGTCCTCCATGGGGGGTTGCTGGAGGCACTGGCAGCACCTCCTCGGTGCCAGCATGAGTGTCTGGCTGTGTTGGTGTCCTCTGTGTGTGTGTGCCACAGGGACACATGCTCAGCTTCACCTCTGGTTAAGTACGAAAGTGAAAAACATCACACTCATCCCTGAGCCTGAACAGAGATCCCAGGTCCCCAGCCAGGGCAGCTGCATGTCCTACATCACTCAACAGCTGTAACAGACAGCTCTTCCAAAACTGAATTAAACTACTTCCCTGTTTGCAGGGAGCACCCAGTGACAACACCCAGCTCCTTTTCTTTCTGATGGCATCACATTTCAAGGATCACCTTCACCTATATCACTAGTAGAGTTAGCAAAACTCTTTCAGGTGGATCTTACAATGCCAATTCTACTGCTGATGCAAACTGCTTCTTTTCTACTCCTCTAAGGAAAGATTAAGCTGAACTTCAAAAGTTTCACATGTAGATAAAAAAAACCCAAATGGAAAGAAACCAAGACCTTGCAATCAGATTTTGAATATTGTAAAGTAAAACACTAAAATTAGAATGTATCATAATTCATGCCACTTTAACTCATACAGATAATAACAGGACTCCCGTGACATGACTACATATTGTTTGTTACAGTGCATGTAGATCCTCTGTGATCTGGGAACAAAATGAGGTCTTAAAATAATTTGCATGTTTCCTGCCTCACTTATTATGGAGATAGGTAGTGAATATCAAAGCAAAGAATTAACCCTGAGAAGGAGGATTTTTATGAAACCTGCTTTGGAGATTTCAATTTTTATCCCAGTATTAGCTCCACCATTTCCCATGGATACGTAGAAAGTCTCTTTTTTTTTCCCAAAATAAGTAAAAGTAGTTTTCTACTTAAATTCCCCTTTAATTTAAGAGAAGTCATCCTTTGAATTCAAAACAAGCTCCCTGAAGGTAATTATAATTCAAAAAAAAAAAAAAAAAAAGAAAAGAAAAGATCATTAGCAGGTATCAGTTAATTTCTGTTCACAAAAACCCCTAAAACATTATTAGATGTTTTTAATACTAACTCTAGGCCTCGGCTAGCAGTCTACTGAATGGGGAGAGTAACTGCTATTTCTACTCAAATTTGCTGCAAATATGATTCCCCTGATCATGAGCAAGTATCTGTAAGCGAGACACTGGCAGATTATTAAAACCACTTTTATTAATCGACACTTATTAAACAATTCAAACCGCAACGCAGCCATCACCCGAGAAACTTGAGAAACTAAATTAACCTGTCTAGAACTCAGGGAGCTGTCACATTCATAAACAATCAGTTAAATACATGTGCTTAATAAACTGAACCAAATTAGAAGGAGAAAATTGAAAGCACAAGAATAATTTGCAGAAAACCAGAAAACCTCCATCAGCCACAAAGCACATATAATAATGTCACCCCTACCCAACCCCTCATCCACACTCTAGAGGTATTACTTCTTTTCTGTGTACCCTTAACACAGTTTATCAGGTTCTGAGGACTCCAGTAGATTACTACATTGTAAATGCTGGCTCTTCAGGTTACACTTTGGGCTAGATTCTTGAACAGTTACATTTTTATTGCCTTTATCCTTCTCCATTGAATCCAGATTAAACAAGGTAAGGAGAGGAAAACAGAGCAGTGGTCAGGCATTCAATCTCACAGAGGAAGCAGTTGAGGTCTTTTACAGCAGCGATCCCTTCTGAAAAGCCACTTGCTGAAAAGCTAACACCTCCCCAGCTGACAGTCCTGATGATCGTCCTTCTGCATTCCAGTTTTCCACACTGTGCATGCTGTCCCTGTAAATTTAACTCATGCACATTTATTAAGTTTCTGCACTCATCACCTCCCACCCTCACATTAATTGTTTGGGGAAAATATGTTTCACTAACCATCATATCACAAACCATCCATTTTCAGGAACACATTCTGAGCAGATTGATGATGTTACATTCCTTTTATTCCTTGTCAGGCAGAGCATATATTGTAGTGCATTCCACAGCTGAAACTTCCTGTTTAACTGACTGAAAGCATTTTGAGCTAAAAGAACTCTTATTCTCCCTATTTTCCAGATTGATAGCTAGGGTTTAGAGTTAGCATTAAAAACATCAAATAGTATTTTAGGGGGTTTAACTGAAATTAACTCATACCTACTAAGGAATTTTTTTCATTATAATTGCTGATATACAGTTTTGCTACAGCTCTTTCCTAACAAAAAAGTCAAAACTCCCACCCAAACGGTTCCATCTCTTCAGTACCAAGAGACTTGTATTTATAGCATGGATCCTGGATTAGGCCCTTTAGCATTTGTCCAATCTTTTCTCAGGGAGGACTGCTTGGAAATTAATAGCAAAGATGTTTGTAAAAAATACAAGTTAGATTGTCTCAAAACCCTGGGTGAAAACTCCAAAACATTTTATTACAGAATGCTGCAGTGCCAATTCAAGAAACCTTGTTAGATAATACTGATTTCTACTTGCCCTATTAACAGCTTTGAATACCTATAGCAAGTCACATATGCACTAAAATAATATTTTGAAGCTAAGAGGTGTAAAAAGCTTAATCTATTGTAATGTATTTTACATGAACTATTTGACAACAATTCCTTTCACACATCCAGTGTTTTACTTTGTTTCCCTTCCAATGAACAACTTAAAATCAGAGCTGCCTTTTAAATGTTACCCAACATGTTAACTCTTTGAAAAACAGAGCCTACATAAAACATGGTGAAATTAAGATATAAGAATAAAGTACAAACCCAAATGAAGAACAATCAAACCTTCTACAATATTGTTAGTTTTACTGAATCTGAAAAGCATTAGTATAGATTATTCTCGTGTGTAGTCTAGACCCAACACTAAAAGGGGATCCACCCAGATTCTCTAAGCAATCTAAATAAAATAAACATAAAATAATTCAACTTTACATTACTTTTAATAACTCTATTAAACTAAGTAACTGAGAGTTACCAGGATCTTCTCCTTTTACAGAGAGCTCCCTCAGCACAGTTTATTAACTCAAATAAAAAGATTTAGAAGGTAGCTCAGACCAGACAGGAGCACTGCTGTCTCACTTTTTGCAGGCTCTCCCAGCTGTTATTTTGCCCACACACTGCAGTGCTCCCAATGGCACTTAGGTATATTCTTCATAGCATATGCAATTTTTTTCTAAAGGCTGAAGCACAAAATGAATAGGGCATCAGGGCATCCAGATATTACTCCCTGACTGTTTGCAGTAATCAGCAAGCATTTTCAAAAGACTATCATTAGTCACTATCAATACAGAACCACCAGAGCCTCCTTCAGGATCAGAGTAAATTAGTGGCACAGCTTCCATTTCCATTCTCACACTGAAAACCTCACTCAGACTCCTGAAGTCCCACAAATACACCTTTACAATCACTTCCCAACTACTAAAGAGCTAAAGGACTCAGTAAAGTCAAATAAATACTGGTCAGTACAGGCTTTATTTACTACAAAATTCAAGAACCATGGTATAGCCAAGTCAAGCATCATTTTGTGCATCTCAGTGAGCTTTACTTAGATCTTGAATACACCAAAAGGAAAAAAACAAAACAAAACAAAACAGTTTTTAAAACAAGTTACTGTTGCATATTTTAATCCCAAAGAAGTATCAAATCATTCCTAGAAATTAAGGTTAGCGATTAAATAGAGTTCTACATATTCACAAGAACTTCTAACATTTTATCCAGCAAAATAACTAATCCTGTTAGTAGAACCAAAACATTCTCAAGTTCACAAGTTGGAAGGTTATGACCACTTAAAAATTCCCATTGAATTTCTTATAGTTGCTGATAGTTAAAACAAGGGGTACTAACTTATTTTTGAAAGGATGCACTGGGAGATGGCACAAATTTCACCCATTACTTAAAGTCATGCAAGTTGGGAACTGCTGATACAGTGTCAGGACACAGAGAATGCATCCTACCACAAGCAAGAAAAAGAATTGCATCCTTTTATTATTTATTCCTGATCATACATTATTAGCCGTCTGCAATACTCCTGATGATTCAAAAATGGCACTGCCATTGAGTAATAGGTTATATAGATATTGCATATACATTCATGTTTATATTTTTATATAAATGTATATATATGTATCTCTAGTTAAAGTCTAAACTTGATACATCAAACCTTCTGAGAGACACATTTAAGCTACTGAGCAATCACTTTATTATTTGTAAACGGCAGTATATTAAATAAAACATTAAAATAAAGGTTCTTATGAGTTAGCTATTCATGTTTCAAAAATGCAAGTAGCAAAACCTGAAAATGTAATACTGATGGAAGAATAGGACGTAACTAAACCTTTGTATGCCAACCTTAACCCGACTGGAATAACTGCAGGCTGTTTTGCAAAATTTTACTGCACAGTATGACAGTTTCGCTTTGACCTTTCAATGAAAAGTTGGTTGGGTTTGGGCTTTTTAAGTGTTCTCTGGCTGCAAACGCACTGCAACAACAGTCCCATGTTCCTTTCTACAGAGCTGGTATAGCCTCAATTTTCCCGACACTGCTCCTGAAACTGCCTCCTGGCTCTTTCCCTCGCCCCGATCTCCCTGCTGCCTCCTCTCCCCTGCTGTGTCTCATCTGCTCCACTTCTTTCACTTGTGCAACCCATCGCCACCTACACCGACCTTCCTGCCATAGCCCGGTGAAGCAACGCTAAGAACTCCCTCTCACCGCCTCCCTACACCCCCTCGGGGTCTCTTCCCAGTGGATCATAGAATAGAATCACAGAATCATAGAATCATAGAATCATAGAATGGATTGGGTTGGAAAAGACCTCCGAGATCATCAAGTCCAACCCTTGGCCCAACTCCAGTCCCTTTACCAGATCATGGCACTCAGTGCCACGGCCAAGCTCACCTTAAAAACCTCCAGGGATGGGGAATCCACCCCCTCTCTGGGCAGCCCATTCCAATGCCCGATTACTCTCTGGAAAGAATTTCATTCTGATCTCCAACCTAAATTTCCCCTGGCAGAGCTTGAGCCCGTGCCCCCTTGTCCTATTGCTGAGTGCCTGGGAGGAGACCAACCCCCACGTGGCCAGAACTTCCCTTCAGGCAGTTCCAGACAGTGCTGAGGTCACCTCTGAGCCTCCTCTTCTCCAGGCTAAACACCCCCAGCTCCCTCAGCCTCTCCCCACAGCACTTGTGCTCCAGTCCCTTCTTCAGCCTCGTTGCTCTTCTCTGGCCCCGCTCCAGCCCCTCAATCTCTTTGCTGAACTGAGGGGCCCAGAACTGAACACAGAGTCAAGGTGTGTGGCCTCAAGGATAAACCTGCTGTTTGCCTTTAACCCCGCGGGAGCTGCTGGAGCATCCCGTGGGGGCGCCGCACGGACCGGACCCGCCGCTCAGCCCCGAGATCCGCCCAAGGATAAGCACGCTCAGCCCCGCGATAGGAGCGGCTCAACCCCGGCCTCAGCACAAAACTCGGCCCAAGGCTCAGGCCCACGCCGGGCGGGGCTTTCCCCGCATTGCCCGCGGGCACGTCGGGGCGGGGCGGTCGCAGGACGCGCCTCCGGGGAGGAGGAATCGCCTTGGGACTCCCGGTAGGATTCCCGATCGCATTCCGGGTCAGATTCCTGGTCGAAGTCGCGGTGGGAACATCGGTGGCGGATTCCCGGTGGGATTCCCGGTGGGAGTCGCGGAGCCCGCACGGTGACGGGGCCCCGCGGTGGGTGCGGTGCAGGAGGGGGTGGCGTGTCCGTGTCCGTGTCCGTGTCCTTGGGAAGCGCTTGGAGCGGGCTCTTGAGCAATGGGAGCTGTCGGTGTGTCGCAGCTGCAGTGTCGCCGTGTGTTCGTCTGTGGTTTTGTCTCCCACATTCAAAGAAGCTTCATTTTCGTGGCGAGACCTTCCTTTTCTCTATGCCTCTTTAAAACTGGTTTTGATTGTTAAGGCAATTTTCACTGTGTTCGGCTGTGGGTGGGGCAAAGATTTGTTTTGGAGTAACGCTGCTAATCACAAGGTTTTGTTGTGTCAGTATTTTTTTATGATAATATCGCTTGCCTGCACCGTGTTGAACTTAGTTCTTTTACCTAAATCCTTTTAGTAACGATGGATCTGTCCTCCTGCACTTTTTGTTTCCTTTTTTTTTTTTTTTTTAAACTTAGTTGAAGCAATGGCAGACTTTGAGAGGAACCTCCGCCAGGACATGATTTCTCAGCTGCACAACTTTGCTGCCGTGGGAGATGCAGCCAGGCTGAAAGCCTTGCTCAGTCGGTCTCCATCCCTTGTCAACGCAGCTGCAGGGAATGGCTGGACAGCCCTGATGTACGGAGCCAGGAATGGACACCTTGAGGTTGTGCGGGTTCTTCTTGAACAAGGGTAAGCTGCTTAGGCCCCACACAAGAGCTCTAATTTGCATCCCTTTCCTTCCCTTTTCAGTTTTATCTCAGAAAAGTGAATTTACCTGACAGGTAGTGGCAGAATTTTTGGGGTTAAAACTCAAGAAAGTGTGTCATTTTATAACTGGGCTCTGCTGTTGAATAATGCTTTCCATATTTGCTTAGAAACTCTGAAAGTTCTGAGAATCTCTAAGGTTACTCTTTTGATCTTGTAGGATATATTGTCACTCAGAGGCCAACAGAATAAAACAAACTTTGCATCCCATTCCAGCCACTGTACTGAATATAAATTTAGTGTATTTGGTTACTCCATTTAGATTTTTTTCTCTAAACTTTATTTGTAATGCACTTGCATTTATGTTACAGTGCAGAATGTTTTTTCACTTACTGACTCTTAAGTAGGACATGACAAACACAGCTTTACCAAAGTTACAAGTTAATAAATTTCAGTTGTATCTTAGTTTTTTGGACTGTACACATCCTTGACCTTGACAACATTATTTTCTAAAGTTGTTATGACACCAGGCATGTTCATTGCTTGTCAAAAACTTGCTGTTTTCAAGTCATCTGTTATAGTTCCAGTGTTTCAAGACACTCAAAACCACAAAGAATGCTTCAGTGTTCTTCTCGAGACCCTAAATAAATTTCATCTAAAGCCTGATACAAGTCCAGATACAAATATTTCAAGTGTAAAACGTTTCAAAAAGAAGGGTTAGAGTCAGATTGGTTCACCTGAGTTCTATATTAATCAGGCCTATGCTGTTCCTTTCTGCACTTCTAATAACAGATCCAAGCACGTTTAGTTCATTCTGTACTTATGACTAATCTCAGGCCTAGCATTTTACAGACTCCAGTAATCACCCCACCCTTTTTTCCAATTTTTTTCAGTCTTGCTCAAATCATGTGGCCTCTGCTGAGGCTCAGCATGGAGCACTGGGTGAACCACTGGTTTGTACTATAATCAGTACATTCCAGCATGTAGAGGAGTAGCTCAGTGCCAGGTTTTGTGGATGGAAGAATCTTCAGAGATTTTGGGGAGTTTAGCAGTTGGTAAATAGGATAACAGTTTTTTGTTATCCTTACTGTAAAAAAAAGTGAATATCACTTTCACACGCTCTTTTCAGGGTTGTTCTCTTAGGCAATTGAATATAGTTCCTGAGGTGATGCTGTGGCCTCACTGGTCTCATTTTAGTTAGTGCTTACTCATAATTAGTTTGACAAATACAGTTGCTGGTTATATAAACTTGAATGTCTATGAAGGTAGTGTTTGATAACATTAGAGAGAACAATCCTATTAAGCTCATCAGGTTTTTTGTATCACAGAAATACAGAATCATAGAATATACTGAGTTGAAAGGCACCCACAAGGATCATGAAAGTCCAACTCCTGGCCCTGCACAGGGCACACCAAAGTCACACCATGTGCCTGAAAGTATTGTCCAAACGCTTCTTAAACTCTGTCAGGCTTGGTGCTGTAACCACTGCCCTGGGGAACCTGTTCCATCACCCAGCCACCCTCTGAATGAAGAACCTTTTCCTGATACCCATTGTAAATGTCCTCTGACACAACTTCATGCCATTCCCTTGGGTCCTGTCTCTGTCACCACAGAGAAGAGATCAGTGCCTGCCCCTCCTCTTCCCCTTACGAGGAAGCTGCAGACCAGGGTGAGGTCTCCTCTCAGTCTTCTTTCTTCCAGGCTGAACAAGCTTCCCCTCTAGACCCTTCATTAGCTTCATGGCCTTCCTTTGGATGCTCTCTAATAGCTTTAGATTGCTCTTATGCTGCACACAGTATAAGCCTTACTTGATTTGAGGCCACACCAGCTTGGACTAGGAACAACGCAATCTCCTCCCTCAGCCTGCTGGTGATGCTGTGCCTAACACATAAGTATTTATCCATGTTTCAGAAAACCTACAGGAAATGTTTATAGACTGGAAAAAAAAGATCTTGGTGACCTAAAGAGTTCAGGGCACTGTTGTGGACTCTGAAAAGCAGCCTGCACATAACCTGAGGAGATAGAAGGGAGAAATCAGAACAAAATTCACTTGACTGAGAGATAGGAAATTAAGTAGAAAATTAAGCAGTATTTTGCCTAAAGGAAACCTTATCTTTAAAGATGAATTAGCAGTAGTACTTTCTTTAGCATAAAACTTTGTAAATTAAATTTTGAATGCTTTTCTAAACTATAGTCAAAACTGCTCAAAAACTACTGAGGTTGATATAAAATCTCAAACTGGTCTTGCCTGTGGTACTGTAAGCTTTGTATCAGCAACAGTAACATACTGACATCTTCTGGTTTTAAAACTGATGAATTTGGCCCCAATCTACTGTATGATTTGTACTTTATAGTGATGTTTCTGTTTAACTGGCCCATTTGAGTCAAGATTGACAAAAATTAAAGTGTGTTACTTTAATTTCCAGTTGAACCCAATCTGTTTCAGGCGTGGATTTCTTTTTGGTTTTAATATGCAAATATATATCATGAGGCAATATTTCCTCATCTGTGTCATTTTGGGTAACAGAGAGATCCCTACAGGCATCAGCACTACAGTTGTAAGGGTGCTACTTCTGTCATCAAGCAGGGCCCATATTCTTGATTCTAATTTTATTGTAAATCATGGAATTATATAATATCCTGAGTTAGAAGGGATCCACAAGAATCCACTGCTGGCCCTGCAGAGGTGAGTCCCAAGAATCACACCTGAGAATGTTGTCCAAACATGTCTTGAGCTCTGTCAGACTTGCTGCTGTGACCACTTCTCTGGGGAGCCTGTTCCAGTGCCCGACCACCCTCTGGGTGAACAGCCTTTTCCTAATATCTAACTTAAACCCCCCAACCGAGCTGCATGCTGCTTCCTCAGGTCCTGTCACCGTTCACCAGAGAGAGGAGATCAGTACCTGCCCCTCTGCTTCTGCTCTTGAGGATGTTGAAGACCACAGTGAGGTCTCCCCTCAGTCTTCTCCAGGCTGAACAAGCCAAGTGACCTCAATAAAATATTTTATTGTAAATGTTTTGATGCTGTTTTCAGTAGCTTCTAGAAACTAATGCTTCTTAAACTGTATTTTTTTTTAATTTATGAGGAACAGACTGGCAACCTGACTTTGAAAGTTCTATCTTGAGCTTTTTTTCCCCATGATACAGTGTGGGATTTTATTTAATGCGTTGCTGTTGTAGTACTGCATGAATCTCAGTGAATCTGGAGTGGATGAACAAAAATGGGAAATTTAACCTTAGCAAAAAATTAAGTACGACTACTTTTCATTACCATGATAGGGAAGATTTAACCTAAAGAGTGCCCCAGTATAGACAGGGTATCCAGAAGTTCTTGCACCATAATAGTATCAGATGTAATGCTATAAGTAAGAATAACACAGTGCCAGGACGCTTCCTAAATAAATTTACCCTTGTAACCACAGTTCTTTCTGTTCTCTTTAGGTGTGACAGATCCCTCATCAATAAATCAAGGCAGACAGCTCTGGACATTGCTAAATTTTGGGGATACAAACACATAGCTAATTTGTTAGCTAATGTGAAGGGTGATCCGAAGCCTAGTTTTTTGTCAAATGATGTGAAAGAATATGAAAACTATTTTGGCATGACCCTTCTGGACAGAAGAACTGATAAAAGGACAGATTCCAAGTGGCTGAGTAAAAAACAAAGCCATCCAACCACAGTATACATCCTCTTCTCAAATCTAAGTCCCCTGGTTACTTTGGGTGGGGGAACAGAGAGTTCCCAGCAACCAGAAGTAAAGCTTTGCAGGCTGTACCACAGTGATGTGGAGCAGTGCTTGAACCAAACAGAAGAATGTACCTTGATTTTTCTTGGAGTTGAACTTCGTCAGAACCTGATGGCTGCTTGCAATGGAAGAATTGTGCAAGAAGATGAAGAGGATGGGTTAGTTGCTTGGTTTGCTCTTAGCATAGATTCTGCTTCTGCTGAGAAATTTAAACAAAAGCGTGAGGGCTGTTACTTTCTTCACCCACCAATGCCAGCACTACTGCAGCTACCTGAAAAAGAAGCTGGTAAGATGCATAAAAGGAAGCTGGTACTAAATGTGTGTGATTAGA
This sequence comes from Willisornis vidua nigrigula, assembly GCA_021164005.1. Classification (NCBI taxonomy): domain Eukaryota; kingdom Metazoa; phylum Chordata; class Aves; order Passeriformes; family Thamnophilidae; genus Willisornis; species Willisornis vidua. Next base: position 1,207,557 of record JAJPCS010000021.1, on the reverse strand, counting down.
AAGACAGCCTTTAGGATTCACTGACGTACAATATGAGGAGAAATCACTGCAAAGGAATTGAATATTTTCAGTGGCTTTAGAAATATTTTTATTTTAAAAGCCTGCAGTGGTTTTGATAAGAATTTTGTGTGCAAGAACATTTTCAGTCGCAAAGGGCTGACTTCTGCAGTAGCAATATTAGTCTGTAAAACATATTAATCTTCATATTTTAAAATAGTACTATTTAAATATTCATGCATACACCTTAGTGTTCTAAAAAGAAGGAGAAAAATCTCACATTACTGAATTTTCATTGCAAGAAATGAGATTTCCATCCCTAGTAAGACTGTGTTGGATACTCATCTGAGAAGGAAGTGTTGAAATGTCAGGATACCAAAGTGAATGAGTGTTATTATGGAAATGTTGTTAACATCTGCTGTTGTTGTAGTTTTGCTTTTACAGAAGGATAAAGGGCAAGCTTGACTAGTGTCTCAAGTTTAAATGGAATAATGCATTGTTATGTCAATACCTGTAGTACCCCTAAAATAGTCATCTGGAAAAGCTGTGACACATAATTCTGGCACTGTGCCCAGACAGTAACTTTTGTGACAAACATGGTGTACTGATCCAGATGAATTTGTTCCTGAATATATAAATTGCTCTTTAGCTATGTGATACTGTGTTCTATTGCATGAGTTGTGCTACAGAGAAAAGGGTCTGCATAACTCATATGGCTCAACTTTTCTTGTAGCAGATTACGATTCAAGCCACAGTCTTACTTTTTTAGGTTAGACTTTACTACATTCTTTTTCTGTACTGTTAAAGGCTCACATGAATTAGTGTTTGATTTTGTGAATTTTCAATGTATTCTTTTAAAGGAGTGGTGGCCCAGGCTAGATCTGTTCTAGCATGGCACGACCGGTACCGATACTGCCCAACATGTGGAAGTGCAACCAAGACTGAAGAAGGGGGTTACAAGAAAACTTGCTTAAAAGAAGATTGTCCCAGTCTCCAAGGAGTTCACAACACATCATATCCAAGAGTTGGTGAGAATATTGTAGAATAATTCCTCAAAAAGTGGCTTGTTTGTATTATATACATACAAATCAATTCATTTCTAATTATTTCACCTGCTCACTTCTGTCCCAGGTCTTACATACTTGTTTCTCCCCAGAGTATGTGTGTCTCAGCTCTATTTAGGATTAAGTACTTCAGGCTTCTCTTTCTTGCTGTAGTCTGTAACAGAATTGCATGAGAATAAGAGTCATTAATGCAAAAAGTAATATTAATTAGGAATTCCAACAAATAGATAAGCTATTAACACTGCAAAGGATTGGTCACATTTTACTTTTTTTTCCCCCCACTTGCATTTTGTTTTCTCACCTTGTGCAAGCCTTCTGAGCTTGAAATAGCTCTGTATCAAATTTGGCCCTGTATCAGCATTCGGGTACAGTGCTGATTTTCCTGTAGTGCCACTTGGACTCTGTTAGGCATCATCACTGGCTTACACTATTAGTTGTCAATGACAAACTGCCAGGCTTATTTCTACTATGAATATAAGCCTTTATAGACAGTTTTCCTGTCTCTATCACTCCCTTCTCTCTCATGCCTCCTTTTTGTTTATGAGCTGCAAAGGAACTGTACTATGTTACGGATGGGCAAACAGGGACAGAAAAAAAAACTTACCCTTTTTTTCCCTGGATTGTGTGGTGACACTTTAGTTACCTTTTGTTCCCCTACCATGTGCTTTCTTCTACAGGTGTAGTTCTGGATCTTGTATGCTTGTATTTCTGAATTCCATATTCTCTTAGCTCCTCTGGATACGTCTTTGTAGCAGTCAAAGCTATTCTGTCATACTTTTCTGTCTTGTGGACTGTAGCAAAGCTTGCTAAAACATTGGTGGCTGTTTCTTTACAGTTTCCAGCACAACAAACTCATAGGAAGAATGGGATTATAGGAAAGGCTGATGAATTGGCACCTACTAATGCCCTTTCTCTGAGGGAAGTATGCAGACAGCAGCACTTCATATTTTATGTTGTGCCATGTGGCAGATACTTTGAGCGGGCCAACAGTCTTTAATATTATTGTTTTAATGAGTGCTGAACCAAGCCTTTACTACTGGGCAAAAACCCACGTGAAAAAAACAGCTAGAGAAAAATATTATAGAGAGGTAGATAAACAAACAAAACATTGAAAAACTTAGCAAGGTAGGTTACCATGAAAAAGGGGAAAATTTCACAAATGAACAGAGTTGATGATACCAATGACAGAAAATACTAAAACAGAAAGAAAAAGATAAAATGACCAGAAGTGAGAAAATAGGTAAAAGTGCAACATAATAGGAGAGGCTGATAGCAAAGAGTAAACAAAGTCAAAGGTGGAAAGTTTAGTCAGTATTTACATTGTTACTAGAGTGTCTGGTTCTTCTTTGATATTCAGTCAAAAGTGCATTCTTCAGACCTCTGTGAATCTAGAGCAGGTGACAGTAAATGGTTTTGCTGCAGAAACCAGTGCTACACACTGGATGCATGGATAGGTTAGTATTGCTGATACTCTTAACAGATTGTGTGCTTTGGTTACAGGTAGTTTCTGTCCTGCATTTCAAGCCTTGATTAGTAAACTGCTTCTTGTAAACATGTATGTTGCAAAACAAAGTAAACTGGCATCTTAGTGGGAGAAAAACTCCAAAGTGAAATAAAATGATATGTTGCTCTGGGCATGCACACAATTGTGATTTCAGCCACTTAAAGATATTTTACTTGTCTTTACACACATTGGTATTGAATAGGCTGAAATTTATTACTGCTTTCAAGTGCCTCACATGTTGAAATATATTCCTTTCATGTCCCTTACAGATCCTGTTGTGATAATGCAAGTCATCCATCCGGATGGGAACCACTGCCTTTTAGGTAGGCAGAAGAGGTTTCCCCCAGGAATGTTTACCTGTCTTGCTGGATTTGTAGAACCTGGTAAGTCATTTCTTTTCCTGTGCCAAATATTTTTTGTCACCTAACAGTATTGTGTGTTCACAGTAATACAGAAATGTATCTCAGGTAATGTTTTTGCTTCCTGTTAGATGAGCTGTTGTGATTAACACACTTATTCTGTACTTTGCAGCAGCTGACTTATAAAAAAATCAAAAAGCAACTTGAGTAAATGAGAAGTTGAAGTAATTTTCTTATGCACTCTTAATTCACATATTTAAGTGATAAAAAAAATTTTAGAACACATATGTGGGTGGTCCTCTGCTTGATGATACTTAGCAAAGCATTTGGGCATAGCAAAAATAAGAGTTAAAGGGTAACTTCAGGTTAACATAAAGTAAGAATACACTTACATGTTTAGGCCCTGATTGATTATATGGAAGAGAAGTAGAAATTATATAATTTTGAAAAGTAAAGAGATATTTTCCTTGCTATGTTAAGCAATAATAGTTGGAATTAGTTGTAAGTGTTATATATCTGCAGAATATTTTGTAAAACATTGTTATATTGGGAATACTTCTTAATCACCTCTGACATTGAAGTATATAACTTTATTCAGTAAATGTGTGCAGGTTGACATACTATGACAGCATGAATAAGTTTATTCACGTATCATTTGAAAAAAAGTCAAGAGATTTAGTTTTCACATCTTTCCTTATTCTGCTGGCCCGATTATTTTCTGATGCTGAATTCAAGTATATAAAGTGAAATTTAAGAGTAGCCAGTGATAAAATCAGCTACTCTAATCAGATGAACATAACTGAACTAAAACCTCTTTCTCTGATGCATGGACTTTCTTCTTTAATGAACCTGTGGTTCATTACAACACAGTATGTGTGTGCATATGTAAGCCTGTGACCACCAACCCTCCACATACACACCTAGCAGTTCCCTGTGAATATGGAAGCAATGCTTTCCATCACAGTTTAAGGTTGCAGTATCGTCTCTATGTGTTAAGACAATGAAGAATGAGTCAGAGAAAGTGTATAATACCATGCAGAAATGTGAGTCGCTATTTTCTTATTGCTGTAATTTTAAATATGATTTTTCAAGTCACAGTCATACTGAAAATCCAAAAATTAACACAACACTATTTATAAAGGACCAGATCAGCATTTCAAGAGTAATTAAAGGAAAAATATATTTCCTACCCTTTTTCTGACATTTTAGTTGTGGTAGTAATTGTTTGTGGGTATGATAAATTATCAATTCAGGAAATAAATATGATGTAGAAACTATTACCCTTTACTTTCAGAGTTCCATTTTGCTTTGGTGGATGGTTTCACCTTAAGACACTTTTGTATCTTGTGCATGAGGTCTGTGCCCTGATCTGTGACCTAGATCTTTATAGATAATTGCCTTGGGCAGTTTCAGATCTTTGGAGTCAGTTCAAAGCACAGGATGTAATTGTTGCTTGGAGGATTTTCATCAGCTACTTGTTCTTTGCCCTTTTTGATTAGGTGAAACAATAGAAGATGCTGTTCGAAGAGAAGTAGAAGAGGAGGCTGGAGTCAAAGTTGGCCATGTTCAGTATGTCTCTTGTCAGCCATGGCCAATGCCCTCCTCCCTAATGATTGGCTGCTTAGCTGTTGCAGTGTCCACGGAAATTAGAGTTGACAAGAATGAAATAGAGGATGCCCGCTGGTTCACTAGAGAACAGGTAAGGTTCAATTTAATTTCCTTCTTCTATTGATTAGTTTGTGACTGTATTGGTTCTGGTGTACAACAGGTACTTGCTTCTTTTTCAAGTTGAATGGGCATGTATACTCTCCATTTATGATACTACAGTTTCATTATATCACTATTGTAGATTGCACGCAGCCAGAGAAAGGCAGATATTCACAGTAATGTCAGAATCACTTCCAAGACCATTTTATGACATTTTTGCCAGTTAAATCTTCACCTTTTCCTTTTGGGAGATATCCAAGCTATTCTTATTGTAACCCACTTCCTTGGCAAGCCTGTGCTTTTCATTTTAGCAAAAGTGGTGTTTAATAGCATCCATCATGAGAGTTTATCCAAACAAGGGTGCTACCAGATTCACTGCAGGGGGGAGATTAGGTGTCGAGTTCAGCAGGAGGGACCAGCTAACACTGTGTGGGGGTGATCAAAGCTGTGTATTCTACCCCCTCTATTCATTCCCCAAGGACAATGGGCCATTAGCAGCAGCTGCCCAGGGAGTCATTATCACCTTCCACCCAGCCTGAGGGTGTGTGGCTGCTAATGGGCCATCAACTGTGCAATACCCCCTGGCTCCAGAGTTAATCACCCATTGTGTGAGTTCCTGCCCAGGGGGAGGGACTGGGTGCTCCCTGAGGGTACATAAATGGTGGGTAAGAAGACCTTGGGAATTTTCCTCATCGGATCCAGAGAAGCAGCAGGACCTCGACAGGAGGAGATCACCGCTCTCGACCAGACCACAGCCCTCGCCTGCACCAACAGGTTTTTTTCACTGCTTTTGCTTGGGACTTGGGGGAGCCACAGGGGTCTCAGCACAAGGGCAAACAAACCCCCTTGGGTTTGTGCCCCAGGACACTGGGTTCTACTGCTGGGTTTTGTGAGTGGAAAGCAATTTCTCTTTGTGTCAGTCTATTTGTTGTAATATTATTATTAAATTTTAGCCTCTGACTTGTGATCTCTCTCGTGGTGAGTTCATTTTCCCCGCTGGTTTGCCTTTAAACCAGCATATTAGGTTAAGAACTTAGGGAATTCACTAGACTGAACATCTTTTTCCATGTAGTATTTTATATACAGTTTACTATATATTAATAGGAATTCCTACACTTGGCTTCCCTGAGTAGTTAAAATACAGTGAAATAACAGAGAGGCAAAAAAGACCTTTGCAGAAAGGTTTCAGTTCACAAGTAGAAGAAGGAAAGATTGCTTATACAACATATTCTTCACAGATTTTCCCACAGGCAAATTAGGAGCTAAACTTCTAATAGCAATGAACTTCTGCCTAGCATTTACAAGTCTTTTGATTGTAAGTCAACTTGAGGGCAAAGCAAAGTCACCTATAATCTCAGTATATCTCTGTCAACAGCACTGGGAGCATTATTTTAAATGAGTATCAGTTCTGAATGCAGCTGGTCACAAGCAGGTAGAGCTGGAAATAAATGTACTTCAGAAATGAGCTGTACTAAAAGTGTGTTCCCATGTTGCTTGCAGGTGCTTCAGAAACCAAGGAAACACATCTCCTTTGGCACTACATGCAAAAATAAAAAAAAAATATTTATGTCACAGTGTAGAGCACCATCTGGTGGTCCTTACCATAAAAAGACTTCACAAAACCCTTAAATAGTATATTGGAAGTCAGCTTCCATAGTTCTGTTTAGGAAGAAGGTGTCCTTTGGGGCTCAAAAATGGCAGAACTCACACAATGTGTGTTTTTCTCTGCATCCGTCTTGGAGAATCTGTTAGTGCCTCTTCAACAATAGCTATAGTAATGGTAGACAGATGGATCATCATAGGAAGGTAATTCCTGCATTAATACAGTGTTAGATTCTGTATGATTTTTAATATTCTCTTCTAAAGACAGAAAATCTGGTTTTATTGCAGGTCGTGGAAATTCTCATGAAAGGAAACCAGCGTTCCTTCTTTGTACCACCAAGTCGAGCTATTGCACACCAGTTGATAAAACACTGGATTGGAATGAATGCTAATCTTTAATTCAAATAATTGATTTCTTTAAGTTAAGTTACTTTTCCTATTGAATGCTAATTAGGAATAAATTAGAAGTGTTTATCGAGTAAATGTCATTTTTTGAGCCTTTCCTTTGGTTCCTGAACTAAACTATGCAAATCTCTGGAGGTGTTTTCAAACCTGAATTAGAAGAGGGCAAATATTATCCCAAGCAAGCAAGCAACAAATAGGTAGAATTGTTACCTTGTTGTGCACAGACTGGTTTTTTGCCCTAGAATCAAATCATTATGGTTTTTGCTGCTATGCTTTGAATGTTTGATTTTGGCCTTCTTCCACTGGAAGAACTTACAGCATTTCAGAGAGGGCTGTCTGACCTTGCCAGCTGTTTGAATCTGTATTTGCACCCTCCTATTTTGTCTTAATTATTTCCTTTACACTTTTGCCCTTCTCCATTCTTTAAATTCTGCCTGTCACAGAAATCAACACTCAGTGCTGAAAGTCATACCAGCAATAGTTATTTTTAAGCTAATAGCATATGTAAATGGGGAATATGTGATATCTTTTACATTTATAATGTACTTTACATTAATGCTCTAAGCATTTATTCATCCATCCTGATTTGGCCTACACTTAGCCAGTTGTATGTCAGCCTGAACTTAAAGGTACAGCACAATACTTTGTTTTCAAAAAAGGTGTTAAAGAACCATCCCCAAAAGCCTAAATATTAGTACTTACTGATGCTAGGCAGGGAGTTAATGTCATTTGCTGATAAATAGAAATGAAACTGTAGAGTAATGGAGGAGTAAGAAGACATCTCAAAATATGCACAAAATTCTTCATGAAAATGGAGATGCTAAGATTGTTACTGCTATTAAGAAATTTACTGTTGAAAGAAGTATATTAACTGCAAGTTTAAGACTGGGAAAGTATTATATGAATTAAAATATTTACTTATGTATACTTAATGCTACATTTCAGATTTGTGCCTTAATTTATCGAGTTACTGAAAAGAATGTTAATGTTTTTAAAATAAAAGTATTTTTATTATTAATGTCATTATGTAATGGTTTGTAGTCTGTCATTCTGCAGTCTTTTTCAGTATTAGAAAAAGAAATACAAATGACCCAAGGAAAATAAAATTCTAGTGCTACATACAAACTTACTATTGTATGGTGATTTGTTTACTCAGAGTAGTTTGGGATTTTTTAACAGCAAATGTTGTCATATTTGTTTCAAAATTTTGGTCTAACTGGAATAGTAAAACTGTTCTATAAATCCTGATTGTTCCTTTTTGTCCTATCCAGTGTCACACTATGCTCAGCAGTTTGGGGGGTTTTTTTGTAAGGCAGTGCATGTAAAACTTGAAAGCAAGAAGTATTTCTGACGGACTTGGAAGATTTGACATATTACACTGCTTCATTCTCTCCCTTGTTTCTGCTCTGTGTACAAATGCAGACAACCAGGTTATCTCTCAAACTATCTGAAAAGGAGAAGGAAGCAATACACTATTTCCCTTAAAAATTGCTTTTACAGAGAAGGGGAATTGTCAGAAGCTGTCATGGGCTACAGTTACCAGCCGGACTGCATGTTATCAGTGGCATGAATCTTTTTTAAAGTGTGGGACAGAGGAAATCCCAGCTGCAGGTTGCTCATACAAGTAAAAGAGAACATTGAGAAGTGGTGGAAGCTAAGCAGCAAAAGGAAATTTCACCCAGTTCTGTGGTGGTTGCACATTAGAAAAGATGAACAAGAAAGGAATGAGGAGCAGATGGAAGAGGGAGGATAAAGCAGAGAGCAGATATAGGGAGTGTAAAAATAAATAAATTTTCACTTTGACGCAACTAAATACATGTCTAAGACCCAGCCAAATACTAGTTCTTCATGTCTGCAATTACAGTGCTAATAAATGAATAAAATGAAAAAAAAGCAGAAAAATAATAATATGACAAAGGAAACCGTACTTGAATAATCTCTGATTTTGAGAATAATATTTTAATGATATTTCAGTTCTAATAACTTCTGGTGTGTCAATTATTTTTAATATTTACAGATTTTCAAAATCTAAACCAAATTTTTTTTGTTTCCTTTTTCCCTCCCCAACAGATGAACCATTCGCAGAGAAAACTAATAGCTTGTTTAAGAAAATTACTTTGATAAAATTTAATTACTTAATCCTATTTAAAGGAAAATGTTTCCTGGCTTTTTATTGCTTAATTTGCCCTGTTTGTAATGAAGGCTTGAATTTTAGTTCGAAAATTTTCTGAGGGGCAGTTAATGTTTGCAGTTTACATGTGAAATGTCCAATGGAATAGCCAAATGCTGGCGTTATTTAGCACCTACAGCAATTTAGAAAAGTTCCAAGTTAAATTTAGCAGAAATTAAACAGAGACTGTAGTGGTTCTGACTGGAATATGGCCAGGGCAACACCTCCATAAGACCTCAGGAGTTTGCCTTATCCAAGAGACAGCAGCGGCTTTTCAATCACGCTGTTCCTTGCCACTAAGTTAATGCAGTATATTAGGAAAATAATGATATCACTTTTTGCTCCCTTGCTTCTGCAATGGTACAAGAGCAAAAAAAGTACTCAAGACATGTAGATGTACAAGGCAGAAAATTCTGGAGTTGCCTTTTTGCACAGTTTGCCTGTATACTAAGGAGAATTACCTTCTACTCAGTATAAAATCTGAAAATACAGTTTTTATCTAGTTTTGAAATTGTAATGATTCACAAATAATAGAAGTAGTAACTTAATTCAGTAGAAAAAGATCAGGTGTTTAAACACAAAATTATTACTTGTAACGAAGCTGTAATCTCATGTGATGCAATGACATTGGATGTAAGTATAAAACCAATGGTGACATTTTTACAATCTTTGCATTGATCTGTATAAACGTACTTCTTTTATCTCATTTTTCATACTGGATATGTGTAAACGTGTGAAGAACAAAATCATTCCAAGGCTGAGAGTGTAGCATGAACATTGTGTTTTGTGTAGGAATATTGCCAAGCTGGTAAATGATTACCTTGATTTCTACAACATGTGAGGAAAAAAGGGGTGGATGTCAACAGGCTGATTAAATGTAGACCAGTCGTGATGCCTCATGGAATTAAATATACTAATCAGATTCTAAGCTTAGGAGACAGAAATAGAAAAAGAAGTGGAGCAAGACTGTTAACATTGCTCCTCTTTTATCTTTAATTTTCATTGAAAAAGCTGACATTTTGTAACACCCAGGTAAGTTAAGTTATTTTTATTATCTGTTTTAGCTGTAAAGAGTTAAATAAGTAGTAGTCCTTTATTACCTCAGTAATTTGAAGGATATGTATATATAGCATAGCATTGCTCACTGGGTTTGACATTACAGAGAAGTGGGTAAGTCCAAGGCAAAAAAAAATCTGAACTTGTTATCCTGTTAAGCCTTAGCAAGATACACAGACCATCCTTCATGAGCTTAGAAAAGCAAATTATTCACAGAGTCCACAACAGCAAGCATCTGACAAAAATTAATATTGGCTCAGAGTAACAGTAAGTATAAATTACTTTTTCTTTAAATTAGACCCTGTTGGATAGTATTCTGTAGATACTAATTGTTGTAACTTTTCATAGCTTTTATAAAATAGGGGAATTCTGCATATTTTTTCACAGTGAGAAAATAGGAATGTTTTCCTAAATGAGAGATCTTTAAGATGTCTATTTTCTTCCTAAGACTGTATCTGTCATTTTTGCATATAGGAGCTTTTTAAGTATTTTTTCAGAGCTTTTGAGGAGGAAAAAATTATTTTATGCAAGATTTTTATTTATAAAAGACATGGTGCACAATAAACTATGTTCTCTGTTTATGTTTTTACTTATGTGATAATACATACATGATCAATTGCAGTTAAGTTGATAGAACTGGAAAAATCTAATCAGTAAGCTGAGTTGCTCGTTGTAGAGTACTTGTTTGTTGCAGTGTAAAGCAGGGCATGTTTTCAAATGAAGGGAAGAATGAGAAATGTTGATGCAGAGATTAAATATCTCCAAAATCTGAAATAAATGCTTATTCTTCTTAGTACATTATTTTGTCTTTTTGTTGGAAAGGCTCAAAATAACAACTAAATGCAAGATGACTTAGTAAGTAGGCAGAAGCTTCATAAGAAATGAGTTTTACATATGATTTTGTAGAATTTAGTAGCTGAAACCTCTGACTTTTCCCTAAAAGAGGTAGAAATGCTTGTTTGTATACGGTCCTTGATGGCTGAACTATTTTTCACTAAAATTTTCTTGTCACTTGCATCCTCAGTACCCATTTAAAATAATCTTGAAGACATTTGACTGACTGCTACTGTAGTAGCATTTTCTAAATCTAAAGTGAGGAGCACCCTGCCTGCAGAGAGAGAGCTTTAACATAATGGAAAGAATAATATACCTATTATTTCTTTTCAAAAGATTGGTCAAAATCTATTTACCACTTTGTCTGATGTCACTTGCTGCTTATAGAAAAGTCAAAAATAATGCAAAATCAAATTACATGGGGTTTGGATTTCCTGAATATGTTGACTTTTGGCATATGTGATGTTCTTAGTTGCCTAGAGAGTAACCTTCCTTGGGAATCAGAACTGCAGAAATATTGAGTGGTGTTTGATATCTTTTCATAATCTGAAAAAGGAAAATCCTGGCTCAGTGTGCTCATTAAAAGTCCCACAGCACATTTCACGAAATAAAGTGGTTGGTCACTGGGTCCTGGCACAGTACCTGTTGCAGATTGATCTCACTGACCCAAACTTTTCTAAGTGTTTTATTTGAATGCTCCATTCTCAGAGCAAGATGGATCATGCCATATATCTGAGTTCCATTTGAATGGGAGCTGATTCTTTGCAGTCATATAATTCTCATTTATTATTTTTTTAAATGCTTTAGGGTACTGTTGCAGACCCTATAAATGGCTGTCTCTTTCCTTTTTTCTAGACATTTTGCAGACACTATTTTAAAGACTCATCTTTAGAGCAAAATACATAGATGAAACTATAAGATCCATAGCAGCTGAGGCAGAGTGAGAAACACTACTACAACAGGCATTTTTGATAACACATCTTGTATGTGTTTGACATAAAACACATTTTTTGGCAACAAAAATGGGTGCAGAGAAATTATTTAAGTAACATACCAGTGGAAACTTGATAAAAGACAAAAAGGCAAAACCAGAAAGTACTTCAGTAAGATGTACTTCAATGAGGCAAGTAAGGGATAGAAGAATATTGAGAAATCCAGAGAGACACAATGGAAGTAAATGAGTAAATTCAGTATTGTTAAGGTCATCTGGGCAAGAGGAAGAAAAGGTAGGATTCTGTATCCAGAGGAAGGAAACAGAATGGTTAGTTGCAGTTGAAATACAGAAGAAAAAAACAGTAAACGTTTCTTTTTTTGGAAAGGCTTGTTTGGGGATTCTGTGACATCATTCTCTTCTAGTCTCTGAAGAGCATAGAATTCAGTGGGGAAGTGTTCAGTGAATATGTTTGTAGTCATGCCTTCTACAACACAGGATACTGAAACTGTAGGAAGAGACTTACAATGTAAAAGGGAATATTATCCTGGGAGAACTTTAAGTGTTTTGCAAATGCATTATGTCATCACACCATTCCTGTTCAACATTAAGTAAATACATTCACGATGTTTTTTCACTTTGTCTTTCCTCCCTGTGTCTCATCATTACTATATAAGTTCACTGAATATGCTTGTTTAGAAAACTTAAGAACACACATGTTTTCACATAAAATCTCCATTATATAAATATCTAAACATAAAATAACTTCCATATTCTCAATTTTACTTCACCGGAATTTTTAAGGCAACTTTTCGTGCCCAAGAAGACGAACAGAAAGGCCTATGTTAGAGGAGTATTTTTTTGCTTTTATTATCAGAGAGTTTGTCATCACCTGCATTATCATGAAAGAAATAATATTACAGATATTATTCACAGTGAAAATAAATGCATTCTCGAGCTTTCACTATATTTATAGTGTGATATAAATATAAACTTATTTATAATGTGACTGTTTACTCAAGATTAGATGTTGTTATTCTGAGCTGACCCAGGCACTGCTGTTTGTAGTAAGAACAACCTGTCACGTAGAGAACTGTCAATGGACATTGGCTTCCATCCAGTGAACTGCTAAGTGCCTCTATTCCCAGCTAAGCTGATTGGACTCATGTTCATCTCACATCCAGCAGTGGACAAAATAGTCCCTAATGCGGGTTCTGACCCTGCAGTCCTGATGCACACAAGTAATCCTTACTCAGGGCAAGAGGTCAACTCATGTGACTGGGATTGAAGGTGATGAGATTCCCAATTCTGTCAGCACATCTCAGCTGCAGGGCCAACAAAGCAAGAATAGACAAAGACAATGTATGGATAAAACAAATGAAAAGCAAAGAACTGATGCCTCATCTGCAGTGGTGGACCTTAGAGGAGAAAGGATAAATTAACATATGGAAATGAACTATAGACAGCAGAACTTATCTTTCCAATGTTTACTTGAAATGTAAGATATCGGTACTTTAATACACTGAAGGTACAATAAAAATCAATAATCTATAAATACTAAAATTAACATCTGAGCTGGTAGACTTAATCACAAATGAACAGTGCAAACAATCATAATATCAATTACACAAATTGCTAAAAAAAAAAATAACCTACTCATCCTGTTAACCTGTATTTTATGTCTCATCTTGGACAACATAGCAAAATCTGTAATCCTACCTCTATAAAGAGGTCTGACCTGTGGTTATTTCTACTGCTGGTTTCACATGCAGAGCAAACAATGTCTACCTTCACTATTTTCAGAGTGTCCCATGCCACTAAATGCTATTTGATTAGTAGTAAAACTACTGATCGTGTCAGACATAGGATCTCTTCTGCAAAGTCATCTGATGTTTTACCATTGAAAAACCTGGCAAACATACATTTTAACTATGAGAAGAAACTGAAATTAATATTATTTTCATTATAACTATAAACAATGCTTTCTATCTCCTTGACATTTCAGTATCTGTCTTGCAGTGCTTCCAAATTTTAAGCACTTTTTTACTCTTCCATCTGTCTTGAACGATGCTAACCTTATTCCCAAAGCCACTGTAATTCAAATCCATTGCTAACTGATTACAGACTTGCCTATCATTCTTCCCTAAAAGAAGGCCTTAAACACCTCACGTACTAAATATGTCCCTGACCTTGTGTTACATTCAACAGTCAGTAAAATTCAGAATTGGTTTAGAGAATAATCTGTGACGCATACAACTGTACAATTAACCATCAAATAAAGAGAGACTGGAGTAAAACAGGCAGTTATTGAGGATCTGCAAATAGTTTCTAACAGCATTTTAAGAGTGACAATCAGAAAACAAATTTCCTATATGGAGATTAATCATTTAATGACCACAGGATAGGGGAAAAAAACATTAAATTGGAATTCCTGGGGCCCAAAAAAAATGTAGTATAGCAAATGAAAGCAGTTTGGAAATACAACTATCAAGGTCGAGATGGGGATGAAGAAAAGCAAGGGGAAGGAACTGAGTGTGTAGCACCTTCCTTAAATTTAATTGAGAGAATTCCTAGAAGTAAAAATATTTTCTTAGTTGCAGCTTAATGAGATATAAATGAATCCTCAAGCAGCACAATCACATTATGGCTCTCTGCTAGACTGTTGTTCCTAATGTCAAATAAATGCATCAATCTGTAGATCTTACATATGGCTTCTCTAAATATGAGGTTGATCCTGTTGGCATACTTGCATATGTAAGTCTTCAAGAGACTATTGATTTTCATCTAGAACTGATGGGCACTGCCTCATATCCAAAACTACAGATAAGTATCAGTTCCTGCTCTTGCCTCTGTGTCACTTAAAGCCTTGTATTTGACTTTAAGCTCATTCTTCCTACTGAGAACAGAGGTCAGCTGGCAGGTTTGGCTGTCTGTGAAGCTTTGATTGAAGACTCCTGGAAAAAAATAGAGATACAGCTTCATCCAGAAAACAGACAATGTAAGCATTCCAAAGAGTCTGCTGTGTAGTAAGTACAAGACTTCCTCAGTTTCCCTGGAGTGTCTTCCAAAAAGACACAGGAGAATGCCTGCATTTTGCAGCCAGATAATTGATGAGAGCACTGGCATATTCAGTCATTTGGCCTCACACAAAATTTAAACTTTTCAGAAGTAAAAGTCAATGACTGTGTCTTGAATTACTTCCCAGTTGTTTGGCTAGTTATGTATCACTGCATACAGTGACATGTAACATGAGTCTTATAAAGTCAATATGATTGTTTAAAATGCTTTATCCTAATACTCATAGCAAAATTCACACATCCTCATTATACTAGGTAAGTTTGCAACCTGAAAAATTCACACATGCTTTTTCCACAATAATGTGTTTCATGTTCTGATAAACATCTATATTCGATTATTACTAATTATTACTAATAACACCTGCAATCAATTGATTTTTCCCAATATAACTCTACTGATTTTCAAGACCATGCCAATGATGTATTAGCAGTTCAAATACTTCTCATTTCAAAGACTGAATTATCTTTTCCAAGTTCGTTTTGCATAGAATACAAAATATTTGTATTAAATAAAGAGAAGCAAATTCTAACACATTGACTTATTTTGAAAAGTGGACTATTTTCATTATATGTCAATACTGTAAAAAAAAAAGAAAAAAGAAAAAGGCCCCACAGTTGTAAACTTTGGCCAATTTTCAAAGGAATCAACAATCTCAGAAATAATATACATAAATATATAAATATTTAAACACACTACATAGTAACCCTGTTGCATGTGATACAGATCTCTTCTATCACTACCATACTTTCAGTCATATTCAGTCCCAACTGTACTTTTGGACTTTAGCTATTCTACTCAGTTCAATGTAAATTTAGGGTCTCACATGAATGAGAGATTATCTTAAATGATCAACTGCAAGAAAAGGACTGACTACCTATACAGAGATGCAAAGTTCAGCTCCTAGCTGAGGGTTTCTGGATTCTTCATTTGTCTCAAATTATTAAAGAACATAAATAATAGCATACCTAATCTTCCCCTTGAGCTGAGCCTTCTTTGATACCAAGGCTCATTAAATTCAGCATGAAACTTCCCTGAGGCTCGTGGAGAAAGAAAAACAAACTAATTTTTATCTTCTTGAATTTTATAAAAGAATATTTAAAGATTAATCATTGGAGGTGTTGCATTGCCATTTAATTTGCAGTGGAGTAGGTTTTTAGTGCTAAGGCAGCATTAACAGTTCATCTTACATGTAGTGAGAGTCCACATGATGTGAAAAAAAATCTAAAACTGTTTTTTGAATCCCAAAAATAGTTCCAAGGGACAACCCAAACTCTGAGGCTTAGGTTAGTCTTGGTTTGCTCTGCATGCAGCTCAACTGTGCACTTAGTCCTAGGTCAGGCCTTTTATTCACTTACATTAAGTCTGACATTTTCCCAAGAGAAGAAAACAATTGTTATTGAGTGTTTCATTAGGTATATAAATAAGATTGACTTTAAAATGAATGCTTAAAACAAAGTATTAATCTGTAAAATTCAGCATCAAATTAAATTATAGATTGCAAAAGATCAGCCACTGTTCAAACTTTCCACAGACTTTTAAAAAGTACATTCAGGCACCACAGCTGAAACCATTAGATTTTGATTTTAAGCTATTATTTGGAAACCTTCAAAATTTGTTCCTAAATAACCAAAAGAAGAAATAGATCCATTAGTACCTGCTCTGAACTTTCTTAATTTTTATTTTAACCAGACTTAACATAGAAAACAAGTCAAGTTAGAAAGCCTGAGAGAGTTGAATAGCAAAATTATTCCAGTGAAGCTTTGTCTTTACCCAGTGTTTTCCCTCCCACACAGAAAAGCGGAACACAGATGCCCTCCATTCTTGGAAATGAGCAGAAAAAGAAGAAAAAGTTGTAAGGGCAGAAAAAGCTTTGATTCCAGAGAATGTAAGTTTACACAAATGTTTAATATGAGGTAAAATCATCTGAATAGTTTGTGACTATTCTTTATTTACTCATCAAGACATCAATTCATGTTTGCACCCAAAGTTGTTTGTCAGGTTGGAAATATTTGCACTTAAGTGTGGGTGCATACAGGTAATGTCTTGGTGAGGCTTATTGTTTTGTTTTAGTTAAGCTGCTATCCTAGTTATTTGTGGCAAAGGCTTTCTAAATATGTTGTTGCTGTTTAATTGCCTCAAATTTCATCATTCTTGGTGTAAATTTCTCAATGTTGTCTTAGTTTAATAGCTTGTGCTAATCCTATTTAGGTGGATGTTGCTGGGAACTGTTAGTCTCTAACGCACATGACCTATTCTAAGAATAGCCCAAGCAAGACAGAATTTTATGTCATTGTATGAATGCCATGAAATCTTGCCTAGCACATCCTGAGAACATTATTTTTTTTCTACTTCCAGCAAGGAGCTGTGGCTCACACCTCCTGTCAATGTGCCACTGATCTGCTGTGTGATTGTGATAATATTAATTAATCCTTTTGTTTGCTCATCTGTAGAAGGATTATAAAAGCCATCTTCCATAGAATTCACCCCAAACTGCAAGCAGGCAGTGGGATATTGATTCTCCCAGTGTGCTCATAGGAATAAAGTAAATAATGGAAGGAGTAAAAAAATTTAAAAGTGTAGCTCTTACTATATGCAAATAGAATACCTTGTTCACTTACAACTGTAAAACTTTTTAAAAAAATCTCCTAATATATTGGTTTTCTCAAATCAGAGTTAATTAATGTGGCCCATCCTGTTTATCTGATTTCATATTACTTATCAGATAATTAAGACAAAACAAATATTGAAATTAAAAAATAGTATTGTGAAAAACACACTGCACCTTAGAGATAAAATAGGCTTTTGCTATGAAAAGTGTCTCAAATATAATCACACTTTTATGAGCCTGCTTACCAAATCATGGAAAAATGGTTTTTTCTTTTTCTGTTTTTTCTTTTTTTTTTGCCTTAAATTAGATGAACAGTTGCCACCCATTTGTAAATGCCAGCAAAGTGTAGGAAGCCTTGAAAATAAAGCAGATGAGGCTCTGGCTCACTTCACAGAGCCACTGGATGCAAAGGGTACTGAAGACGATGGAAAAGATCATGAAAACAAGAATCAGAGTAGCTCAGATGCCTCTGAAGATAGAGACATTGATAACATATCAGACAGCGAAAAAGAAGGAAAGAAGGAAAAGAATTGTGCTCCTAAAATATTTTCTCCTCAGCAAGATGAAATCCTAGCTACAGTAACTTTTGGTGAATCAGAGGGCTCATCCAAAGGAAAAATTACACTGTGGGGCAAGCCAGACTCTTCAGAGTCCATTGCCTTGACCACTGGAAAAATTTCTGCAGAAGTAGAATATGGATCTTTTAATGTGAAAGTAGAAATAAAGAATGTTTCTTTGTTTGATTCTGGAAAAAACATTGTACCTGAAAAAAGGAAAAATTCAAAGAACAAGAAACGTTGTCGTGACAGACAATACCAGAAATGTCAGTGCGCAAAATGTTCAAAAAATCAGTGCTCAAAATGTTCAAAGTACCAGTGTCCTACAGCTGACTATTCAGCAGAACACACTGGGAAATATAGGGGATCCTCTAAACATAAAATTCAAACTGCCATCAACAAAAGTGCCTCCCTGGAAATGAACATTGAAACAAAAGAAATTCAAATGGAATTCACCAGCAGAAAGAAAAATCTAAAGGTTAACATCAAAGCTGGTGATCAGGCAAAGGGCAAAGCATCCAACAGGGAACATGAAGATACCTATTGGAGTGAAACAGATTATTCTGTAACAGAGGCACCATGTAACACAGATTGTGAGTCAACTTTTAGCTTTCATGAAAAATCAGACTGTACACTCCCAGATGGATGTACACTTCTCCCTCCACCTAAAGAATTTGCTGATTGTGACAAAGTGCATCTGGATACAATTGCAGAGGGGGTATCTTTGTACCCTGTTAATAGCAGAAAGGAATCCGACGGCCTCACTACAGCCTTGAGTATCTGGGGGAAAGAGAATTATTTCTGTAAACTTAGCAAAGAGGACTATGAAGGCCACACCAATGAAAAGGAAGATTTTTCAAAAGATAAAATACTTTTGTCAAAAATGAATAGTACAAATTGTCTTGTAGCTATTAATACCTTGCATAACCCAGACAAAGGGAAGGAGTGTATCAGTAAGAACAACGTATTAGGTCAAGAAAGAAATAACTGTGACAAACACAGTGACACAGGGCAAAAAACAGCAAGAAGAAAGTCTTTCCCAGATACTACTCTCACGGTACCATCACCAGTTCACCCTAGAAGGGATTCTGGCTTTTATTCATTGCCATCCTTAAAAGTATTGGGTAAGGAGACCAAAGCAGGAGATGTCTATAACAGTAACTCACATATTCATACCAAATATACAGAACTTTCTAAGTGTCCTGACCTGACCTCCTCACTGACAGAGCTTTGCAAGTGCCCTGACTTGACCTCCTCCCTAAGGAATTTGAGAAGTCTTAAGTCTTCATATCAGTATGCTTTCACATCGTTTGATCGTAGTGTAACCATTTATCCATCTGAGCCTGAAGAAAGTCTGGATGGCACTTGTTTATTGAATGACTATGCAGATTGTGTGGGGCAAGGCGAAGAAACAGAAGAAACATTAATGGAAAGTCTTCATTCCAGTGGTACTATAAATGACAAAAAGGAAAATGGGCATGAAGAGCCTCTGAGGAACCCCGCCATGTGGGAGGAAGACTCTGAGTCTGCCGAAGATGCTTTAGATAAAGCGACACCAGAGTACAGATATATAGAAAAGCATGTTGAATGGCAAAGCAAAACTCAGCTGGTACAAGTCTCTCCATGTTCCAGAAGCCCTTCAGGTGAATCCATTAATGACAAGGAAGGCACTAATTATGCATCTACAGAAAGCATCCCAAAACAACTTTCATCTTTAGAGCTACATATTCACCCACCCTCTGCAGAGTCTGAGGTAACACATAAAAGAAGAGGGTCAGTACTGACTGACTCTTCAGTGGTAACTGGAGAAATAGATGAAAGACTGATCCAAGGTGACACTACATTGACACCTGAATGTTTTGGCTCTGCAGTAAGAAAAGAGTCCAACCTTCCCTGCAGTATACAAGAAAAATCCTTGCTGTCATCCTTGTGGTTAGATCCCAAGGAGCATGACATAAATAAAGAATCAGAAAGTTTTTCTGAGACGCAAGACATATCTGTGAATATCCTTGTTGAATCTGGTTGTCATAATGATTCAGCATGTACAGAAAAGAAAGAGAATTTCACAGAATATTCAAATGTTAAGGAAAGATCAGAGAACTTTTGCAGTAAACAGTCAACTGATGATAACTTAAGGAGAGAGCCTGGAGCACATCAACAGCCTCACATAATTAAATCCAGCTCTGAAGAAATGGAGAAAAGTTTTGAAATTAAGGAAGATTACTATGAGAATGCAGATATTCCCCTATCATCAGTAAAGCAGATTAGTCAGAAAGGTAGGTGTTACAAGACTTTTGAAATGAATATCATTTACACACCTTTTGCATAAGAACTTTCATAACATCTTGGGGGGTTTGGAAAATAAATGTATATTTAAAGTTTACAATTATATTGTTATGGTATGGTGTGCTTGGCCATGTGGTTGTAATATGCAACAATAAATTATTGTGTTGAGGATCCAAGGAGCCATCTTGAAGAGCCAAGTAACCTACAATAAAAAAAAAATAAATAAAAAGGTTCAATGCAGCTTTAATCAAGAAGCAGGTTTCCTACATTAAACACTCCACCCATCCTGTATACCTACCAAGAGAACCAAACACCACTGCAGGAAAGAATAGTAAAAGCAGTTTCCATGTTGCATGAACTCAAATCTCGTCAGTGTTTTAAACCACACAAATCTCATTTTGAAATCCATGTGATCTACACAAATACTAAATTCCAAGTTCAACTCAGTCTTAACTGGCTGAACCTTTACATGCCTTGAAATGGCCATAGGGGATCCTTTAACCTCTTCTCTTTATAGAGTTAAGAAAACTGCATATGAAAAAGTCTTCTTTTCAATAGCTAATAATTTACAAAATTTCTTTTCTTCCCTTCTATAACCCACCTCCCCATATCCATAACTGGTCATGTAAAATTAGTGTCTTAAGTCTTAAAAATGTTAAGCCATACTGGGACAGTGCCCTCTGCAATGGGAGATTTTCACATTATAAATATGTACAACACATAAGTGGTTGGGTTGTCTGTTTTTGAAATATCACTGCAACCACTTTAATTTTTTAATATTAACCAGATTATATGCAAATGTATCTCAGATTTTCCTGTGCTGAAGAGAATGTTACCAGCAAATTTGGAGGTTAGGAGGCTTATGCTGTTGAAAAATACATATTTTCTCATTATGGGGAAAGACCTTAGAGAATATTAGTTAAAACCATCATAAGTTTTCTTTAAATCTTTTTTTATTTCACAATGTCTGCAAAAAATACTTGTATGACCTCCACGGTTTTCTTATTCAGCATCGGTAATGGAAATTTTAGAAGTACCTGAAGTATATATACACTATATAGATTTGCTATATAGGTACATATTGCTATACATATCAATATCTCAATATCACTATCTAAAAGGAATAGAGAATTTATTAAATGGAAATCTCTATAGAGCAAGGTATAGAATGAAAACACTAAGGGAAATCTGCATGCCAAAAACCTTGACACTATACATGAGACATAAATGGTTGAACATACAGCACAGCAGTGAGGTGTAGCTATTTCTGGCATTTTTATTTTCTTCCCTCCTCTTCCTTTTTGTCCCTTGCTAAGAATTATCTGCTTGTGCCTGGTGTGTAACTTTGACCCTCTTTTGGTCCAGGGTTGTATTTTAATTTTCCTTCTGTGTTATTCATAGCAATGCTGTGGAGGTCCTACTTTAAATGTATAAATGTGTACATCCAAAAGGCCATATTTGCCTTTTAAAGTTTTAAAACTCTGGTATGATTCAAAATCCACTTGTAGGTTGGAAATACCAGCCTACTTTGTCACAACAGGCACAAAGCATAAAATGGGACTTTCTGAGCTTAGTAAAGCAGTGACACTGGAAAGGAAGTGTTGCATTTCTCAACAAAGAGTGAGAATATCTAGAACAGCGGAGAAAAACAAATGCAACTCTGGTTAAACAGAATGGCAGAGAGGAGTCCTGGCAATCTAGAAGTCTGCTGGTGTTGTGGGGACCTTGTTATCAGTGGGAAAAGGATTTGACAAAAGGCACCACGAGGGCACTGCAAGAGGTGGGGTTCCTGACTTTCAGCAATTGTCTGGAAAGAGTGCCCTGGACTGTCCTGGCTCTGTTACATGTGATGGAGACCTGACTGAAGCCAGGCAGAGGCTATAGAGCTGTGAGAGCCTGTTGAGCTCACTTTCTCCCTGTTTGCCTTTGCAAGTGGCTACAGTTGCATTTTCAGAACTGAATATAACACAAATTCTGTTTTCTAATTATTTTAGCTAAAATAGTAATACAACAAAGAAACAGAAAAAAGAAAGGTATGTCCTTCATGCATGACTTGCAAGATTATTGGTGTTCAAATAGGAGTTTATATATCTACATACTCAACACTTCAAAAATGTTTGAACACTTTAAATAAAATCCAGAAGCGATTTACACATTTCTGCATTAAAATGGTGACATGCAAATGGCTATGTAGGTCTTTAACTACAGATGTCTGTACTTTTCTCTGCATGAAGGCCTCAGTCTAAAATATATTCTTTATGAATATTTTCAGTATTATTTGGTATTTTCATTTGTATGTTAGATTATTTTTGTATTTAGAATGTGGAAATATTAAACAGTGTTTTCTCCTCACAAAAAATATCTGGTTATAATTTAGACCTGAAATCAGAAATGAATAAAACCAGAAGATTACCTTTGAAGAAGGACACCAGAGCAAGTGACAGTTCCCAGGAGGATGCAATAGACCAGTGGGCCAGAAGACGGAAACAGTTCAAAGACAGCAAAAAATGCAGCTCAACTGGAGGAAGCTCCATAAACAGCACAATCACTGAGGGATCCAGTGAGTACTTTGGTCTTACAATTATGACCTTTCCCTTCATATGATTGGCACTCTGACAGGGTTTTAAACTGAAGAAATTATCTCCTTTTCACAACCTGAGTGTCTGTCTTTCTCATTATCATGACCAAGCATATTTTATTCAATTGACCTATTCCTCATTATAGGAGTTAGTATCCTTTTCCTTGGAAAAACAAGCAATCTGACTGAAAAAAAGAGTTGATTACACTGTGCATGTTCATATGCTATTAAGACAAACTCTAGGCACAAACAGGTAATCCCATGGCAGCAGGTTTGAGGTTATAATGAAAATCATAATCCTGATGCCTACTTATGTCAAAGCCATGCTGAGCTGGGAGTCTTGTCTCCTCACTAAGGCAACCACCTGCTCAAACATTTATCTTGGGGCTTGTTGCCTAGGTTGTCCTTCGCTGTGCCTCCGCTTACTGAAACAGTTAAACCCATACCTGTCTCATTAAGAAATCTGTCACCTCGGCACATGCTTGAGCCTGTACCAAAGTCATCAGCTTAAGGCTCATGGGAAGGAATTTTAAAGATGAATTTACATTTCATGCAGGGGGAGTCACCAAGCAAGGATTGCACAGTCTAGGAGAGAACATATGTGGCACTTCTTACTTGACACTGCCTTGCCTCTTGTTTTGCTATTATAGCAATTTAAGAAATACTTTGTACAGATGAAGAAATGTGCTATTCCATGTGGAAATATTTTGTGCTATAATGGTTAGTTCTGGTGCAGAAAGTTTTATTTGTAGATAATAAGCTCCTTTTGAAGAAGATTGAATGGAAACCTATAGAAGACTATAAACTGTAAGACTTCAGTGCAGGTCCAATAACCAATAAACTGTAAATGTGTTATATTCCCATCCCAAAGAGGTAAGTCCTGCACCAGCAGGGCCTCAATTTGCTATCATAGATGTCAGTTGCCAGCTGGGATACCAAGAGGGATATGAGATATGTGACCAGCAGGGAACCCTTGCCTTTTGAAGCAGTAACTGCGTGGCAAGCAAGATACCCTGAGGCATCTAATGTGGTACTGGCCACCTCTGTTCAGGTAACTGAGTCGATCCCTAAGTTTTTAATACCTGGTAACAAGGCAGCAGAGATGACTATTTCACATGGAAATTAAAAAGCTCTTTATTGGAAGCAGTTTTCATTCTTTGCCTGTAAAACAAATGCAAGTCCATAGTAATGAGATTAGAAAGTTAACATGTCAAACCAGCTGGGCTCAAAACACGGAGACAAACTGTTCATTGATGTCAACAGTAACATCTCTTGAATATAAAGCTGGACCATGAATTCTACTAGGTCAGGCACATGTTGATTTCATACAAAAAGCATGTATATGAAAAAGAAGGAGTTGCAAGAACTAGAATGGCCTTCCTTGAGACAAAGCTTTTGGTAACACATGGCATGAACGCGAAGTGGACTCCAGAACAGGTAACTGCAGACAATTCTGTAACAAATTCTCACATCTAACCATTTTGGATAGTATTCTACAGGCCTGCCACTTCTGTCCCTTTTGCTTCAGTAGTTAGGCTGTTCCCTCCTGTTTGCAGACTTGAGACAACTCTGATTGATATGTAGAAGCAGTAGCTCCTTATATGCTTGCTTCCAGCAGCTGGGAAGAATTTATGCGTGCTTGTTTGTGACACTCAATTTGACATCTGTTCCAAAAACACAAGGAGAGGAGAGAAAAAATGTCTTGGCATAACTCCATGCTGCCAGTGTGGCAGTTTCTATTTCTCTAGTTTTGCATATTTGTCACATTTTATCTCTACTACAATTACAAAAAAAAAAAAAATCAGTATTAAGCTGGCAAAAAACTGTGCTGTACTGAACTGTTTGGTGCTAGTCTAGGTTTTCTTAATTTATGCATTCATGGTAGCAAGTTAAAATGTACTTTCATCATATCAGCATAGCAATATTTTTTTGTTTATTTTTTCTTTATTTACTAGTAACTTTATATGCAGTTAACTATGCCATCTCATACTTTCTGCATAGTAAGAGAAAAGCCAACATGTGTGAAGTATTGTCTGCATAGACATAGTTGAGCAAACTCTCTAAGTGACAAAGCAACTTAGATATATTCTGGAAGTGACTTCCCAAACAAAATAAAATAAAGGTTAATTTTTAACTTTGTTGTTTGGGAAGTGGATATGATTCTACATAATTGTTACATTTAAAACAGGACAAAGAAAGCAAGCGAATCCTTTCTCCAGCTGCATTAAATGTAACTGCATTTTACCAGGCATTTCGTACTGAAAGGAACATGATTTTTTTCCTCCCAGACAATTTGTATTTCTCAGCCTGTCTGTTAGCACAGTGTCTGATGATATACACTTTAATATGACTTCCACTATCCAATTTTAGCTTTGAACTAACTGCTCCCAATCTGCTTGGGATGTTGTCATGCTATTGCATAGCTCCTTTCTTCACAGTCAAACTTGTGTTTGTTTATTACCTGTCACACAGCCAGAGCTACCTGCCATCCCATTGCCTTGTGATCCTGAACATTACTGGTTTTACCTTTAAGAGAGAACCACAGCTCTCTTCCATCTCCATGGGGACTCAATGCAAGAGATTTCTGAATGTAAAAGAATATAAAATATGAATCTGAAAATCCTCAGCATGTAGCATCATACCCTGAGATGAGCTCAGTTGTTTAGAGCATGGTAACAATGCCTCCGAGGTTGTGGGGTCTATCCATGTATGGCCCATTCCCTTAAAAGTTGGGCTTTGGTGATCCTTGTGGGTTAAAGGGCCAGTCTGCAGTCTGGGTTCATTCCAACTCAGAATATTCTGTGAAATGCTACAAAATATTCAACAGCCTAGGACAAGCTAGAAATTCTATGTTAAACAAACCACCAAACTATTATTTCCTCACCTCACTTTTAATAAACTACACATCTGGAAGAGCTAAGATTAAACAAACAGCGAACATGGTCATCACTGACCAAGTCATATCAGGTAGTTTGCAGCTTCTTTTGTCTTCCCATGTGCACTGAACTCATACTAAATTTCTAAAAGACTTGTTTGGTTTCCTAATCAAATGGGCCACATACAAAAGCTTAAGAATTAGCTAATGCCAGACTTGTCTTAGAAGGATGCATCTCCTGTTTTGACCATTTGCATTAAGACTTCACGTCTTATTCAAGTTGAATATGCAATAGTATGCGGTATTGTGGTCTTACATTTGGAAATCTTTGCAGACTGACCCTTTAACACCAACAAAATTGGTTAACTCAGTACAGACGCAAACAGTTCATTAAGAAGCTTGTGGCACTTATTCTATGCTGACTGGCTTAGATCTGTTATTCTTAATGCATTTTTCCTACGGACATAACTTTTGCTTGTTTTATTGTCATGACAGTAAATTCAGAAGATGCTCGGTCAGTAGATCTGGGACTATATGCCGAAAATGAGGACAGAGGGTTTTATACAGAAAACTTCCATTCTGCTTCCTGGGTTTTCAGAGGAGATGATGTCTCCCCAGATAACAGTCCTAGATGTCTCAGCAAAAGACCTAGACCAGTGGCAAGTAAGTTGTCTAGAGCAACATGTAATAAATTTCATAGAAATTTATTTATCTTGGACACTCTGAGGGAATCGACACGTTGAGAAGATGCTGGATGCTTATGCTGAAGACAGAAAAAACAGCAACGCAAGAATCTGAAATACTATTAAATTAAATAAGTAGTTCAAATATTAGTAAATAAGTAGTTCTTATTTAGTTACTGTTGTACAAAATGTCATAATTGCTTGACAAAATTGAAACTGGTAAACGGTCATAATGAAACCCCAACATAAAGGTAAAGTAATTCTGTAACTTCTTCAAGCATGAGAAAATCATAGAGAAAGATTATGGTCATAAATTATCATAATGGTCATAAAACCTCATCTGAATCAAACTTTCAAATATAGTAGATCCAGAAAGAAAAGAATCATTTGCTGTGAGCCGTCATTTTATTTGTAGCTTAGACCTGTTGTGCAAACAGAGACAGTGAACAACTTTTTCAGGGAGATGGGAGGTTTTCTGTCACTTTTCAAATGGCAAGTAACTGAAAAGTGGCACATTTCAAAGAAACAAACTGAAACACCACTGTAGATTTCCAGGAGATTGTTCTTTGTTGGAGCTCATAAATCATTCAGAATAAGAGAGAAAACGAATGTCCTGTATAAATCTCCCAATATGGAAAATCTCCCCCGACATACATGAGAGTATTCTGGAAAGCTATTTTGATTGCATCTTCTCCCGGAGGAGAGCTCAGAATTTTGGCAAGATAGTTAAAGTCAGTATTAAAGTTTCTATTTTGGGCAGATAACATCAATTGGCCTGCTAGTAAATTAAGGTTTAAAGCAATTTCTGTTGTCCAGATTGTACACAATTTGAAGATAACACAGCTGTCATAAATTGTTATTAAATTGGCCTTCATTAAAAAAAAAAAAAGAAAGAAACCTAAAAGCAAAGCAAAACAAACAAACAAAAAATAAAGCCAGTGAAATAGTCAAATGATTAAAACAAGACACTCTGAGAAAACGAATTTGTACTGAAGTCCTTCACAAGCATAAGATTCGCTGAAAAGCCAGGCCATCTGAGACACAATAATTAAACTAGACTCTGAAAAAAAGAAGTATGTAATTAGACTCTGATCTTCCTTTTTACTGAAGTTGATCCCTTTAAATGATGAGTTGAAAGACATTTCACATGGTGCAGCCACTGGTGGCAAAGGTTGACACTGTAGTGGGGGATTTGGAAGGCAGTGGGAGTGGGGAGTAGGCAAGGAAAGATAAATAAAAGAAACAAGTATCCAAAAGATAGAAACCCTCTGAAATACAAAAAGAATGAAACTACAAGAAACAGATTTAAACCCATTTCAGAATACAGAGTGTATTTTGTAATTGCAACATAGAGATCTGACACAGAAAGCAGGAGTGTTTTTCTCATCCAGAACACCATCAGTAGAGGGGAACATCTGGATTCTTCTCCACCTCTCCACTATGAAGTCCAGACATTTAATTTAAACTGCTCATGAAACCACACTTCATTGATGCTGTCTGTCTGTGCCCCAACATGAACGACATTTGATCAGTCACAGTGTGAGAGGTGGCACTGTCTGAGGACCAGCACTAACACCTGGGAGTGATACTGAAAGCACCCCAGCCATCTGTAGAATCAGTAGCTGCCAGTGCCTACAAAAAGTTTTGATATCAGGCTGCTGCTTGTTAGATCCAGCTTATAGTGAAGGTATCTCTTTTTTCCTATTTTGCAGTTCGAGAAAGAACAGTCAAGATTGCTAAAGGAACTGGCAGTTACCCTTGGGGTTTCAGGATCCAGTTCTCAAAGCCTATCCTTGTGACTGAAGTTGACACAAGTAAGTTGTGTTTGTACTGGTTAATTTATCCTATGACATGTATAAATATATAATATTATATATACATATATATATATATTATTATATATGAATATATTATATTAATTATATATTATATTATATATTATATATAATATATCAGTATATTATATATCCTGATATCATATTATCTCTACATAGTATAGAACATCTGGTTTATATTAGTATATAATATAGATATACACAAATTATTTCCATAATTAGTGAATGCAAGATGTTTAATAGCATATCCTGGGATGAGTCAGGACAAACCCTTCTAGGACCCCAGGGGGTAAACCAGACTCCACTGCTCTGTCTCCTTCCATGTCAGTAGATACTTTATGCAAGTGCCTGTATTCAGCCTCCCTCCACATGTGGAGTCTCAAACTTTTGCAGGCTGACATCTGTGTATGACAACAGGCCTTTAAGAATTAAATGATGGATTCAAAGATCCTTCTAACATTTCCAAAAGTGTTACTGACTGGGGGCACTTTTGCTCATAAGAATAATAGATTTTTTTTTTCTGATGGCTTTACTGAGCATTGCAACAGAACTTTGATTTCATTTTAGGCCCAAACTCTCAGATACTGAAATGACTATTTGCATCTTAAAGCATCTAAATCCTAATGGCATTTTTAATGAAATTTCTCTACTGCCAGTGATTATCTGATGTTGCACCGGTATCCAAATCCTGAAGTTTCATTTACAGATAACTAATATATGACTCAGTGAACCTTGTTCCTCCTCCAGTGAAGTGGAATGACATCATGAGAGCCCTAAAACATAATCCTTGACTGATTAAACAGATACCTGTTTTGCTAGAAAAGCTTGATTGCATAGACATGCTTGATATCCTGACTCTAAATAAAATGGGGTTTGATTGTGGGTTTGTTTGTTTTTTGTTTTTTTCTATTTCCAGATAGTGCAGCTGAAGAAGCAGGGCTGCAGGTTGGGGATATTCTGATAGCAGTCAATGGAACAGAGGTCACCAGCATGCCACATTCAGAAGCTGCCAATCTAGCAAGGAAAGGTAATTTTGAGATCACAATAAATTACATGACAGGGCCAGGTTTCCTGTTCATTGCTCTGAATACATCCATGCATGCAACAGAAATCTTAATTATCGGTTTAATGCATTAGTATTTAATACAGTTGTATTGCCTAAGTAACTTTTTTGTCTAGACCTTGTCTTCTAGACACATAAGAAAATGGACATGCAAATTATCCCCCAAAAGGCACATGTGGCAATAACGGTTTTGGCTCTCCTGGCATAAAGAAAGTGACAGAGAAAGACCTGAAAGTGACTGCAGAGGCACAAATATCTTATTTATGCCTTATATTTCCTCAGAGAGAGACTTCATATCTTCGTTCAGTGCACCCTGTAGTCATTTCTGTGTCACCAAGCCCTGCAGTCTGTTCAGGAGAGCAGAGAGGTTATTTCATGAGGCATCCCTTTTACACCCCTACAGAAACAAACGGTCAGTGATATTAATCATGTATATTCTTCCTAGAATTGTGATGACTAAAACCCAAAGATACCCATGTTCACATGCTGAAAGTTAATCTACTGCCATTCCCTTATTTATCCCAGATAAGGTTTTGACAAAGGCTCCTGGGAAATTCAGTAAATTAAAATGCTTTTACAAGACAGTGACAAATTTAACTTGACACATACCATGTCCTTTAATTATAGAGGTGCCATTCACACTGTTATATTTAAGAGTATGTTGAATCTTTTGGCAGATAAATCTCTGATTACTGGGTATTTTTAACTCCTCAGAGAATACTCTCTGGACTAAATCTTGGCACATAGACAGCATTCTCAATGTCAAATGTCCCCAGAAAAGAAAACCAGCAAATGCTTTGCAAATGAAAATGTTTAACAGTCACATTTCTCAGTCCTCCTTCAGGCTCTGAGGTAGTATCAATATAATCAGAATTTCAGGCCTTTAGGGTCAAAATCATAGATGTATTGATAACATCAACAAATATGATTTTTGTATCTCACTGATGATAATTGTGCCATATTTTTTGAAAATCTTGCAACCTGTCACCTCTTCCCTTTTGCAATTGAAAAGTAGAACCTTTAGCACAGATTAGCCTTCAACAGCCACCCCTCTCAGTGAGAGGCACAGAAAAAGTTAGAATACTCCTCCAAGGCACGGAAAATAAGAAATTCTCAAGAGCATATGTAAGATGATAGGGATGGAAGATGCCCCTAAGAGCATTCTTAGCAAATTTTTCATAAACTTCAATCTTGCACCAATTCAAGCAAGGAAATTCAGTCACTTCTTTTAACTGATAAAATACTCAAGCATCCAAAATGCTGCCTGCAAAGATAGGTCACAAAAATTGTTTTAAGAGTTGTCTTCAAATAGGTGGCTCCATTACTAGTTAGTCCTCAACACAAAATTAGTTTCATTCCTGAGTATGTTAAAAGAAGGCCCAATATTGCTTTGTTTAATTTGTTTCCTAGGCTGCTCTGCTCCCCGCTGCTTCTAGAAGCTACATTGGGAGGACAAGGGCATGGAGGAGGATACTGCAGTCCTGCTTCATCATATACTATGTGGTTGCTCAAAAATATTGAAAGACAAGATTATAGTTCTGACCTGATTTTTCACTCTTCGCGTAATATTTTAGGTCCTGATATCCTGACTATGATCGTGGGCTCTGATATCAGCCGTTACCCCAACACCCCCAGACCTACCTGCCGAGGATATCTCCATAAGCGAACACAGTCAGCAATACTGAAGGGCTGGAGGAAGAGGTGGTTTGTCCTGAAACATAATGGCTACCTACACTATTACAAACACAAGAAGGTAAGGAGGGTGCCTGGTGAGGAATCACGGTGTGCCCTGAACTATGAAGTGCGGCAGCTGTGTAATCAAAGTTGCAGATCGTTGTCCTGACTTGTGCTTTTTACAGGATAACATCAGTGCTACAGGGTTTTGTGTGAGGTATGTAAAGGAGTCTTGTTGAGTAGTTCTGCTTTCCACAGCCTATTCACAGACATGGACATTGGCTGGCTTTTATGGATTCTACATTTAATCTCTGTTCTGATCTTTAAGAAGCCGGTAGGAGGCTTGGAATGAGATGAAGTAACTTCAGGTGTGTAAGAGCTCAGTGTTCCATCTAGCATTATATGTATTTTCTTAAACAGGCATGACTATGTGATTTCTTTGTGTCAATTAGTAAGTTACAGACCTGCACAGAGAGGCATTGGGAAGGCTCAGTTTCTTCAGAGTAGCATTGCTCAGTACTTCATTCTGTCATGTGAGCAGGGACCCGTGCAGTACTAAATATTTCTAAGTATATTAAGACTTTAACTTCATCTAATGGTAAGCCATCCAAAAAATGAATATAACAGGTGCTTCATGAAGGGAAATATTTCACTTGGCTTTATCCTGAGGCTCCATTTTGACACAGCATAGTTTAGAACCCTCCAGTTGTATAGTGAGTATTTATGGCCATTAATCTGTGACTTCTCAGTTATCTCCACTACAGACATGTGAGTATTCTACAGAGCTGTTTGCCACTAAATAAATCCATAAATAAAGACATTCCTCTTAAAAAAAAAAAAGTTTTCCAGTTTTCCCTTGAAGCAATTAGCTCCAGGAATGGGAGATGTAGGCAGCAGGCTCATGGAGAATTCACCTGCCCTACAGTAGCTTTTTACTGTAGTCTGTGGGGCAGCTCAACAAGTTGCATGTTACTTATCCCTTCTCCTGTGCATTTTCACAAAGAAGTTATTCATTGAGAAAATTACTCCTATGAAATCAAACAGATTGATTTCAAAGACTGTCATCTGTTCATGGCTTTTTATGGTAAAATATTTTACAGCTTGTAAAAAAGATTCAAGGTCATCCATCTACCATCCCCATGCCTTTGAGGGGTTTATCACTAGATGAAACACATGTAGCTTTCAGGGAATCTCCTGACTACTATAGGAAGTGCATCAGTGGAAATATCAGCTGGTTAGAAACAGGTAGGAATGGGTTTGTCTCCAACATACAATTTGAGCACATACTAGTAAAATAAAGCCATACCCACCCTTAATCAAAACCTACATGAGAACATGAACATGACACCAAGTCCTTGGCCTGTAAGTAGTCTTATCTTTCCTGAAATGGTCACATGCCTTTAGATCAACTCTGCATATGAAGAATATGGATGTACATGAACACATGTACGTATGTAGACATAACAGCACAATTTTGCCATAAACATGAATATAATATAGACAAACCAAGATGATGTTATGGAATTTCAACCAACAGAAGCCAATAAGGAAAAAAATACTAGAGGCTTCATTCCTAATCATGAATCTACCTTTATATGGGTTTTTTTGCGACTATGTCATCTCTATATATATCATATATCAGCCTCCTATCTATGTACTTCACTTTTGCTGTTATGTGTTAGCCTGTTTAGTCATTTTTATTAATAGTAGAGCTACTCCAGTGAAATCCTCACTTGAAATTTTTTCCTTCTTAGTGAAACCTAGAAACCAAATTATATTTACCTGAAAGGTGCTTATGCAGTGGTTCCCAAGGACTGTACTGTGAGGACTGCAAGGGTTAGTCTTTTTCTATAGTTCAAGTTCTCTGGTACCCCTCCTCTAATACCTTCTGGTACATCCTCCTGGTGATCTGATCCTTAGCATAGATTTTCATGGACAGCACTGTTAAAACAAAGCAAAGAATTCACATGAGGCACTGCATTTACATATCCAGGCTTTAATTAATCAAGCTTTCAACATTTAAGCTTCTGGATCAAACCCAAACATTTCTATGGAAAAAGACATTTTGAGAAAGGTAATTAAAATTACAGGAAGAGCTTGCTCCTCTACAGTTCTCTGTCCACTTAGTATGCCCACCAGAATGAATATCTGGTAGTCTTGTTTCTCTCTATCTGCCACGGTACACACATGGGGCACCTAATCAGGGTTATGCAGCATGGAACAAAGCAGTCTGACTTTCCACCATCATTATTTCAGCACTACTTTTTCTGGTTTCAAAACAAAACCAAGTGAAAAACTTCACAATAAAAAAAGATGCAAACATATAGGAACATTTTTTGGGAAGAAGATTTTATTTTGTCCTAATCAGGTCCATCATCAGACTCCTGAAATGTTAAGAAATATTTCTAGTTATGCCTTTTAAACATTCTTCAATTAAGTATCTCTGAAGACAGAGTGCTGGATAAATGGGATTGAGGACTAGAAGGTACCCCATAATCTTGCATTCACTAATATTTAATTAATTTTTTATTTATTCATTTCATCTAGCTGTTCCTTTTTAATTAATTTTTCCTCTACTAGCTCATTTTCTGCACTGATAAAATGAATATTTCAAACATGCAAACTTTATGATCTGATGGCTTTTTGGCCTTGCATTTGCTTTTTCTTAAAAAGAGTAAATAAAGCACTGCATAAACATTTTATAGTAATAACCAACTACTGCTTGCTTTTTTGCACTATCCAAGACAAGTGCCATTCAATCACTTTTTAAATTATTTCATACCATTTTTTTTGCCAGCTGCTGCCTCTCTGTCTCTGGGCTCCAAGTAGTACTTGGAAATATTGCAGTACTATTTTTGCAACTAAAAGCACGAGGACTTTCTTCACTGTGTGATGCTTACAGAGTACTCTGAAGAGTCATTTAGTAAGAGAAACAGAAAGATATTTAAATTAAAATACAGCTTTTTGCTACAATGCCCAAATGAAGTAAGATGGAGCTCAGTTGGACTCACTGCCACTTATTTCTTTTGGTATGGTTTCTGTCAGGGTATAAAAAGAAGGTTGCTCGTCCCCCTCTTTCTTCTAAGGGAATTACAAATAGTGTTCATAGTTTAACACAGCCTTTAACAAGTCAGCTGAATGATTAAATTGGAAGTGTTATGTTCTAGGCCTTGACTCTCTCAGGCAGAAAATTTGTCCACTTATCTGAATCTACACTGTCCTTTAAAACAGTTCATTGAAGGCAGGAGTACTTCAGGGAGATAAAAAAAATGTTCAGGATAAAATGCCTATAAGTATCCAAAAAACTAGCCAGAGTAAGCAATTTCCAGGTCTTGATTCTGTTGTTAAAAGCAATAACTTGTTGTGTATTTCCAGTGACTCCAGAAAAGTCATGCCCTATTTCCACTTGTGTAAGAAGACACCTGGGCTTTTTATTTGTGCCAGAAATGTTGCATATAACATTCTGTAGTGCAGAAAGGAAATGGTGTTTCATCTCTCCTCTAGTCCATATCAACAAACTGAAAGAGACTTCCTCATCATTGCTATTTACAACCAGAAGTTATCCATCCTGAACTTTCCTCTTCCCACACCTACATTAAAAAGGAGACTGATGTTTCTGGAGATTTTTACATTCAACTCACCCATGCAACTGCTGCACTTTGGGAGTCATCTCTAGCCAGTCACGTGACAGTGAAGTGATGGCTGTTGCAGACGTTCAGTCACTTCATATGTGTGGTCATTTTCTTTTCCCTCAAACTGATGCTGCCACTGTCCTTGACTCTACAATCTGGATAAGTAACTAAAACACATTTTTCACTTCAGTGAATGTAGCTATGTTTGCCACCACAGAGGAGAAATATTTGACACATTGGGTTAGAACCACGTTTTCTGTAAATTACCGAGATGAGATAAAGTTAAAATGATTTATAATATTTTTGCCTACACTTAGCTACTGTGTAGTTCCTGTATACACTCTACAGTTCTAATCCCCTACTGTCCAGGCCACTGGATCTTCTCAAACGTCCTATTTCCTCCTTTGTCAACATGCCTAGTTTTTCTTTTCAAGGAAAAATATCTGGATATTATCCAAAAGCAGATAAGGAATGCACACTTAAATCCTACCCTAAGGCAAATATAAGCAATCAAATTTCTTGTGCTTCAACTTAACACATTTTTTCAGGGAAAGCTGAAAGCACATCAGCATAGCCAAGCATTGATCCTTTCTTTGCAGATAAGAACATCTGCTCCTCTTGAAGTACAATTTGCTGCTCAGCATAGTAAAAGGGCTGCAATGTTGCCACAAAATGTCTGTGGGAAGTCTTCAGTACAGAACAGAGCTCTTATCAGCTTTGCATGAGACCAGTAATGTAGCAAAAGCAATTTACCCACAGCAGCAGAGTGTCATTTCAATGTGTTAAATCTCTGAGCTGTCATCAGCAAGTCACTTTTAGAACATGACAGCTAACTTGAAAACCTTAAAATATGCTCCAGTCTTCAGGATAAAAAAATGCTGGTTTTGAAGATTCATTAAAGAGAAGGAACATAATTTCTGGGGCCCAGGAACAAACAGGCCACTAAGGGCATGTATTCCTCTAGCATGAGGACATACCTGCTGGAAAGGTAACTACTCTAGGCTTAGTAGAGGAGCACAGGATGAAGAAGGCATTATAGTCAAAAATGTGCTTCCCAAAATTCCTCATTACAAATATTCATCATGTAAGGAGTTCAGCTAATTAAATACTGGCATTTACAAAACCACTAAAAGTGCCAGTAAAAGCCAAATTTTCCTAGTTTCAATTAACCTTTGCTTTCTTGCTATGTAAGACTGGATACATAAAAAAAAATAAAATATGTATAATGACTGATTTTTGTGGATCAAAAAAAGAGGAATAAAAAGGTAGAGTTGATAAAATTGAAAGAAATAATGCAATATCATGTTTGTGACTATGCCCTGGCTCATCTCTCATTTTCATGTTGCTGTGTTTCTAGGAATGATTTCCAGCTCCTTTGACATAAGAGGACCCTGGTAAAGAGGTTAGCCAAGCAGACAATCCATTCCAGCACCCAAAAAATAAATTAAGAAATAACTATCATTGTTGTTATGGTCTAGGAGAAACTCTAAAGAGGCCTGTTTCCAAACCAGAAAGTGTTATTAATGTATCTGTCCTGGAGACTTCCTTTCCAGAAGTCAGATTCTAGTCAAACTAGCTCTATCAGGTTCTTATGTTACATTTGTCATATATTCCATTTTACTCTGCAATTCCCCCAGCTAAGAATTATGTGGAATAACAGTAATTAGGAATAAATGTCTAAAGAGTAGGATTTTGCTGACAGCATTTTGTGTGGACTTCAAGCAGGAAAGTCAAAAGAAGAAACTCTAATAAGAAGGAAGCAGGATCAGTTAAGTTGGAAGAAACCATTAGGTTGAAAATTGTTGTCCAGAGAGCAGAAAAGAGCATGCTTTAGAGATTCAACTGTAGTGAGAGGCTGAAGTGTGAATAAAGAGCAAATTCACCTTGATGTGTAGCCTGGAATCTCAGAGAAATGGCCCTTGTGATAGTTCGTGTTTGTAATGGTCTGAAACACTGCAGGAAAACTGCAACACATACTCCTGAGAAGGACTCTCACTGTGGCAGCAATGAAGGACAGTCTTCATTGTGATTATATTTATTAATGTCAGTTTTAAAAAGAACTATGATTTGCATTTCTTAGGCTTACAAGTAGAAAGCCCAAGGCACAGCGTGAGTGATTAAGACAAATGATCTCAAAGCTGAGAGGGCAGTGGGAACAAAGATGTGCATTTCTTAACATCCAAAAGCAATTAGACCTCAAACTGGTAAACAGCTACTACATCACCTCAATTATCAGCTGTTAGGTCATATTCCTGTTTCCATTATGGACCCAGTCCATTTCACCATTCTGTTTCTCTTTTTATTGCACTGAAATGTAGCCAACACATTGGCAATTAAGAATTGCATAGATACTAATTATACAGTCTTATTTGCTTTCAAAGGGGTTCATAACCTTCACTTTGTCTGAACAGCAGAATGCTTTCCTCACTGAACATTCTTTAATTAGTCGTGTCCCTGTGAAGGAAATTGCTGTTCCTTACACATCTCTAGTAGGATATATTTCTACTAGGTATTATTCAGAACGTCTGGAAACAACATTACAATTAACTTGTTCTTTTTATTTCAAATAAGAATCATTATAATCTTTTATATATTTTATGTAAACAGCTGGATACCATCCTTCCATTTCTTTTTACTCACATCAAAGCAGATCCCTTTCCATCAGGCCTCTCACAATAAGTGAAAGTTTTCTGTACATGAAGGGATAAATTTAAATGCAAAATTAAATGTTTCCTTTTATTTCTACAGTTGTATTCTCTGGATGTGGGAATATAGAATTCTACAGAAAGTGTATTTACAAGAATTTTGTGACTCAGACAATACAGTACTTTCTGCAGGTTGATTGTGTGCACCCTTAAGAGTGTTCCCAGTGGAACAGAAGAGAGAGAGAAAAAGTTGCTTCTAAATTATGTTCATATCTGTGATACATACAGAATCCAATTATAACACCAAGAAAGAAATCCTTTGCCAGCCATGTGCAGACCCTGCACAACATTTCAATCTATGACAAACATTCAGTCCTTTGTTTTATTGAACAAGCCTGTGTGTTCATTGCTAAGCATAATCACTTTACATAAAAGGCTTAGCTAAAAATAGATTTAAGTCTGAGCCGTTGCTCGTAAAGATACCACTTCTTTTTGTTCTTCATTCTTGCTTAGAGCTCTATCCTCATAGTCTGGGAGCTGCCACATTATTTAGAGCTTCTGTACAATCTGAATTCTTCTCTACATTTTCTATGACTCCTGTGGCTCTAGAAAATATTTTTCAATTTATATTTAAGAACCTGCTCAATCCACTGTCTCCAATACATCCACTGTATTATTTCTATTGATAAATGAGGATGAACACTATCTGATAGGATATGCATATTAATTTTGCCCTACTAACAGATTGCATACCCTAAACCAGAGAAGAGTCATACTCAGACATGTTATTTGATCTGATTGAAGTTGCTCAGAATTTCAACCCAATCAATAGTTCTTCCTGTGAGACTTGGTCCTGCAAACTGTTGATTACCTTTTGTGCAATTAATTGCAGCAAATTATTCAACCTCAACAAAAGAACTGGAATGTGAAGATTAATCTATTTCACCTATATGTGAAGGATAATTAGGTTCTTCAATTCAGAGGACCTTTTGCATCTTTTTCCCCTATTGTTTTGTTCATCGGTATGTTTCTACTCTCTGTAGTTTAGATGTAAATTGTTTAAAAGAAAACAAAATTAAAAGCTAAATAAATTCCTCTCTACTGGCAAAAAATGCCATATGAACAGTTTTGGAGTCTAGAGCTCACATATGCAAGCCCTTTCCTCAAGGGAAAAGGAAACATATGTAAGAGGAAAAATGATAAAAAGACTTATTTTCTTCTTTGCACCAATGTGCCTTGCTCAAAGAAGGAATAAATGCAAACAGGCTCTAGCTATAACTTCCTAAAGACTGTGAGCCTACCACAAAGTACAGTGATTAGAAAAAAAAGACATAGGGAGGGGAGGATTTTAGTGATATTACTAAGCAAGCAGCACCAGACCTCAGGGAGGAGCTGGTCAGAGAAAACCAGAAAATAACAGATGGGGAAAATGCTGCAAGCTGAGTGCTATGGAGGGTTGTGTCCACATCAGCTATGAAGGAGAAAGTTAGGCAAGTGAGGAATAAGAAGCAAAAGGAAAACAAATAGTTCCACTTCCTGTCTCATTTAAGTGATGCCTGTTTTCAGAACACTGGGGCACACCCAGGAGGCAGTTTTGAGACAGTCAAAAATTCAGTCATGCCACTTCTGACCTGAAACCAATCTGACCCAGTGACCTGTGGGCAGCTGCTTTACACTGTCCAGTGCCACTCTCTCAGCTGAGCCAGACTTCCTTTTCTGCTTTCTAGCACTGCTCAGTTTTCACATTGTGTATAGATTTCTTCATATTTTCTCTAAAGTTACTTTTATTCTGTTTTCCTAGTACTTGCAGACTCTTTTGTAGCTTAATTTTCTTTTCATAGCTATTCCTGATGTTACTTTTTATTTCTTTCACTGCAAATAGTATGAAATTTTCATATATCCCTTCACGTTCTCCTTTCTAATACAAGAAGGAGTTTAACTGCAGTAGCAAATATAACTCTGCTCAAACTCCTTTGAATACAGTGAATCACCCAGGAAATACTATTAATGGTATTCAGCTTCTGGAATTACTTACATCAAATTAAGTAGGGCAATGTGCAGTACCTTAATGAGCATTTCATACAATAAAGGAAGGTGAAGTCTAATTTTCTATTTTTTGTTTCTTTCTTATTTCTGTTTCTGATCATTATACATTGTTTAATATTTTAATTTTTTTTTCCAAGAAACATTTCTCCTAAAACTCAGATGACCTTAGGAAAACTAGCAGCATGGGAAGGGTTGCTTCAGATGTTTATACCCTTCTTAGATTGGCCTTCACCAAAGCAGCACCTGCTTTTTGCCTTCTACCCAGAGAAGTTCATCCATGTTTGATACTGCAGACAGCCAAGAATCCATGAAGTAGCAGATCATGACCTTGAGGGGAAAAAAATATTAGTTTAGTGCAGAGTGGAACAATAGTGGCTGAAATTTGAGTTAATTCATTTAAAATCTGCATGGTATATATTGTGCATCCCATAGTTATATTGAGTTCCATTAAGTATCATCAGTGGGTTACACTTCAGTCAACAGGCATAAGAAAATGCTTTTGTTTTTTGGTTTGGTTTGGTTTTTTTCAGAAATATACCTTAGTCACCTCTTGTAGCAAAGGTATAATTGTCAAAGGAATTATCTCAATGTGTTATTCATGAAAGCCACATGATTGAAAAGAAATACTCCCTTACAAAGGTGAGGATGTGGTACATAGGCCATGGTTTAGCAGAGAACCTGCTGGTGATGAGCAAACAGTTTGACATCATGATCATGGAGGTCTTTTCCAACCTTAACGCTTTTATGATTCTGTGATCTAGATTGTCAGAATTAGAAGAGCATGGCTGTCTATTAGTCAATTTGGTCTCACTTTCAATGCCTCAGATCTGTCTTGCTCCTTTCCTAGATATGTTTGAAATACAGTGGACATGTATAATTCTCGATGCCACAGAATGTCTGTATGTACTCCTTCTAGACACATAAAGCAGAAAGTGTTTACAAAGTAAGTTATAAGGAGGAGCAATAATAGTATTCAGTGATTTCAGTATCTTCAGTGACCATTGATTGCCTGCAGGCCAGGGCAGTCAGCAGAACTCAGACCATGGACAGGATCCTGCTGAATAACATTTCACCAGCATAGCACTTACTATGCTTTGCATTCAGAATAGAATTCAGAGCCTGAATTTGTATTTTGGTTATGCTGTCTCTGCAATGTAGTTTTGTGTTTGAAGGCATTGTAAGTAAAGAAGGTCACATGGCACTGACAACTTTCAGGATTTCCCTCATCTTCTTCAGTTTTACATTTAAAAACATTAGTTTAGCATTAAAAAAAAAAAGTAGAAATAGAAAAAAGCATAAAAATGTGGCACACACTCATTAATGTTTATTTATTTTTTTGTCAGCATTAGGTGTTATTTTGTTACTACAGACAATTCATGTATGACAACGGCATAATTACATGTGCCAGTGAGCATACAATTAAGTATTTAA
Organism: Willisornis vidua nigrigula; assembly: GCA_021164005.1. NCBI lineage: Eukaryota > Metazoa > Chordata > Aves > Passeriformes > Thamnophilidae > Willisornis > Willisornis vidua. The sequence goes on along the minus strand of JAJPCS010000021.1, from coordinate 1,166,937 downwards.
TGATCTAATTCCCACAAGTGCTTTTTTTTCCATGGAAGGCTATCTATATTTATAGTTAGGGTTAGAGAAAATTGCGTGGGGTATTTAAAATTCAGTTCCTCCTGACAAAATTTAATTAACGCCCAATAATCAACTAATTTTATTCTGTAAGGCTTCACCATCTGTGCATTTTGCAAACAGCACTAATGTTTTTCGTATGTCTCAGCATTAACTCATGTTTTCCATTTTATTGCTACCAAATTTGATGCAATTGTCAGACCTCCAGTCACAGATCTTCAAAGCAAAGGGTCTAAGAATTTGTTTAAAACACAGCCAAAGTTTTTTTGTTTGTTTTTTTTTTTTAATTAAGATGTGGTTTTGAGAGCTGAGCTGGGAAATAAGTGGGGGGATAAACTACTTCACCTACCTACCTGCATTAAGGAGCTTAGTGCCTCTTTATAACTCACACAGGGAAAGACACTGGTAATGCCCTTCAGTCTCAAAGAGCTTTAACACCATCAGGAGCAAGCAAAAAGGTTTTGAAGTGCTCTCAATTGAAAGTTGTTTGAATTGTAGGGAGGGGTTATGAACAGAATTAGATTTACAGCAGCTTCTCAAAGCAACTGGAATCAGCCTTTTAAAATATGCTCACTATTCTCAAATTTAAGTCTTTGTTGCCTACATGTACACAAATAATGTGAAGTTTTCAGCATAAACCCAGTCTGCAAACAGCATTGATTAGTAAAGAGACCCATGACCCTAAATTCTTCAGTGCACTCTAAAAATCCCAATAATGCTCAGCTGAACCCTTGATAGCTGAAAGGTCTACATGTCTACATATACCTAAAAAGGCATTGTTGCATATAGGTATGGCTTCTGATGAACGAAAAACAAGAGAGCAAAAACAAAGATGCAAATTTAGAAGGTGTTTAACTGGTTTGTCTTTCTGCATTGTAACTTCTGGGACAGCTGATCATTAAACCATATGATGATTCAAAAGCTTTACAAATGAATATTCCCTGAAGTTATACCCATCTCACAAGGATCAGTTTCATTTTAGTTCTGAACTTTGGGCACTCATTATTTCTGACTGCAGGATGAAGGGAAGTGCAGACCTCTGGAAGTAACAAAGTTGGAAGGAGCAGAAATTGGTGTTGACACCAGTCTGGGGAAACCATTTGTTTTTAAATGTATACCTCAAACTGGAAACAGGAGTTTCTACTTCTGTGCAACTTCCAACCAAGAAATGAAGAGGTAAGTGATCTTTCATTTCATCACAGTTAGTTTTGTTGCTCCAGTTTGGAGAGAATGAGACTGAATTTTTGGAGGATGTTCACAACAGCTGCCTTGATCAGTAGAGGAAAAAATTTACAATCTATCACCTACTATGGTAAGATAGTGTTTCTAATTTTCAATTGCAGAAGCTTAAAAATTATTTTTCAGTTTCACAGTTTGGTTTTTGTTTTTTGGGGGTTTTGTGTTTGTTTGTGGGTTTTTTAATAAAATCTTTAACATTCATGTTTTGCTATCCCTCTGAATTCTTGGTTTATCTTGAGAACAAAAACTTCACCCATATTGTCATGCCTTCTCTCCCACTGTTACATCAAATGGAAGTTTAAAATTATTTCTCTTCTCTCCCAACAAGGACAATGCTAGCAATAAATACATTTTCTTTTCTGTCATTCTGTCAAATTTTCATTTTAGGATTTTAAAATGCAAATGTACCGCAAAAGCATATTCGTTCTGGTAAGAGGAAATGACTTTGGGTTTGATGCAGAGTTAGACTTTAAGAATACTCTTTCACATTTCCCAAAGGCAACAGCTGACAAAACAAAAAGACTAAAATCACCCAAAACACAAATAAAAACTTTTTAGTCCTCCTTTCAAAATATATGAAAATCTAATCTTATTTTCCTCTTTGTTTTATTGTGAATTGTCAAAAATATAAAGCTATGAAGTAAGTTGACATTTGGTATTTATCCACCCATTTTTTTTAACATCTCACTACTTAACATAACTTACCAGTGTAATACCAGAGCATATTCCTTTTCTGAATTTTATATTATATGTAGCACAACCGAACAACTTTGCCAAAAAAATAGCTTGCTTTATTCTGTAGTTTCCAGCTCCAGGATTCTTTGTGCTTCTCACAAATTCCTGATCTGCAGTATGACAAATACAGGAATAGTTATCACTTAGCCTGACAAGTTGAACTATATTCAAAATATATCAATACTCTTGTCTGCAATATGGCCTTAATTTATTACAATGTGTTGTTACACAGCAAGTTTGAGACTTATTGTTTTGAGTCAGCAATGTTTATTTAGATTTAATCCACTACTTCTCTATCTGAAAGCCTTGAATGTGTTCTGAAAATTGCATATCCCTTTAGATGCTGAAATAATTAAAGATGTCAGCAAGAATTGAAATAGGTAGTGAAGCATATTTGTTCTGCTCTACCAAACTAAGCTCTTCTCAAATTTTGTCATATTATAGGTGGCTGGAGGCCATGGAGAAAGCAGTGCATCCTGTCCATCAGGTAATACTCTTTCAGATGAGAAGCATTTGTATAGCAGATTGTGCAGAAGACTGAGAGACAGGAGCTGTGTTTGTACATGATCAGGTGCAGACAGCAACATGGAAGCTCCATACCTTTGTTCTGGGCTGTTGGGCTGTGAGTCATCTCCAACTGAAAAGCCACATAACAGAATTGTAACTCAGCTTAGATGCTTTGCTCCATATGGTGGAATGAATCAATACACTCCCTCTCCAGGTATCAGCAGCTTAAAGCTGGTTCAGAAATGTAACCTAAAATTAGTGTATCAGTCAAAAAGAAAGGGTAGACCTTACTCACAAGCAACTGTTATGCCTTAGGCAATACAAATTGGAGTAAAAGGAGAGAAGAGTCCTATGTTTACAATTATTTCCCACAAGCCTGCCTTAATTTCAGACAACCTGCTTTTTCCAACAGAATACTGGGCAAGGGGGAGGTATGATTGCTGAGTTCTCATCTTCTGTGTTTTCAGAGATGAAGACAAGTAACCTGATAAACTTTGCACTACCTATCTCTTTACACAATTGTGCTCTCTGCTGTCCCCTGTGCCTGGGAAAAATAAAGCCATAATGTGTGTTGAGCTGCTACTGAGAGACCTTGCTCAGCCCAACATAACTCAGTATCAATAGTCCCTGAACTGGGAATTGCAAAGCTAATTTTAGTATTTCCATAATGGGAACCATAGAGGTCAAAGACATTTTAGTCTGCCCTTTTCTGGCCCCATAATTCACTATTTCCCTCTATAGACAGACTCCCTTTATGAGAGTAAGCTCTTGATCTGTAACACTTCTGGAAGAGGTTTTGCTACTGAACCACCTTGGATTTTTTAAAAAAAAAAGAAATGTCAGGCTCGAATGTGGATTAAGTATCAAATTCTACCTTTTTTGGCAAATAAAATCATCAATTAAAAAAATATGAAAATTGTAAGGACAAATTACAACCTGCACTAATGAAGTGTAAAAAAAAGGGAACATGAGTGATTTCTTCAGCAGTGTTTAGCGATAGGTTTCCAAATACTGAAAGGTAGTTATTGTTGTTTTAATTCCTTTTCTGCTGAAGTGAAATTGTTCAAATCTGTATTTCTTTTGGCTTTGGCTTTCAGGTGAGCTTTTAAGTACAAAACTGATCTTATGTACAAGTGTATTTTACCTGGCAGTGTTTCTCAAAAGAATATGAAGCAATAATACACATATCTGAAACAGCAAAAATGAATCAAACAATTTAAATTGTGTACTCTAACCAAAACAATAAAACAGCCTAAACCAAAAAGGATAATAAAGGCTGACATACACAAAACACATCAAAAGAGTCCTTCTTTAATGTAGCATGCATAAATAACTTGTATAAAAAAAGTTCCAACATTTTACTTACAGAAGAATCACTCATGCATTCATCCTTTAACAGCACAGTGAACTGGCTGCCTTCTGTGCCACTACATCTTATTTTTTACTGCTCTGTCTTTTTTTTGTTTTGTCCTTCAGCAAACGATATCCTTTTTTTGAAATAAATGTTTGGTTTAATATTTTGCTTTCATTTTCTAACCTTCCTTCTAACTAGGCTTTTCAATAAGTTGAATAGAAAGAGCTTATATTTTCCTTCATTTTTGTTTGCTATACTTTTTGTTACTGACTTTTTGCAATAGCTAGTGTGTTACAGTAGAGCAAAACACAGTGATTTAGTAGACCATTATACTGACACTATGTCCTCTTAATGAATCTACAAGGATAACTGCTTTAAAAATATACCTACTACTACTGCAGTCCTATTCTGCACTTTGAGGCAATAAGTCTCAGCAGGTTTCCCATTTGTAACAAAGCTATATTGTGCCAGGTCATATTTCTGTCATTCCCTTGTCAAGGATACTGAAGAAATATCATAAATAAATGCAAAAGAAAGTCCCTGTGGAAACAAACTGGAAGATATTGGTATTGCACACATTGTCCCCATGGATTTCAAATGACAATGGTAGATGTAGAATTCTAAACATGTATTGCAGATGGCAAAACACAGTAGGAGAGGCTGAGATTCTAACAACTCCCAGATTTAAAGAAGAAATGCTTTAATCTCACATTAGACAACTTGATCTAATAACACCACAGATAATTTTTCCTGATTTTTTTTATTATTTTATCATACAAATAGTCTATACAATGGCAGTGTTTCATGGGTTGAGCTTTTTCTTCACCTATAAATGACAATAAGTAATTTTGATAATGGAAAAGGTCCTGCTTTCCATAAAGGGATGGGAAGGTGTCTGTAAACATTCTGTGTGTAGTGGTGTTTTCATACAAGTCTGAATGCTGTCTTCCAGCTTCAGACACCACCACATTTTCTCTGGAACCCATAGTGAAGATGGTGAACTTTGTCTTGCCAGATTACATAAAGACTCCTAAAGTCAGGCAATCAACAACACAATTTTTTTCAAAAAGCTTCTTCATACAGCTTCAAAATAATCCTGTTCGTACCAGCAAAATGGGTAGTAAAAATTAAAATACATGTAGAAAAGGCAAGTTATTGTTGTAAGAAGTAATGAGAAGTTGGACACTGTTTGACATCATATATAGGATTTTCTAATTTTATTTTCAGCGTTTACTTTTATTGCAGCTTAACCCCAGTAGGCAGCTCAGCCCCACACAGCTGCTCCCTCATGAGTTCCCAGTGGAAATGGGGGAGACAATCAGAAGAGTAAAAGCAGAAAACTTGTGGATTAAGATAAAGGCACTTTAATATGTAATGCAAAACAAGGGATTCATTCCCTGTGTGCCATGGGCAGGCAGGTGTTCAGCCATCTCCAGGGGAGCAGGCTCTGTCACACGTAATGGTGATCTGGGCACCACTCCAGATGTCCCCCCATCCTTCTTCTTCCCAAATAACACATAATAACATCCTTCTTCTTCCCCAATATGCTGAGAATGATGTCATATGGTCTGGGATGTGCTTTTGATCACCTGTCCTGACTGTGTCCCCTCCCAGCTCCTTGTGCACCCCCAGCCTCCTTGCTGGTGGGGAGGGGTAGAGGCAGAAAGGCCCTTGGCTCTGTGCAAGCCCTGCTCAGCAATATTGAAAACATCCCTGTGTTATCAACACTCTTTTCAGCACAAACCCAAACTACTCCCCATACTTCCTAGCCTGAAGAACATTAACCCTATTCCAGCCAAAACCAGCACAACTTTTCATATTATTTTCACAACAAAAGCTGATTTCAGAGCAGAGAACTAGAGCTCGTGTCTTTTCATACCAGCAGTTCCTCCTTAAGTTTTTACCAGAAGTTTTCATGACATGCTTTCTTTACAGAACCATGTGTGGGTGGATGTCACTCTGCATAACACTGCACTCCCACCCTTGGCTATCAAAAATCCCGAGTGCCTGGGGCTTCTCCACCAGCTGGACAGGAGCAAAGATATCTGGATTCAGCACTACTGTGTTCTCAAGGATGGTTGTTTGTACTTTTATGCCACTCTCCGGTCTACACCTGCCCAAGGTAGGGATGGCTGCCAGATTTTCATGGCTCATTAAAGCAGAAATGTGTCACTGATTCCAAACAGAACTTTTGCGATTAATTAGAGTTTCTTATCAAGAAATTCATACTGTTCCATGAAAATGAGTGATAGAAGACCAGGCTCAGTCTCTTTAGTCAACCAACTACCTTGTTCCCCACCCCAATCTTTCCTTTTCTTCCCATGGTCTGAGTTTTTCTTTCTGAAGCTAGTCAGGGTCTGTGCACATTACATCAGAAGCAAGTACCAGAAACAAGATCCGTCCTTCCAAGACTCTTTATGGTGGCTTGAGGCACTTCCACTGATGGCAGTCAAATTTTGCATGAAGCTACTGTGGTCATTTGCAAGTACAGCTCACTCCAGGTACTGAAAACCTGCAAGAGCAGCTCTGTGAAAGTCAGTATTTATTAAAAAAAAAAAAAAAAAAAAAAAAGTGGCCCAGGGATGGATCAAGACCTGAAAATGCTTTCTCCCTGTGCTAAGAAAGCTGGCAGTCAAAAGAGAAAAAACACCAATTGTTGTACTTTTGCTTGGTACCCAGTTTTCAGATCAAAAGACAAAAAGTTTTCTTAGCATTTACACTGTTTGCCACATGTTCAGACAAGAGGTGCTCAACTTTATGCCACTTGCATTTCACTTTTCATCTGCCAAAGTCCATACTTATGAAAAGACAAGGGATTTTCTCTCTACATGAAACTGAAGATAAGGCTTGCCCAGAGAAAAGCAATGAATGAGCAGAAAGGCAAAAATTAAGTATTATTCATTTATGACACTGAAGCCTATGGTCCTACTGCCAAATATTTTCTTTTGGTGTTTAAATAGACTACTACATAGAAATTCTTGTACATGTTAGTGTTTTCTCACTTGATATTGCATTTTTTATCAATTTCACTACAGATTCTCATTCTTTCATATAATTCTTAATACTAGAGCATTGATTTGATGCTGTTGTGGGTAAATGTGAAACTCCCCAAAAACACAGACCCTGAAGACAATAATGGAAACATGCAGCTGCAATTAATTAGCTCTGCAGGTCTTTTTGACTATTCACATAACACTTTGTTGCACTTAGGTAAGGTCTGAGGGGAAAACATAAAATAAAAAGATCCAAACAAAAATCATCTAAAATGAAATGTCCTGAAGACAAAATCCTGTCTAATGCCTCTCCTTCACACTGGTTAGTGGTGGCTTCACAATGATGTTTCAGTTACTATTGGCAGAAAGAGCAAACAATGCTGACTCTAGGATATATTTTTTTTCATGTTGAAATTCAAATCCCTTTACCTTTCAAAGGAAAGAAATAATCCACCCTTCCAAAGGACTTTGCAGTGGCTTGAAGTAGCCTTATAGATAGGAGTCAAAAGCTAGCAAATACTTTTTGCCACTTCTTATTTAATGGAAAGCTAAATAAAACTACTGCTGGCCATTTGCTAGACAGGAAGCCTGTTTTACACTATTTTGAAATCAATTTCAGAAAAAAAAGCCCAAACTAAACTTTCACATTTTAAGTGTAAATTTTGTAAAACTCTGTCAATACATCCAAGAGAAGGCATATGAAAATCCAGTTTGCCATATTTGTTGGTGTGCTTGCAAATGGCAGTAATTCTATAAATGGTACCTCTAATATACATGATTCATGCTATTTTATCCTGTCCAGGTGGCCTTTACCTACAGGGATATATTGTGAGTGAACAGTCTCTGGGCTCCAAGAGATCTGTAATTGAACTCAAGCCTCCATCTGAAGAATTTAAAACCTTTTACTTATGCGCAGAGAATGTAAATGAAAACAAAAGGTAAACCAAATTTTTTTTGTGTTTGTTTTTTATCCTGTTTTATTTGCCAGACTTTTGGAGCACAGGAGCTCTGTAGTTCCTGGGAAGATCTAGTGACAGCTTTTCAGCCTGTTTTCACTTATCCCCCACATATTTTCCTTTAACAGTAGCTTCAGTGAAACTGCAGTACAACATCTAATGGCACATGTGAGTCATCAGTTCTGTCCTTGTCAATGCTGGAACCAAGGCTGGCTTGCTGAGGTTCAGAAAAAAACATGGATAAGGTGCCTTTCACAGTTATGTGTGGGGATTATACTAAGCACAAAAACTATGGCAACCTTTCATTAGAGAGAACAGAATGTGTATCCTCCATGTGCCCAAGAATTACTTCTATCGACGATCATTAGAATTTAATTAAGAAAATTAGCCAATGAAATCACGTTCTGAAGGTAAACTCCCTCATCATAATCCAGTCAAATTCCACATCTGTCAGCAACAGTTCTTGCCTAAAGCCTACTAATTACATTAGTTGGGTTTTATTTTAATGAACAAGGACAAAGCTTTTCAGTATGTTGGAAAACCTGTGTTAAGATACGTTGTTGTTATAGTCAACTCCTCCATCTTCTGCATCTCTCCAATGTCCTGATTATCAGCAAACTTCATAGCACAGTTGTACAAACACCATTTATGTTTCAAAGAACATAGAAATACATGCATAACACTTGACCAGGGACAACTGTTGGTGTTTTACTTCTTCTAGGTGGATTACAGCCTTGAAAGCTTCAATTAATAAATGGTTACCCCTACACCAGGCAATCCAAGATTTCATGAACAGACCACTGGAGGAGACAAGGATGTGAGAAGAAAGCTCAGGTTTTTTCCCTCTGTTTTGCATTTAAAATTCCATGCTATGTCTTATGATTCATCTCGACAGATGCTCTAGCAGCAGCTCATCTCTAGCATTGCTACACACTCACAACTTTTGTAAGCATTAGTAAATAAACGGAAAGCAATGTTGCCTTCTTTGTCACTGTCTTAATTTTGTTTCAGTTCTATACAATCTCTGGTCACTTATTTGACATCTTTATAGTGGAAAGTTTTAAGGCCAAATAAATAAACAATATGCCTTTCCTGACAAGGTAGGATAAAGCTACAAGCAGAGTGACCACATCCATTCTCTTCCTGAGCAACTGCACCATAGCAAAAGCACACTGGAATTTCAGCATACACCAAAAATATACTTTTTCTCTAGTTTTCGTAACATATTGCATGCAGTCTAAGCCTGAGATGTGAGGTCTGCAGAATACTCCAAATCCAATCCCATCAGTCAAATAGATTGCCTCGTTCCTCTCTCTGTTTAAAGATTAACATGATTACAAATTAGAATCATGCCTGTCATGCTTAGCACTTTAAAAACTCATTTCTGCAACAGCAGTTTACGTCCCATTGATTACATTTGTGACTTTGAGTCATAAAGGAAGAACATCCTTTCAAACTAGGCTAGAGCACAATTAATTAGCAGTAGAAACAATATGTAAAAATGTGTGGGTTTAAAATGGGTTAGAAATGAGTCTGTATGCAAACTAATGAAACAGTTTTCTTATTATTATTTTGTTTGTAGTTTATAAAAGATATTTTAAGCAAATCTCATGTTTAGTAATTTTTCAGTAAAAAAGCTCAGTTTTCTAATATATATGACAGTTATCCTGTAATAAATCTTATCTTGATAATACTAGAATCATAAATAAAAGTGCTTAGTTGTTTGAAAAAAAAAAAATCAACTGAAACACTTCTGATAATTCCCAGAGCACAATCAGAAACCATGTCAACTTTTGAACTTAAAGAACATCAATGTTAAGTTTAGTAAATGAAAATGTCCAAGGACACACTGGTCTTGCATTGCAATGTTGTAATTTATTGTTTATACATCTGATACTGAGTTGCAGCAATAAATGGCAAAAACTGCCCAGCCTATTTTACCTCCAGGTGCTTGTTGCTGTCTTCACTTGAGGGACAAATATATATTAAAATGCCACATTTTATGAGCCATAAGAACTTGCAAGTAATTCCTCATTTTCTCTAATGCAAAGTCAGTTGGCAGAGTTTAAATGACTACTGACAGCTTTACTTTTATATGAAAAAATGTTGGAGAACAGTAAGAAAAATACAATAACAGTGAAAACTCTACCTCCTTCCTTGAAAAAAAAAAATCTTGTTTGGTCTTCCCATTGGACTAAAAATGAAATACATTCTTATCTGAAAGAACATGAAGTAGAACACTGTTTTTTCTGGTCTTCAAGTTATTGGGTAATGTCAACAAATTGCCATTGTCTTTATACTTACAATGCTTCCCATGAAAACTCAAGAAAGTGGGTTGGAAATATTTTTGAAGAACCATGAAAAGAAAGCTCCCAGAAATTAGACACATCTTAGGTAATCTTAGGTAACAAAAGAAGACCAACAAAAAAGTCAATCCAAAAACAAAAGAAAAACAACAATAACACACACACACACCCAAAACCAAACCAAACCAAACCAAAAAACCTCAGCATAGGTTAAAAGTCTGCTATGAAATAGAACAGAATTTTGAGTGCCACAGAAGAAATAACAGTCAATCCAAATCCAGATTTCTCCAGAGGCTGATGGAACTTCGATTTAAAATTTCATTTAAAGTTCCCCATTGGAATCTACGTAATTTTAACTTTTGTTGCAATTCCATCATAAGAAAACATGGAAGGTGAAACGGACAAGCTACTTTACTGCTGTGTCATGGTAGAAAGGGATCGGCACAGCTGTGCAATCACTGTACTGTCAGCATCTCACCATGGCTCATTGTCTTGCAAAGAAGAATGTATAATTATTGCTAGATACATCTACTTTGAAGGCTTTCCTTTCACTGCCAGGAAAAAGATAACTGTGTTGAAACCAGGACACTTCTATTAACAGAGTGTGATATTGCACTGAGAAGGAATTGGGTCATGTATTTGGAGCATGATTTATTCAGATGGTTTTCTGCCCTCCAAATTGAGCTCATTTTCTGCCCTGGTCAGCAGAAAATATGTACAAGGTTCTGCAGTGGGAAAGCCACAGAAGGTCACCATGGCATTTTCTGCAAAGGGCTGAGTTATTTATCTGGAAAGACTTTGAGGCTACAAAAACAATTTTTGAAGTGCATAATTTTCTTTTTAGCAGGTTTCTATAGGGTAAAGGTGTTTGGGTTAGGTTTTTTCCCTTCTTTCTCCCAGACCCTGGAATTTGATTTAACATAAGCTGAAAGTTATTTAGTGGAAAATAATTTTGAATTTTTCAGAGTTAATTCACCTTTCAAATACAGCAGTGATGAGATATACAGCAAGAGCTGAAACACTGCAGCACTCTGGGGCAGAAATCTGACTGCCCAGTGCTCAGACTTTGCTGACTCAAGAGCACAAGCCCATCGCCTCCATCGGGATTGTGACCATTCACAAGACGACATGCTAATTTTATCTCAGTGAAGGGGAAGGATTTCAGCAGTACATAGAATCTGACACACATTATTCCAGATGATCTTCTCAAGAGCAGCTTATGTCAAGTCAGATGATTACTGACAAAAAAATATCATGCTGACAAAGCCAGGAAATATATACATTTTGGGGGGAAAAAACTCCCATATTGCTTTCACCCAAAGGCTTCATAACTTAGAAGTCCCCTCTTAATAAAAATACACTAGGAAAAAAGATCCAAAATTATTTCTTAATATTCTAGGACAACAAAACTCTTGAAAATTATATTTGGTGGGGTTTTCATTTGTATACTTTGCTATATTATTCTTATGTGATGTTGTTATGTTATGTTATGTTTGTCATGTTATCATATAACAGTTGTAGCAATATATAATATCATACCTGTATTGTCATTTATAACTTAGTACTTTCTGAACTATGCTGAGAACAGCTGTTATTTAGCATGGGCTGAAAAGCATTTTTTTTTCATTACAACAAACTGCAGCTACTGTGGTTAGGAAAAATATTTGAAAAACTGAATTAGGAGAATATACAGTTCATTAAAAATAATTGGTATTTTACACTTATAAAATATTCAAATACAAATTAATTTCTACATTTCTAAGGGAAAACATTTGCAAGAAAGTAAATTTTTAAGAAATGTCAAACATGCTCGCTCTTATACCATCTAGGAATGAAAAGCAAAATTTGGAATGTGATCATTGAGAAGTAAATTTATGAGTTGGACTTGATGATCCTTGTGTGTCTCTTCCAACTCAGAACATTCTGTGAATATTTTGTGATATCTGTGACTATTATTAAAATTGAGTCAATACTAAAGGATATAAAATGTATAACATACAATCAATTGCTGCACTTTTTTTAATCTTTTGTTGGACTTATGCTTGAATTTTTCTGTAAAGAGTATAATTGTTCCACATTCTGAAATATGAAGACACACATCTTTTTTTAGCCACACTATGAAGTCTTTAGCCAAATATTCTTCCTTTAAATCTAACTTCAAATAATAAAGTAAAAAACATGATAAACCATGGTAATTCCACAGGTACAGAAAAGCTGCCGAACTTGTAGCTGCCCTCAGGGCTTTAGCAGATGTTACTATGTAGATTTAACAAATTCAGTTCACTACTTTGATCTTCATTTTCACGAATAAAAATATGTTTTTCTGACTCAGGACAAAACCAACTGTTCATTGATCTCCAGTTGCCACAGCAAGGGGTATTCTAAAAAAATATGGTACCAGTTGATTGTACTCAGACTCATTATTTACCACTTATTTTACTACACGTCGCCTCCCATGGGGTTGTTCTTACAACTGAGATATTTTCTCCACATAGGGAGAAACACACACACACACAAAACAAAAAAAAAAAAAAATCAGAAAGAACCAAAAAAAAAAAACGATCAGAAAGAAGGACAATTTCCCAAAGCAGGCATTAAATATACCACAAACAACTTCTTCCTCCAGGTTGCACCTCCCTGTAGAAGTAGAAGGATTCCCCTTTCCACTCACCTGCAGCCCTTTTGGCATCCTCTTCCTCACACTCCTCATCAGACTGGAAAGTCAGGTGAGTCAATATTCCATACAGGGAAAATAGTTTGCTCAGTTTGCTCAGCTTGCCCTGGACTGTCCACTAACAGAAAACAAATTATTTGTTTCCAGTGGGAGCAAACTGACCACTGAGGCTCTGGGCATTTTGGATTAGGACCCATGCCAAGCTAGGTCCTTGATGCTTCCATACAACCACTTTTGTATTTGCCTCGACCAGCAAGACAGCTAATTATTTTCCTGTGAGGAAATTCAGCACCACACATTTGTCGGTCAAACCACTTGGAACAAAAAGATTACTTGCTGGTGGCCCAGTGAACTGAACACCAAAAACTGTTCATAAAACAGGTAAACCTTAATTCAGTAAATGTCCTGAAAATGCTTCTCCAAATAAGCAATTGCCGTTATTATTGTGAAGATACTTTAACACAAATGGGAATTGGAGATGAGAGAGTGTGTTCATGAAGTGAAAAGTAAGGATATAAAAGGATACACCTATAAGTGCATACCTATAGCACACAAGGGAGCAGGCACCAGAACTAGCAATAATTCACTTCTCAAATAGCAGCACAGCCATTGAAAGGTTATTGGAGTACTTGACACAAGGTCCAGTGTACCCTGGTACAGCACCATGTGAAAGACCCACCACACAGCTTGTACTTTGTGCTTCTGTATGAGACAGAGAAACTGCAAGTTATGATTCACAAACTGTGAAAAACAGCCTAATTTCTACGAATGGAACAGACCTGTCTCTAGGAAAATACCAAAGTAATCTGATGAAGGAAGGGACTGAAACATTAGGAGCCACCAGAAAGTAAATTTTCAAGCTCAGGCTACAACCACTCAAGAAGCAGCTGCAGCGAAAACTACATTCACTATAATCCCCTGTCAAGCAAAGAAGACAGGCTGAAAGCTAGAATGAATAAATTTAACATGAAAAAAGAGCAAGAACAGTCACTTCTTCTCTCTGTCAAGCAGGAAAATATGTCAGATCAAGGATCTTGATTTTAATCAAGGATCCTCATGGAGTGGACAGAGTGGAACCAGCAAGAGACTCTCCTCCTCACGTAGAAGCACAAACAAACATGCAGGACTACCAGAAGAGGCACTGCAGGAAAAGTCTTTGCAGAGAGCTCCAAGTGCTGATTTGCTGAGGTAATAGTGGGGTTTCTAGAATCAATGAGAAGAAAATTCTACTCCGGAAGATTTTTAAAAGCATATTCTGACACTCAGGTGACTGTACAGATGAATAGCGTCTCTATATCTTTTGTTACAGGATGCTGTGCAAATTTCATAGGAAATTTACTTCAAAATCAGGTTTGGACATGAAATTTCAGTGTTTTTTATCAGCTACTGAGAGCTGTCAGGAGCAGAGCTTCAGCTTCAGAGGCTTCAGATCAGAGTGAAAAGATAAAAAGTAGAATTGAAACACTCATGTTTCCATATTTTTAGCCTTTCTCTTCAGTTCTTGTTTTTCAGTTTGTAGAATGAAGCAGATATTTTATTGGAGAAGGATTTGTTACAGAACAATGTTATTTTCAGGTTCACATAGCGATGACATAAAATATTTTTCTATTTTTATCTGCCACAGCCTTGAGCTGTGAAAGCAATTTTTTTTACTACAAACAATTATGCGTATCATACTAGTAACCACAATATGAAAATTCTTTGCTAGCAGTATAGCAGCATATAATTGCTACTCAGAGTTGCCTCTGAAGAGATGAACTGACTGTGATCCGTGAAGAAAAACCAGGTAGCACCTTTGAAGAAATAGTGATTTCTCAGCTCAAGTGGTAAAATCCATCTAAATATGCAGCAGAACATACAGGTCCACACTACACTATCATGCTCATCCCTGATGCCTCAGCAGTTTTTTAGTTTTGATTTTTTTTCATTTTTATAGATTTTAGAAGTACTTGTAACTGTAGTAAAATGCAGATTTAGTGTGTTAATATTTGTGGCAGCTTAAGTTCAATGTTTATGTATCCTAACCCCTATCCCATATCCATGTCTAAAATTCCATTGGTTAATTTAGACTTCTTTTCAAGGTAGAAGGCTGAAGAATATCTTAAGGCCTGTGCTATGAGGCATAACATAAGCCGACAACCTTGGGGTCTAAGTAAAAGCTCCAAGGGCCCTAAGTGTGCTGAGGAAGACAAAGATGAGGAACAGAGGGTCCCAAATCTTCCCCAGACTCAAATCCTAATGAGGTGTGCCAGGGGCAGGACAGGGCTGGACCAAGAGATGTGTGAATAGAGGATTGGGTGGACAATATAAAAACCATGGAAATCAGAGTTTGAGGGGGGTGTCATCATGTATTCCTGAAAACCCTAAGCCTAGACATTAAAGAATCTACCTTTTCATCTTATCCCACACTAAACTGGCTTGGAGTCCTGCTTTCTGAGGTCTCTCAAGGCATCACCCCCAAGGCTGCTCCAGACAAGCTGCCTCACACACCCAGGGCAGCTTAGCCAGGTTTGTGCAGTGATGTGTGTGGGCTACTTGGTGACAAGCTCACTCAGGTGTATGTCAGAAGTGGTGTGGTGCTGCACATGCAGGTTTCACACCAAGTCTACTGAGGGTTAATAGTCTGGGACATCTGAGCCCCTGTTGATAGAAAATGAAAGTTTGGAAACTGTATTTTCCCTGTGCAGTGGGTTACAGCTCATATAAACAGATGTAAAATGTATTTCCTGTTAACAGAAAGGTGTTTTTCTTTGCAAGATGTTTGAGATGCTGCATCCAGAAATTAAAAGGTGAAAAAAAAAAGAGATTCTTTCATAAGAAAAACTGGACACAGCAGTTACTGAACCTGCTATGGACCATTGCAGTGTCAACAGACAGTAAAAATAAAACTTGTTCACAAAACAACTTGTTCGGCAGTCAAGGTACATTGGCATAAAACCAATGAGAAAAAGCAAGAAGATTTGCTTGACCTGTAGATGTTAATGTAGCCTAGACATAACTGTCCCATTATTTGGCTTCCCAGGAGGAAGGAGAAATGAAGAGCAACAGGAACTAAATAAATGTAGAATTTATTTATGGACATACAAAGTTGTTCTGTCCCATTCATCATGACTACATTATGGAGTAGCTAAAGACAAGGAGAGAATAGGTGCAGAGAGTAAATGGTTTAAACCTTGGAAGGACTGATAAAGACATAGCCTGACATATTTGTACCCAAATTTATTTATATGTGCAAATAACAAGAAACTGCTATCAAAAACATCCTTTATTTCAGAGTGTCTGTGAATTGTTTTACTTTACATTGGACCAAGGCTTTATAAAATATTCATAGCCAGCATTATACATGCACATGTGCACAGACACTCTGGAAGGATTGTATTGCTGTCACTACCTTTATTTTTAACCTTATTCAGGTCACCCTATACCCTGTGGGACTGCACTGTTGTTTATTGGCTAGTAGTTCAGACATGATTTTTCTCGTGATAGCTCCCTAGAAAGAGCCTTTTGACAGAATGGAAACTCTCTACCAAGAAGTGCTTAGGGGAAGAGTTTAAAGATTTCCATACTAGCCGCTAAGAGGATAAAAATTTAGAGTAATACAACACCAGACCTTTCCTAATTGAAAGCATGAATTTTTGTTTGCTTGTTTCTGTTTATTTTCTTATTTATTTGCCTAGATATTAGATATTGCTTTGGCATTTATTGCCAAACTTGCATTTTTGCAAAAGCAGTGAACCCTTGAAATTTTGCTTCGAAGCAGTGCAGCTGGAGAGAGGGAATGGAAAAAGGGAAGTTTTTCTTCTCTTGTCCTTTTGCACCTTCAATCTCATTGCTGTATTAGTGGAAGAACAAAATCTCTACAGAAATATCCATACATATCCACATTGTGCAGCTGTTTGACCTCAACATCTTGTAAAAGGGACACTGCCATGAAAAATAAAGTTCTCACATTTTAGGAGGTAAAATAAAGGGTTATTAAGGTTGGTCACTGAAGGAGTATTCAGTGGTGACATGTGATACACTGTAAGTAATGAAGATGATAAGAAAGATTTTAAAGCATTTCACATCCTGATCTGTTAGAGGTGCTGCAACTTTTTCATATATGCTAGTGCTCATCTCACCAAATTATAAACGGTGTCCTAAAATGTTAAAGGGGCTCTTAAACTGCACTTACAGGCTGGCATGAGGAGCAGTTTCTTTCCTAGACTGATTTACTGATGCTATTCATGATCAAGACAATTTTAATAATTTAATCATTTATTTAAGATTTTAATGCTTTCAGAAGTCTTTCATACTAAGGAAATGCAGAGTGGGAGAACACAGTGTGATTTCACTTATCAGCTGTGAAACAATCTTACTAAAGGCCAATGCCTCCAGGGTGTTTTTTTCCTCAGTGTCACTATTCACAATAGTGGTCATACAGCATCTGATCCCATGATATTCATCAAAATCACACTTTTTGTCTGCACTACCATCTGCGATACTTTTTTTGTTGTAACTGTGCAAAGAGACCCACAACTTATGCTGATTCTTTCCCCTCCACATGACTTTTCTTCTTATTACTTTTTTTTTCTGCAAGGGAAAACTAGAAAGCATTGAGCACTAAATCACAGTGCAAAATCATTTATTCCTGTACAAATAAAAGCATTCATAAGCATCTCTATGGGATTTTCCCCCAGAAGTTCTAACCAGCAGCCATTTTAACATTCTTAAGCATTATAAAAAAGGATTCACATCAGAGGTGAAAAAGCTCTGAAGTAAAATGTGGTGCATGTACAAAGAGAAAGCAGTTCATAAAAATGCTTATATGTTACAAATGTAAATGCATTCAGACCATAAGACAGGAACAAATAACTTCATAGCAAAAGCAGCTAAACTCAGCTTAAAACAAAAAGCACAATGGTATCCCCAAATTGAACAGTTGTAGGATGCCAGTCCCAAAGGGATTATTATATATACTTTATATATTATTATATATTATTTATATATTATTATATATTATTTATATATTATTATATACTGTCTGGACACATACTGTGTGCATAGAACCTCACACAGCTTTGAGAGTGAAACCTAAACAGTCTGTCAGCTTTAAAGAGCACAAAGGATTTGCTAGGGGTTAGCAAAGGTATCTTTCAGATGCAGTGAGACACCTTTCAGCAAACCAGCTTCCAGCTTTCAGCCTTCTGACCCCAGCAGCACCTCCCTCCAGCACCTCCACCCTCAGTATCACACTGTGGGAACAACGAAGAAAGGAGTGTTGCAAATATATATGTGGTAGCTGGTGTGTTGTCCAGCTGATGGGACTGTCAGAATTGAAAGCATGAAATATGGACTGGAGCTTTAACAGTTCTGTATCCTCATTGGATCAAGGACAGGAGAGGCCCTGTGACACTGCTATGGCCTTCAGTAACTGCATGATTCACAAACCCAGATTAATGTGTTTTCCGTGTCTAGTGTTGCCCCAGCATACAAAATCAAGGCAAAAAGGGAGTGCAGACATCCAAACAAACCAAGAAAGTGAGACTACAGGCAAAGCAATAAACCAGAACAGCTCCTTGAAGGAAATTCATTTTAAGGGTTTCAGTGATGATTAGGATGTGACAGGCACAGGACAGGCAAAGGGAGTGCATAAGGACAAGTACCAGCCACAGACTATAAGGATGCAAAAATGGGAAATAAAATGGAAGGAGCATCAGGAGCAGAAACAGAGCAGGGAACAGAAGCAAAACAGAAGTGGAGAATTTTTGGAGTACAGCAAAACATAGCATTTGTGAAGTACAATGCCAGTGAAGACATACAAGAAGGTAGTGGTGTAGGCTAAGCTGCAGTATCTAAGTCCTTTAGCAAGGCTGCTGCTTCATGTGGACTGAGAGAGCAAGGCTGACAGAAATGCAAAGTGGGCAATTACATTATAACTACTGCATGCACAGCAAAGACATCTTTAAATGTTTTGGGCAGTGATGTGGGAAGTGAACGTTGTGTTTTGACAGACTCTCCTGGCTTGAGGCATACTGTCAGCTTTGTGTAACAGTGGTTACCACTGACACCTGAAAAACCGGTAACCTCTTCAAACCTTTCTCTGTACAGCAAGTCTGGGAAGATAGCCATTAAAACTGTAACCTATTTAACCTAAATAGGTTAGCTCTCTTAAATAGTGCCTCACTGAATAAATGTTTGGATTCTGGTTTCATCTTCCATATGACCTTGGAGTGTCAGTGTGAACAGGGGAAGATGAAGCAGAGCAACCCATTTGCCACAGAGCAAACCATTTGTTGCAGCAAGCTGTTGTCAACAAGCCTGGCAAAAGCATATGACCTGCTCTGCAGAGCAGATTATTCCCACTCATTCATATCTTTAAATTGTGTCTGTGTACACTCAGTGTGTTTGCCTTCATTGCCCACAGCAATCATCAGCAAATGCTTAACTGTGACACCTCAGATCTGCAGATTATCTGTGGGGCTACCTCGTTCCCCTGAGGTGCCCCTCACAACAAAGAGTTGGTATTATGTTTTTGTGTTGTGTGTCTCTCTCCTTGAGGGTTAAACACAAGATTAATCTCCTTTAAAGAAGTAAACAGAAAGGGCTGTGAAAATGATTTCTACATCTGCTATGTCACCAGAAAGCTTTTCTTGCCCTCTGCAGAATTTTACACCAATTGCATTTCACAGGAAAACCAATGCAGTTGCTGTAGCTATTCATCTACCTATGTGCCTTTACTATATATCAGGACTAATGCCTTTATAGGTATCTTTGTGGGTAAACACCTATTCCTACAGGGAGCAGAAAACTGCAGATTTGAACTTCAACCTTGGAGGCAAAACTAGTGAACTTCAACAAGAAAATGATGCAATGCACTCTGGCGGTGGGCAACATGCCACTTCCCACCTTGCAACCACTAAACCTAGACTGCAATCAGGGAATTCTCCTTAGTCAACATTCTTCAAAACAAATCAGCACTAAAATCTCAAATGTCAAACCATGGACAACTTTGTTGGTGTCCTGTAGGAGTAACATCAGTCAGGAGAGGTGAAAGTAAAACCAGGCCAAAACCACTGACCATTTGGGCACAGATCAAAATACACACAGCATTTCCAAGCTACTGAAAGTTTCTCAAAATTCATGATCCATTCATCCAGCCTCGGATACTTTCCAGAGGAAACTTTGAGTGCAGACACTGACCATTGTGGCAGGCACAGAAGTGAATGATAGGAAACATAATAAAAATAATCATAGCCCAAACATGCAAGACAATGAGCCTTTTCCACAGTGTATTGAAATCACGCCTGTTTTACGTGTCCTTTCCAAATGTCATCCTCCTTACTTGCAAACATAATGAGTTATGACAGCTTAGCTGAAATGTTTCATCTTAGATTTGGATTTGTAGCCATCAGTGTACACATGAGACTAGAAGTTATCCCTTGTCAATATTCTGATAGAAAATCCAAAATTTCCTTTCCACTGAAACAAGGGATAACATAATCTAGTTCAAGGCAGTACACTTCAAACACATCACCCAGAAATATGTGATAGATTTTTTGTTCTTCAAATTAGACACAATATATACTTAAATTGACTTTTAATATATTCTGATTAAAAGTTTCAGACAGTATTTTCTTTCAAACTTTGCCTTTCTTGCAATGCACACATAATTTAAATAAGTTTATCTTAATTATTTTCATGGGTTTTGTTTTTTTTTTTTAAATCCATGAGGCAAGCAGCATGGAAATAAACAAAATTGAGACTGGGACACATTAAACACCTCCTGTTACTAAAAAACATCTTCAATTTACATAGCCCTTATCACACCAGAACACATTTGTGCAACATCATCATCAGAGATAACAGCAGAGGTTTGGAAGGAGTAGTGTTTGTTCTTGACAGTTCCTGCAGAATCATAGTAGGATAATACATAATAAACTGTTTGCTTCTGGAATCCACATAGCTGATGACCAATACTTTCCTCATATTCACATTCTTGCCAATTAAGCAATGGCTTTTTCAAAGATATCTGTGGCAAACACTTAGAAATCAGGTTTACAGGAGTGCTGAATATCCACTCCAGCAGGAACCAACAGGACCTAAAGGCACTTGGCCTCTCTAAAAAGTAAACTTACAAACTTCAGTAATTTTCTCATAATGATCTAAAATAGGTCATAATTTCTACCTACCTTGTCAGTGACATTATGTTATTGTGTGTTATTTTCTGTCTTGACATGACTTACTTGTTTTCTAATAAGCTGGATTTGCTGCAATTAACATAGGGAACATATATATGCATAAAGTATGTTTATATATCTATTGAAAAGATACACAAAATAATGAAAAAGGACCCTAAATATTAGCAAACTTTGCAGGAGTATAAATATGCCTCATGAAATCTTAATAATCATATACTCAAAGCTTTATTTATTTTCAGGAAATACAGGAAACTAGTAATAAATTAAACATAGATCCTGACCAAAGCTAAACGAGCTGTTTCCAAAATGTAGTGCTTTTCCCTGTAGGTATGAATTCTGAATAGTGACTTGAGATATGGCACTGTTAGTGAGCATATCCTGTTGGACAGAGCACTTGCAGCTGTGAACTGTTTCTTTGTATGGAGAGATATCAGTAAAAATGTCATGGACAAACACATCTAACTCCTGACTCACTCATGACTGAGAGATCAGAAATATTAAAATTCCGTGTGAGTTTCTCATTGCACAGATGAGTATCAGCTGCTTCTGCAGACAATAAGGAGCAACATTGAAACAAAGATTCCAAAGGTGGAGCAAGATGATAAATTCAATGGTTAATATTTCTTCTATTTTTGATGAACAGAGAAAATATTGCAGTTATGAAAACCACAATTCCACCACCTCGTAGCCCTGACATTTATCTGCCTGTCAGGTACTATGAGACCAGAGTTATTTATGTGCTGTAGGTTGGATAAAGCCTGGCATTCCTCTCTGCAGAACTTTTATTTTGTCCTTGTTTTTCTGTTTATTGTTATGACTGAAAGAGGAAAAATCCTGGTATGTGCAAGAGCATATGTTTGCATGAAATCTATCTTATTAATTGCCTGAATAGCTGTAGGCAGAGTTGATGAGCACTTGCCAAATAGATAGGAATTAAATCCAGGGGTGAAGGGATTATGTTCTGAGGCAATCAATGTTTCATACAGCTATATCCTCAGGCTTTGTAGCTATTCTTTTTTGAATGCATTTAGAATAGATCATTCACAGTGTATTCACATATAATTCTCAAATACTTCACAAAAACATTCAGCTCGCTAGTCTGGAGAGGTTGTCAGTGTCCTTTCCAGGCTGCTGTTGGGGATTAGACCCAGACAGACAGTGACCTTTGCTGTGGGCAAGGATACTTCCCACTAGAACAAGTTGTTAAGGCTTTATTCAGCTCAGCTTGGAACACTGCCAGGGCTAGGGCATCCACAGCCTCCCCGGGCAATCTCTTCCAGTGTCTCACACCCTCACAATAAAGAATTTCTTCCTAATATCTAACCTAAATTTCTCCTCTTTCAATTTGTACCCTTTACTCCTTGTCTATCACTGTAGTTCCTCACAAAGATTCCCTCTCTGACTTCCCTGTAGGTCCCCTTTTGTTATATTTTGTCTTCCTTGTCAAGCCAAGGTAAGGAGTGATTGTGGCTGTGGTGGGCACCTGGTGCCAAGCCAAGGTCAAACCACCATCAGTGTACACAAAGAAAAGAACTTCAGAAGAAAAGAAAAAAGGGGGCAGTGAGTATCTAGTCAACGATTGTACAGTGCCAGACTGTTCAAAGAGGGACAAGGCAAATTTTTGGGCCACAGGTGAAAGAGTCAGGAATGTATCTTCTAACATGCTTAATATGGTAACTGGATGTTGGGAAAATACAAGGTGCATGAACTGCAGATAGTAATCAGGCCTATACTGACTCACTCTAAAACATGTCCTAACATCTCCAGAAACAGAGTGCTGGTCCATTTGGACCACTCATATAACACAGCAAGACTTTCTTATCTTTCCTTTGACAACTCTGTTCAGCTTGGAGTTTATTTTAACTTTTTATAACCTCAAAACTGCCACATAATAACCAGTAATAAGAACTCAGTCCACTATCAGGTTGGGTTTTCCTCAAAATATGGACTTGCAAAAAAACCACTCAGCTGCACAAACTTAATCAGTGACACATTTTCTAAGAATTAAATAAATCCAATACTCATAGAGTTAAATGTTCTATGGCTTTGCAATAGTGAAAACCTGTACCTTATAGAGTAGTGCTGGAAAATGAGATCAGAACATTAATGCCTCAAAGTAAATTTCAACATTTTATGCTTTAGCACATGTACAACAACAATCCTGACATTTAAAACATTTACTTATTATAATTAGCAGCAAAATTATTGGTTATCATGAACAACATACAGAGAACAGGTAGATATGGACATTCAAAGACACTGGTCCAGAGAAGAGCAACGAGGCTGGAGAAGGGACTGGAGCACAAGTGCTGTGGGGAGAGGCTGAGGGAGCTGGGGGTGTTCAGCCTGGAGAAGAGGAGGCTCAGAGGTGACCTCAGCACTGTCTGGAACTCCCTGAAGGGAAGTTCTGGCCACG
This sequence comes from Willisornis vidua nigrigula, assembly GCA_021164005.1. Lineage (NCBI taxonomy): Eukaryota > Metazoa > Chordata > Aves > Passeriformes > Thamnophilidae > Willisornis > Willisornis vidua. Next base: position 1,143,520 of record JAJPCS010000021.1, on the reverse strand, counting down.
TGGGGGTTGGTCTCTTCTCCCAGGCACTCAGCAATAGGACAAGGGGGCACGGGCTCAAGCTCTGCCAGGGGAAATTGAAGTTGGAGATCAGAAAAAACTTCTTTGCAGAGAGAGTGCTCAAGCATTGGAATGGGCTGCCCAGAGAGGGGGTGGATTCCCCATCCCTGGAGGTTTTTAACCTGAGACTGGCCGTGGCACTGAGTGCCATGATCTGGTAAAGGGACTGGAGTTGGACCAAAGGTTGGACTTGAGGATCTCGGAGGTCTTTTCCAACCCACTCAATTCTATGATTCTGTGATTCTATATTACCATTCCAGAACCACTCATAAAACTTCATAATTGCATTTAATATTTTTACGTACACAAATATTATGTATCAGGACTAATGCCTTTATGTCACTTACCCTTTTCCATCTTTCGCCTCAGAGTGTCTAATTAATTAGAAGCACCAACTAGCAGACTGCTGACACCCAGATAGCACATCTCAGCTAAAAAGCAGAAATCAGCTGCAAGACAGTGGCTCATTAAGTCACATTTCAGTGGAAAGCCAAATAAAGGCAAGTATTATTTGAAAAATAATTTTTAAATCACCTCAAGATGAGTGTCACAAATATAGAGATGTCATTTTAAATTTACATATATCCTATTTCTTTTGTCAGTGTCAATACCATTAAACTTCTACATCAAGGAAATACTTTAATGAATATTTACATTAATATATACAACATGTAAAGCAGTTTGTCTGGTAGAGAAATCCATGAGCAACACAAGTTATTTCTTATGCATGCTCTTATCTCAGTGCTAATTAAAACCTTATCTAAGCCAATTTAATATGAAACCAAAACTATGTATTTCAATGTAGTGAGGGAAATACATTTCAGAATGGTTTTGGATAATTTCCCTGCATGATTTACAATCAATTTTTTCCTGTTACATGTGCATTGCAAAATTCTTCATTCTTGTAAAATATGAACAGTCTCTTTAGGCCAGGAAGGCACAACATCTCCACTGAGAAATAGCACAACAACAAATTTAATTTCCACTTAGGATGAAACAAGTAAAACTTCCTGAATGGACATCATAGTGAGGTGAGTGTTAGTTCCTTTTTCCAAGTACAAGTGATAGAAGGAGAGGAAATGACCTCAACTTGCTTTAGGGAATGTTTAGGTTGGGAAAGTTATTTCACTGATGGGGTTTCCAAGCATTAGAACTCAGCAGTAGAACCAGGGAAGTTGCCAATTCACAGTCCCTGGAGGTATTTAAAAGACATGTAGTCCTGGTACTTGGGGACATGGCTTAGTGGCACAGATGGCAGAGTGAGGTTAAAGGCTGAACTGAATGTTTTTAAGAGTCTTTCCCAACCAAACAATTCTGTTACTCCATAATTTGAAATGCTGGGCATAAAACAACAGCCCTAGTCTTCAAACATGCTGTGTGTACATAAAAGCAATAACAAGAGGGATACAAACATCTGTGGGTTCCAGATTTTTCTAGCCTCCTCATACAGACATATCCCAGTCATTTCAAGAATGGTTGAAAGTGTTTATGTACATACCCATCAACAGGAAAATCAAATTTATTTAGTTGACTATTAAGGCTTTTCATTAATTTTTATCTATTTTTCATGAATATAACAGAAAGAACACAGGAAACAGCAATAATCTGAACGGAGAAAGGTATATGGCATGACCACAGATCAGTTTATTAGCAGATCAGAGAAGAGAATCCCACCATAGAGGACTTTTCACAGCTGACCTGCTGAAAAATTTTTCAACCAAACTTCTAAATTACAAAATATATGGATGTAACTTAAAAAATACTTCAAAAATTTGTTTGCATTTCAGTTGCTTTGATTCAATAATGGCATTGAAAAAAGTCCTTACATTTTCTTTTTTCCGTTTGAAAGTTCAGTACTAATCTATAAAACATTAACATGCTATTAAAAATATTTAAGCAAAATTATCCAATATTAACATTTAATTATATCAATTTGGGAGGGTCTGGTCTGGTCTGGGAATGGTGTATAAAGATCAGCCCTGTAATTGAATGCTAGAGGAAGGGATTTATATCCAGACTATTCAGTGCTCTATGAATCTCACACTCAGCTTCCTGTTTATTAAAATCTGAGAATATGCCCTTAAATTTATATTTAAAATTTTCATCTCATTAACTGCTCCACTGGACTTTGATTTAAATCAAATAGGAAAACCTCTTTTATTGGAATCCTAATGGAAGCAGACAATCCCTACCTAAACATTTGCAGTCACTGAAGAGTGCCTTTGTGTTGGTTTTACTCCCTACCTCAAATCATAACAAATGTTCAAGATTTTTCAATACAAGCAGACAAAATTTCTGAAGACATGATTTTAAGTAGTTCCTGGCTTTCTACCTGAAGCCACTGCATGTGTGAGCCAGAAATACAGATGGAATTCATCATTACTTGTCTTGCTGTGGTCCTGCCCACAGACCCACAGTCACATCTCACTTCTCCAGCGGTGATATGAACAGGAGACCTGTGTAATCTGTGCCATCTGGTTCACTGAGTATCTCAAGGAGGCTTTTGCAATTCTATTTCCTTCCTCTCTTCCAGATTCCCTATAAATCCTCTGGACACTTCCTTCTGTTTCTAGAACTCTGCTGCAGTTCCCAAATGATGAGTCCCGTGCCAGGGTTCAAAGCTGGGACTGAAAGTGCTCTGTTGTCCCACTTACAAAAACTACGCTCCCCCAGTTGATACCCCCATGCCGTGGACTCTGTGGGCTTCCTCCTTTTAAGCAATATTTCTCCTGTCACCATGACTGTATTTGTCCTCTTCTTCCTATCAGTCCCATCTGCTGTTCACATGTATGTTCTTTCTTGTGCTTGCACTGCATGTTTGGTTCCATCCCAAAAGTGCTGCTTCCCCCCCTGCCATGCCTCCCCTCTTGCTGCTGCCATCATTTTGTCTGCTGACTGAGGGAGAACTCCCTGATCTCAGGACAACACACTTCCTCTCTGGCGGATTTCCTGCTTCCTACTTTACCTTTCTATCTGGGTGAAATCAACAAAACCTGTCAAGGTGTCAACATTTCTGTTTGGTCTCAACACTCTTCACCACAGAGGATGAACGGTCACCGACCAAGGGGAAACAGCTCCCAAGAACACCCTCCACACTCAGCAAGAGAGTGAACAAAGAAGCACTTTAATAAGGAAAGAGCCAACCCATAAAGGGTCAGTTCAGGGAGGCAGAAACTTAAAGGGGATTGGATGAAAGTGTGTTGGCAACCATTAAACATCCAATAAGAACAGAATCTCAGAAAGAGGAGGGAGGTCTGAGGGGAGGACTTTGGAATTTGGACGTCATTGGGTGAGGATGGGGGAGAGTGGATAACTGACAAACCAGATAGCCAATGTGGAAACACTCATGAAATGACTGGAGAACTGACCAATAGAAACTCAGAAAATGGGGCAGAACAGGCAGAAACATGGGAGAGGAATAAATGTGGGGGGTGGAAACAGCGAGAGGAGGTTACAGAACCAAAAACCCGTACAAAATCTTCCACAACATCCAATACTCAAAATTCTGAAACTTCACATCCTCTGTCCATCCCTATTCCCATCGGCTCTGATTCCTCTCAATCCTCACACATCCACTGCTGACAATATTCTTTCCATTCTTCGTATGTTATTTGTTTTCCCACAGAGGATAACAGGAAAGAGGGACACGTGAGCACAGTATCACCTGTTTGTTTTCTGATTCCTCCTAAAATCAACGGGGTCATCCCGTCTGCTGCCACATGGCACGACTCATAAACCACCAACAGGCATCAGACTGCACATCTTCACCCTCTGACCACAAACCAGAATGTGACAGCTGATACCTTACGCATTAGCAGATATCGGGGGAGTAATTAAAAAATTGCCATGGAATAATAAGGTGCTTTCTTTTCATGACAGGGGCCTGCACAGCAAACAAATTTTTCAGTGTGACCTTTTTCCTGGTTATCAGGAACAACTGCATCACTATCAAAAAAAAACCCCAACTTTGAGACTTAATCCTGAGGTGTTTATTACCCAGGAAAAAGGCAATTATTAATAATTTAACAGGAAACTCAAGTTATAATTTTTACAGAGAAGTCTAGCTCTGCAGACATAATTAACCTAAAAATAATGGTGATATTTAGGCTGGAATAAATGTTAAATTGAAGCAGACAAAAAAGTAGTGGCCTTGCAGATGATTAGCTCTGAAAGAAGGAGTAAGCTTGAGTATACTGTTTTATGTAAGTTACCTGTAAAAGCATTATAACACTGTGAGTGAATAATTACATGACTGTCTTCAATAATTGATCAGGGAAATAATCTAAAAACTCAGTGTGAGGTGGGGAAAAGAGTGACATCTATTATACGGTGCAATCATTGGATTTGGCTATTTTTGCTTTAACTCAATTCTTACCATACTAAGGATTTTAATTCTGTTCACACATATAACTTCTGCTTGTTTAAAAAAAGAAATCAGAAAAGAAGTGCCACAACTGAGATGAGAAACCATTATTAAAAAAAGAAAATAATCATAAAAGAATTCTTATATCTGATATCCATGCCAAAATAATTTAGGTCCTGCTAAGGAAACAGCTTTTCTTTACATCTTATGAATCAAAATAAAATTGATCTTACTTGTCTGTTTCCCTAATGCTCCTGATTTCTAGACTGAACAGGTGGAAGAGAAAGCTGAGCATTCATCTCTGATACATGACATGTCAGGAGAGTTGAGTTCCTTCTGCCTAACCAGCCCATGGAATCTGTATTTCCCATCCCTCCATAGTTTTAAGAAAAGAAAAATATTTGTAACTAAATATGCCATACTCAGTCCCATAAAAACACTTCAGCTCATGCCTAAGAATCCCTTGACATCTGTATTTTAGATATTCTCAAGTCAGAAGCGATGCTGTTTTAACCTGCCTCATCTTAACTGGCATCTAAGCAACATCTAAAGAAGAGAAGGGAATAACTCATTCTGTCACAAGTTCCCTGCTGGGGTGACACAGGCACAAACCATTACCTTAAAATGTAACCAACTTCATCTGCCTTGGACTGGATTACAGTGCAGCTACAAGTGCTACAAGGCACTGAACTGTTCCGCTGTGTGCACACACACAGAAACTGTGTAACGAAACCAACACCAGTTCACCTTTACAATGTGCAACACCTCCAGAGAGGATGTTTAGACTTGAAAGTGAAGTTGGAAAGTGTAAAACTGAAAGATTTAAAGTCATTTCCTGAGAGGGCCAGAAAGCTTCTACTTTGTAAGAATATACTTACCTTCTGCTCCCAAACACCACCCAAAAAAAAAAGATCCAACCAATGACAGACACTGATCTTTTACCACCTTTGTTTACTCCAGTTTCTTTTACAAATCCTTCTTAGAAATCTTTATTAGCTCTACACATGAAAACACAGGCCAGCCACAGAAAACTCATTTATTAAAAAGTAATACTTTTCACAGTGTCACTTCCCTTCCTCTCACTTTATTTCAGTTTTCTCCTCTTACTCATCAATCCCCAATATTTAGCACAGACTTTGCATTAAGACACAGATCACATTGAATAACTCATCTACCTTACAGATTCATTTGCAGGTAGCATCCTGATGAAATCATGTTGCTCATTTTGATAAGCCAAATGACAACTTGTATCAGTTTATTTCATTCTATTGAAGTGACAAAAGAAAACCATAATAGTCATTGTCATTATATGGATTTTAATTAGCATTGTAATCTTTTGATTTCCTAAGTCACAAGCTCTTGTACCTCTGCCACTAGATGCTGTTCTTTAACATCTGTAAAAACTTGGTACCAGGTATTTATTATACAGTATTTTATATATTACCATAGCACTTTGAAGCCATGGAAATGCATCAGGAATATGCTGTTCCTCTGCAGTCATTCTTAAGCTAAGCTAAACACACCTTGCCCTTACAATCTTTCTTCACAAGTTAACAGTTCAGCAATTCAGCCAGTTTGATGTTTTTCCTTAAAATTATGTTGTGGTTTAACCCATCAGGCTGTTAAACACCACAGAGCCACTCACTCATTCTCCAGTCGGATGAGGTAGAGAATTGTGGGGGGAAAAAAAGTGAAATTCATGGCTTGAGATAAAGAGAGTTTAACAGGACAGAAACGGGAGGGAAAATAATATTGATAATAACAAAAGTAGAATTAGAATATACAAAACAAGCGATGCCAAATGCAATTGCTCACTGCCCACCAATGCCCAGCCTGCCCCTGACCTGCAGTTCCCCAGTGAGGTTTCCCTTGGTTTGTTATTGAGCTTGGACTATCCCTGGTGTGAGTTGGGATCAGTTGTCCCTTCCTGTGTCCCCCAGTCTGCTCACTGGTGGAGCAGCACAAGAAGCACAAAAGGCCTTCATCCTGTGGAAACTGCTTGGCAGTACCAAAAACATCCTTGTCTTATAACATTACTCTCACACTAAATTCAAACAAAATTAAAAAAAAAAAAAGAGCAGTGTCCCAGCTACTAGGAAGAAACTTAGCTCTGTCCCAGCAAAACCAGGACAAATTCCAATAATTCTTTATTGTCCTACATATGACATTCAGATGGATCCAGGTAAGAGATTGGTTCAGTTTCAGGTTTACACCACATTGTTTTAACAAAACTGGACTCCATGGAGAAATAACTATACTTTTCTATTAATAGTCATAGTTACATATATGATTTTCATGTACAGTTCCTTTTTCTTTCCAAGTATGAATCCTATGGGTCATTCCACAAGAAGAGCCAACATGGATTTTTAATAAAGTTAAATATTACTACCAGAGACATTTCGACTGAGTTGTTTTTAAAAATAGTTTCCCACCCTCGCATTTCATTTTGCCATTTAGACAGGGGGTTTTGCAGCACAAATTGACACTAAAATCCCATTTATTCAAGTTCAAGTGTGGAATGGTATCCCTTACCACACTTAGTGCCACCTCCCCACTTTTGTAAAGCACCCAATTAAAATTCCTAGTACAGAAAAAACAACAAGAGTTTACTGTGAAAATAAAATTAACTATCCAAGAGAAAGGATATTTCTTATAAACTTCTCTAATTGTTAGCATTAAGCTAGTAAAATTTCAGTGTTCATCTTCCTATTCTCCTCAACTAGTATAATTTATTTCAAGCTGATTTCACCATTGCAAATGGCCTGTCTGTAGTTCTTCTGCATTTTATCTTGAGAAAAAACACTATTCTGGAATTCAAGAAAAAAAATAATTTTTCCACTCTAGTACTAGCAATTCACAAAACAATGCCATTAAAGTAGCAGAGGAAAAACCTAAAACCAGCACTGAGAATGGATCCTATGATTTTAGCCAAATAAGTATAAAACAAGTAATACAGACCAGTTTTTGAGAATGTGGCCTTGCTGAAACAAGTCCTGAATAAACGGAAGTAGCATTCATTTTTTCTCCTAAAAGATAAGAAAATATTTTACAAGAAAAATTCAGGGGTTTATAAAGCAAACTAGGTAAGATATGAAAAGATCTCTCTCCTTTCAAATTATCAAGATTTTTCCTTCTTACTCACCACCCATAGCAAGAGTGGTGTGGTTGACACAGCTGAAGGATGAGATGCCATCCAGATGGATCTGGGTAAGCTCAGGAAGTGGGTCCATGGGAAATTCATGCAGATTAACTGGAACAAGCACAAGGAGCTGCACCTGGGTTGGGGCAACCCCTGGTATCAACACAGGCTGGTGGATGAACAGATCAAGAGCAGCCCCCCTGAGAAGGACTTGGGGGTTCTGATGCATGAGAGGCTGGACATGAGTTATCCATGGGCTCTCATAGCCCAGAGAGCCAAGTGTGTCCTGGGCTGCATCCAAAGCAGGATGGGCAGCAGGTCGGGGGAGGGGATTCTGCCCCTCTACTCTGCTGAGACCCACCTGCAGTGCTGCATCCACCTCTGGGGTCCCAGCACAGGAGGGACATGGACCTGTTGGAGTGAGTGCTGCAGCCTCCTGACTCAGGTGAGACAAAAGGGTCCACCTTCAGGTTTCACTTTAACCCTAAAAGGTAATGTTTCCAGCCTCAGCCAATCGGAGTCAGATATTGTAAGTGAGGCGGGGTCAGTTGAGGTTATATACACCTGTATTTTGAATAAACCTTGGATTTGCTTGAACATCATATTGGTGTGTGCGGTCCCGTCTAGTCCTGGTCTACTACAAATGGTGACCCCTGAACGTGTGATTTGGGAGAAGAAAACCATCTGCAGATCAGACTAGAAACTTAGGTCACCTTCAGAGTGACCACTGGCCTCTGTTTTACGAGAGCCTTTCAGAAACCAGCAGAGTTTCTGAAAACTTCAAGAGAAGTTTTTGTGGCCGTGTGAAGAGCCACTGTAATAAAAAAAGAAAAAAAGAAAAGCGTGGACAAAGACGAACCACGACCTTCACCGGTGAGTTACAAAAAAAAAAAAAAAAGAAAAGATGGGGAATTCCCAGCCTTCAAAAATGAGCTTATTGCTAGAAAAGTTTGAAAACTTAGCAAGGGCAACAAAAACGGAAATTGAAAAACAGGCAGTAAAAGAATTCTTGGAATTTTGCATTAGCCAAGAGGACTTAAAAGATACTAGCCTCATGTTTTCCATAGAATTTTGGAATAAAATCGGAGTAGAATTGGGGAATTTACTAGAAACTGCCCCAGAAGAAGTCTTGCCGCATATGCAGTCATATATGGCAATTAGAAAAATGCTGTTAAAAACAGAGGAAGTCCGGCAAAACCTAAAACTGCCAGAGAGAAAGGTAGCCGGAGAGCTGTGCCGAGATGCAGAGCCAGAAGTCCCAGTTCCGAGAAAACTGACAGAGACACACCGAGCATGGGATGAAAGTTTTTACCTGCCTGTGCCGGACATCGCCGCTGCAAAAGCAGCAGAACCACAACACTGGAATCGGTGCAACCCCACGAAACAAGTCACAGAACTGCAAACTGTAAGTCAATTTTATTTGTATCCTGAACCCGAGAAACCGCGAGCGGGAGTGCCCCCAGCCGAGAGAGAGAAAGGGAGAGAGGGACAAACCCCGTGGAACAGGTTTCCTCCTGCAGGTCCCTCATCGCTGCCGGCAAAGCCCAGCGAGTACCTCGGAGCTGAGGCTGTGCCGCCGCCACGTTCCCCGCTGCGCGGAGGGACCGGGGCCGTTCCATTGCAGCCAGAAACTGCCGCGGAAAAAATCCCAGCTAGACAAAAGCCACCCCACGGGTACACCAAAGCCGCAGAAGACGGCCCGGGGGGGCTAAATCCGCCCGCCATAACCGCGTGGCCGAAAGAACAAAGAAACCGAAAGCCCGCGAAAAGTTACCACGCGGCCGGGACCCAGCTCCTAAACAAAGAAACGGCGCGCGCATTCAAAGGCGTGAGCACAGCACCGCCCAAAACTCCTCCCAACAACTTGCAAATTAATGCGCATGTGCAGAGAGCCAATCCCCCGCAGCCCGCAACCGCCGGGGCCGGGGCCGGAGCCGGGGCCGGGGCTGAGACCGAGATCGAGATCGAGATAAGAAAGCCGATCCAGCCGGACGAGATTCAACCCAGAGGCAGACCCCACTGCCAATCAAACACAGCTCCAACACCACCCCCACCACCTTCTGCGTGGACAGCGTGTGCGTCCTGGGAGCCAGTTCCCACAGCGCCGAGCGTGCCGGACACAGAGCCGACGAGAGATCCCGGCACGATAGCCCCGTACAGCCACCGGCCACCGATACCGACATCGGATTCACCAAAAGCGGACAAAGGGGGGGGAAAAGAAATTCATAGTGTAATTAAAAGGGAATCAAAAGTTTTGGGGAGTGAGATAAACCCCTGGTTTGATAATAATTCATTTCTTGAGTTGAGTTTCTTACAGGTACCAACAATTCCTGACGCAGATCCTGCTAACAGAAGCAAAGCAGCTCAGTTTCTTAAAGAAACAGGTAGCTTAATAACACAAAATGCATCACACACACAAGTTCCACAACAGCCCAAGAATAGTGACATAAAATCAGCTTCATTAAAGAATTTGGTAACTAACAATGTAAAGGATCAGTATAAGCAGCTAATTGCTTCTTTCTTTGCTACAGCAACGTTAATAGAGGTAATAGAAGCCTGTGTAAAATTACCCTGGGTAGAAAAAGAGAAAAGGGCAAAGCTACAAGCTTTTAATAAACAAACTACCCAAAGGAAAGAAACTTGCTTTAATTGCAAGAAAAAGAAGTCTGTAGCAAAAAACTTCACTGGAAAATGTTACCAATGTGGTAAATTTGGGCACAAGGCTCAGAATTGTTATTCTAAATATAAAAAAGATGCTACTACCCTGATAAAGACAGGGAGTAAGTTTGAACCTCAAAAAACCAGAGAAGCTGTAAACCACAAAATGCAAAAAATCAAAACCCAGACAAACTGGAACAAAAATGTTTTCCCATATGGAAACCACTACCACTAGCCTAAGATTAAAGAATCATTGACTGTCCAATCAAACAAGAACAGTTCAGTTCAAAAGCATGTTGTTAATTTGAAAAAAGCTAAAAGTTTGAAATTCTGTTAATTTTCAGTTAAAGTGCAGTTTTAAGATTGCCAACAGGCTGTAAAGGTAAGGACACCTGTCCCCTCAGCTGCAAACATTTTCTGCAAGTGTAAGTAGTAATGTTTCTGCCAAAGAATGTCAAAAGTGACTAAAACTCAGAGTAATTCTCAGACTTTGTGATGGCCACACAAGGTTATGAGAATTAGCCTTGAAATATGGCATAAGAAAATTTAGCTCAGCTGGACTGAACTTATTTCTTGGCTATATGAAGTCATTCTGCATTCATAAACACTTTGCACAAAATGAACACTGTTAATAAAAAATTGTAGTTTTGTTCACAGTGGTTTGTGTGATGACGATTGCACAGAAAAACCACAACCTCACGTGAGAGAAAAAAGTTTTGTTTGCACAAGTTGTAAAGAGTTTGAATCCCAAGCATACATGTCTTAATCATGTATTGATTTGTGTTAGTTAAAAAAGGTTACTGTACCTCCTCCGAAAAGTTAATTTGAAAAAAGAGGGGGAGGTAGAGATATGTAACCCACAAAATACCCTGTTAAGTCTTAAATTGACAAAAAGTAAAATATTTCAAGAAGTTTTCTCAAATTTTCAATTTTCAAAATTTTCAAGATTTAAAATTACAGTGTTGTTATGCTGATTGTAATTTTGTTTTGTAACAAAAAGTATATTGTGTTGTTTACAAATTTTGTTTGTTCTTTGAAACGAGAGGGGGAGATGCTGCAGCCTCCTGACTCAGGTGAGACAAAAGGGTCCACCTTCAGGTTTCACTTTAACCCTAAAAGGTAATGTTTCCAGCCTCAGCCAATCGGAGTCAGATATTGTAAGTGAGGCGGGGTCAGTTGAGGTTATATACACCTGTATTTTGAATAAACCTTGGATTTGCTTGAACATCATATTGGTGTGTGCGGTCCCGTCTAGTCCTGGTCTACTACAAGTGAGTTCCGAGAAAACCACAGGGTGATCAGAGGGATGGAGCAGCTCTTCTATGAGGAAAGGCTGAGACAATTGGGATTGTTCAGCCTGGGAAAGAGAGGGCTTTAGAACGATCTAATTGCAACCTTCCAGTACCTGAAGGGGGCCCACAAGAAAGATGGAGAGACTATTTACAAGAGCCTGGAATTACAGGGCAAGGGGGAATGGCTTCAAACTGACAGAGGGCATATTTAGATTACATATTAGGAAGAAATTCTTTACTGTGAGGGTGGTGAGACACTGTAACAGTTTGTCCAGAGAAGCTGTGGCTGCCCCATTCCTGGAAGTGTTCAAGGGCGAGCTGGATGGGGTATTGAGCCACCTTGTCTGTCCTGCCCACAGCAGAGCAGGTTGGAACTGAGTGATCTTTAAGGTCCCTTCCAACCTATACTTTTCTGTGGCTCTATGTTTCTAAATAGTTTATTATCTCTAAGCATCACAATACCTAGAAGCCAGAAACAGAAGTGCTGTACAGAGACATAAAAAGAGATAAACCCTTTAACCAAAACAAAAGTTATAACTTAACTGAAAAAGAACAAAAAGTAAAGGAGGAACAAAGCCAGGGATTACACTGGCAAATGACAAGAGAAGTGAATTGGCTCTGCCCAGTCTTGCATGGACTAGATTGCAAATAAATACTTAACTATAAGACTATACTGGAGAGAGGGTCATATGTAGGGAAAAAAAAACAAACAACATAGCTCTGTAGGATACCTCCTAAAATCATTCCTAATCACCTTTAGAAATCCAAACAGTCCCATTCATGCTCAGAACACATTTTTTGGGAATTATCAAAGAAAACTTACAACCTTTCATCATTGTGAGCCTCTACCTGTTGTACAGACAATTGATCTCTCTAAGTGTAATTTTAAATATTGCTCAGCTGCTTCTCACTGATTTAGGATACATTTGGAAACATCAGTTCAAAGTAAGAGACTCTTTTGTGTGCCTTATTTAATGAGCTTAACGAAGCTGCTAGATGTCCTGGCACTTTCACAGCAAGGTTTGGTTTAGTCTGTGTTATTGCAAACCACAGGGAGGGATGATAGCAACTAACAGAGAGACAAGTTTCACATCATCAAAACAAGGAAATTATCAAAAAAAAAATCCAATTAACAAAAATCATGCCGGCATTAGCTTACATTTTTTAAGCCATCTTGAGGCATTATTTGCTCTTAATATCAAATTACATATTTATTGATGCAACTGAATACACAATCTAAAACAGGAAATGTCATCATAACTATGTCTTCTCATAAACCCTACCATAAAAAATAAAAGCCTAAGGTGCTTTTTATATGAAGGTTCAGTTCTGCTGGGTAGTATGACACTGGTTCTTTTTCATTTATGTTATATAACTATCAGTGCCACTTAAATACACACTGAGAATCAAGTTCAGTCAAGAAGAGTTTGAAATGCAGGCTCTGATTTTGCAAGACAACCTATGCATGCAAACCCTGCCACTCTTTAGGAACTCCTTAATGGGGGAAAATTTCATTTTTGTAAGAGAGCACTTTCAGCAATGTCTTCATGGTGACCAGTGACGGAATCTGAGGGAATGACCTGACGTTGTGTCAGGGGAGATTTAAGGTGGATATTAGAAAAAGTTCTTCACCCAGAGGGTGGTTGGGCACTGAACAGGCTCCCCAGGGCAGTGGTCACATCGCCAAGTTTGACAGAGCTCCAGGAGCCCTTGGACAATACACTTGGGCACATGGTGTGACTCTTGGGGATGGTCCTGTGCAGGGCCAGGAGTTGGACTTTCATGATCCAACTCAGGATATTCTATGATTCACTAAAAACTGGAAGATTCAGAATGAGCTCACAAATAATTTGGAGAATGGCTAAAGGCAATTCTCACTTCTGTTCAGATTGTTTAAATAATTTTTTTCTCAGTTTTAATAAACATCCATTACCATACCTAGAAGCAAAAGAAAGAATACCTCCAGTCAGTGAGTCTGGGGTCATATGAAGTTTTTCAGCTTAAATCAATTACAGTTTTCAGACAAGAACACCTAAAATCCCCTAATTTGCACCCTTGCTTTGTATTTGAACCTGCTGGCCTCAGTAAGAGCAGGACGTATTCACATCTTTAATAAAAGATCATTCACATTCAAGAGTAATGACTAAATTCACATAGTCACATTTTTAGTGTTGGTGCTTAATTTCAAAGAGCTTTTTTTTTCATAGGATGTGGGGGAAATGACTGAAAGCAAAGCAATTATTTCTCTAATTCTTTAAAGAAACTGCTGTGACATTTAATTTTCACATAAGTAGAAAAAATTGCAATATCTTCTGAAACCAAGCAGGTTGGTTGCTAAGGCTGCACTAAATTTAGCAGGCTTTTTCCTCTTCCCTCCATGTCTATTTTCATCATCATCAAAAAAAAAATCATATCAAACAGCACATTTCTACCAGTTTCCCAGTAAAATTACATTGTTATTGGGGGTTTTTTTTTTGCAAAAAGAAAAACCAACCTTCATTGAGCACAATTTTTATGAAAAGGATTGGAAATAGATGTTCCACTTTTAAGCAGAATACACTTACAAATGCTTTTTAAAATTAATAGCAAGAAGACGTCCAATGGAAGAAAAAATTAAGAGAAAACTCATTGCATTTCTTGTAGTCCTATGTTACTTTTTCCTATAAATATGTAAAACACTCTATTCTTTCCATAGCTGCTAGTGTAAAAATCTATGAAATGTTTATGTTTTATTCTCTTTTTGCAAATACTGTTCTATTTTTGCTTTGGATTCCTAAGAAATCAGACTGAATTACAATAAGAAGCAAGATGACAGAGCTCAGCATTTCCCAGCTAATTTTATTCTGCTGAAAGCATTTGTGTTGTCAGGAGGAGTGAAATTTTCTGCCACAAAAAAGCTGGAAAAGTCAAATATGCTCTTCTAAAATTCAACATAACCTGCATATAGAAATAAGACTACACCTGTTAGAGCCTCTGTTGTTAAAGTAGGGGCCAAACACCCATCGTGTGTTGCTCCAAATAATGGGTGGAAATGGGATGCCACTTACCATCCCTTTGTACTCAAGAAAAAGAGAGAATAAAGAGAAAGAAGGAAAAAGCCCCCTGACAAAGAGTTCTTATACTCAGCAGTCACAAATAGTGTTTGTTATCCCAGCAACTGCCTCATCACATGAGATTCAGTTTGCCCCCAGGCTCCACAATATATTACAGAAACTTACTGTCTTTTGATCTTGAGAAACAGTTTATGTTCACACAATGCAGGCACACTTGCACTCCAGAGGATTAGTACCCAAGCAAGGAATGTATTTATAATTCTGAGAATGCATCATATGCTTTCTAATTTTACTGCTTAGTTCTGAAACCCTATTTGATAGTTGATTGCATAATTTTCTTTTTTTTTTTTTTACTCTGAATTTGAGATGAAGTTAGCTTTATGTTGCTATGAAGAAAAATAGCACCAATTGAGACGATTAGAGGAATGGGAAAGCAGGAATTCAAAATAAACTATTGGAATAATATTCACAGGGTTATTGCACAGCACAAGTATTTGAGTGTGCCACTTGTTCAAAAAAAATTAACTATTTTGTGCCATTCTAGCAAAATAAAGCAGCTCATAGATGGTGGAGCACCGTGACAGCTCACACAGAGCGAGGAGTGGGAACATAATGGAACGGGCAGTGAGTTAGAACCTTAATTCATGAGACTTATAAGCCAAAATAAATAGCAAAACTGTCATTTTTCATGGTTTTGATAGCATAGATCACCACAACATTTCTGTCTTCGTTTGTTTGGTTTTTTTACATAGATATATTTAAAAAAAAAAAAGCAAAGCAAAACCTTTTTTGAATTATTACAGTCAACAATTCAGATGCTGGATTTCATATATAGTTACTCAGCCCAAATTTAGGTAAGCACAGAATAGCCTAGGGAACATTTCACACACAAAATATTCTTTAAAATGTAGCTGCCTCCTGATAATAAGGAAAATGTGACCCTGGAAGTAATTATGGCACGAGAATTAGCCAGAACTTTGTCTTTAACTCTAGGCCATGACAGTAGTTTTCATATAACAGGAACAGGGAATTATTTGAACATGTGCCATACAGAAGCTTGTTCTACCATTTAGTATGCAGATTGCATCACCATGTAGCAAACTCGTGGCTACATTCACATCAACACAATGAGTCACAGAAAACTTTTTAAGTCAGACTTTGTGCAGTCCTCTACTCAGTCTGTGGATGCAGTTTGGGACTTGAAAAAGACAGGAAGCTTTTTATGCAGACCAAGGTCTTGCTCAGAAAAATCTAAACTAACACTCTGCACGGATGTCTAGGGAAGCCCTGGAAACTGTGAGTTTTAAATTGTTTATTATAAAAAGTAAATTCCTGTTTTAAATGTAAAAAGTTTTCAATTGGAAATAAAAAGCATTTCAAAAATCTGTATTTTAATATGCCTAGTGACAATAAAGTGAAATAAGAAGGCACAAGGGCACAATGGCTAAAGACATAATTCAGCTGAACATGCAATTCAATCAGAAATTATGGATCCCACACAGATATACTGGATGTTATATTAAGATCAGACTGGACACTATAGTGGTCTCTCATAGCCTAAGAATTGAGAAATGGCAAATGTGTTCTTAAAAGTGCACATTCTAGACTTTCTCAGAGCGCTGCAATACAAGACTTCAGTAATCTCTCACTTCTTTATAAAAGCCTTCTCTTTTTAGGGTCATCCAAATGAGTTATAGGTTTTGGCTATTCATTACATATTGGGATAATCCAAAAAGCACACAATACTACTTTCCCAAAACTGAACCAGAGACTTTGCTTTCAATCAGATGCTTAAAATGTCAATGTTTTCACTTAGCAGGCAAGTCACATACACCCTTCATGGATAGCTACCAAAAAAAGAAAAGTATTTGTTTTTAATAAGTACAGCTGAGAGTATCCAAATTTAGATGAAATTTTGCAATCATTGTTGGTCTTGGACTGATAATAAAACAAGATGAGTTGCAGTACAAGGTAGAAGGAATCTAATTAGAAATGATACAGCAATTCAACCTTAAGTAAAAGAGTTTCACCAACCCAAGGTTCAAGCCAACAGAAAATACATTCCAACCCACAGACATATCTTTAAAGCCAAACAAGAACACTACAAATTTTCATGGATCATGGATCTGCTTTCAACAGTGGTGCTTGAATTAAGATGTTTTGTCCAGTGTGCATAATAACAATTATTATTTACTGTCTCAAGAACATTTGACAGAATCAATTAGGTTGGAAAAGACATCTGAGACCATCAAGTCCAACCTAAGACCCAACAGCAGCTGGTCAACCAGACCATGGCACTGAGTGCTATATCCAGTCTTTCCTTAAACACGTCCAGGGATGGTGACTCCACCACCTCCCTCACCCAGTCATCCAAACACCCTTTCTGTGAGCTTCTTCCTAATGGCCAACCTAAACCTCCCCTGGCACAGCTTAAGCCCATGCCCTCTTGTGTACTCTGGTTTCCTGGGAGGAGAGCTAAACACCCATGTGGCCACAACCTCCTTTCACGGAGTTGTACAGAGTGAGAAGGTCTCCCCTAATCCTCCTCCTCTCCAGGCTGAACAAGCCCATCTCCCTCAGCTGCTCCTCACAGGACTTGTGCTCCATTCACCAGTCTTGGTGCCCTTCTCTGAACTCACTCCAGCCCCTCAATATCTTTTCTAAACTGAGGGGCCCAGAACTGAACACAACACTCAAGGTGTGGCCTCACCAGTGCCCAGTACTGGAGCAGAATCCCTTCCCTGGTCCTGCTGACCACACTATTCCTGATCCAGGCCAGGATGGCACTGGCCCTTGTGGCCACCTGGGCACACTGTTGGCTCATGTTCAGCTTCCTGTCACTCAGTCCCCCAAGGTCCCTTTCTGCCTGGCTGCTCTCCAGCCACTCTGTGCCCAGCCTGGAGCATTGCAGGGGGTTGGTGTGGCCAAAGGGCAGGACCTGCACTTGGCCTTGTTGAACTTCATCCCATTGGAATCAGCCCATCTGTCCAGTGTGTCCAGGTCCCTCTGCAGAGCCCTCCTGCCCTCCAGCATATCAACACTTCCTCCTAACTTGGTGTCATTGCAAATTTGCAAATGGTGGACTCGATCCCCTTATCCAGATCATCAACACAGACATTAAACAGGACTGAGCCCAACACTGATCCCTGGGGAACACCCCCAGTGAGCGGCAGCAAGCTGGATCCAGCACCACTCACCACTGGTCTCCGGGCCTGGCCTCCCAGCCAGTTCTTAATCCAGTACCTTCATCCACTGCCGGAGTTCAAGGCAATAAGAGCAAACAAAGCTTTAGGAAGCTGGAAATAATTTGAGCTGTTAAGTCTGATATGAAACAAAAGGTAAAGTGTAAGTAGTTTCATTTGTCATTTTTCACATTACACCCATTAATAATGTCAGCAATTTGTGAGAAAAAGGTATTTTTACATTAAAAAAATGTAATTAAAAATTTAAATTTACAAATTAAACACCTAATGAGGATGACAACCCTCACTATGTGAGAACTGCCAAAATAAAGTTTCCCAAGGGCTTTGATTACTTACAGGTATCTTATACCAAGTTAATTTTTGGTTTTAAGAAACAGCTACAAACAAGCGGCACTTCCTTTCATATTGTATCACACAGAGATGACTTTTGTTCTGTATTTTGTCCAGAGAGTATTCACCAAAACCCAACCAACTTCCGAAACCTTCCTCACTTTCCAAGGTCCACTTCTGCCTCCCATGCATTGACTGTCTCTCTTCCAACACCGTGGCAGTTTTTGTGCCTTGATAACTTCAGGTGCACACCCTCATCAAGGGCTTCTCTGAAAACTCACTAGAGAGTTTTATCTGTATCCTTTCTGATCCCTTAAGGGAATGTACACAAAGGTCAGTCAGATGGGATTTCCCTTCAGAGAAGCCATGATGGCCAAAGAGTCCACACTCACCTCTGTGCTCAGTCAGGTCCCTCAGGTGAAAGCCACCCAGTCCAGGCATCTTATTTGTACTGCATTCCCATGGGGTTCAACACCTGCGTGAATTTCCTTTAAGTCAAGCTGTCCCCTCTGCTCCTTTGTTCTCTCTGTGATGCCGAAGGGGTTTTTGTTCTGATTTTCACATTTTGTAGATTTTAGGAACACAGTAGTTGTAGATTTTTAGAGGGTTAATATTTCTAACAGTTTAAGTTTAATGCCTTTGTATCACTACTCCTGTCCCAGAACAGGGAGCTCAAATTCCTTTAGTTAATTAATCTTGTTTAGACTCCTTTCCAAGGTAGAGCTGAAGGATATCAGAAGGCCTACAGAATGAAACATAAACACAGGTCAGAGTGACCCAGAAGTCAGAACTGGATGAACTCCAAGGGACCTTTGTGTGTCCGGGGAAGATGAGCTGATGAAGACAGAGGGTCTTGACAACCCCAGACCCAATTCCAGGGGTTGGACCAAGGCTGAGACTGGGGCTGGACTGAGAAATGTGTAAAGCAATGATTGGAGGGACCTTATTACAAAAGCCATGGAAACAAGAACTGGGGCACATGCATGTCATCATGTATTCCTGTGGGCTGTAGGCCCGTGATATTAAAGGACCTTTACTTTTTATCTTACCCTACACTAACTTGGCTCTGAGTCCCGCTTTGGGGGGGGCTCTCATGGCATCACTGTTAGCAGGGGGATGCTGGAGATGACTTAGTCAAGAGACAGTCAGGACCTAGTGTATAATACAGACTTAGACTTCAGTGTGTTGGCTGCAGACAGGGATTTCTGCACTGTCCAGATGTGCTTTAACAGCTGTAGCTCAACTGGCAGACTTCTTAAATACATTCCTAATCAAGAAGTCAAAGGGCAACCTATCCTCGCATCACCTCAGCTCTGATGGGCAGCAGTCCATGTATCCATCCTCCAAGCACAGTAACTTGTGTGTATGTGGAACACTTTTTTTCAGAAAGGAATAACTCCCTTAATAATCTCATTTTAACGGCAACTGAATAATTCAGTGATTTAAGAAAAAAAAATCCAATTTCTTTGGTCTGAGCCCTCATGCAGGTTTTTAAAGCCATTTCTAAATTGAAGAGCCTTTTAAATACCCTCTATCTTCAATTAATTATAAACAATTTATTCTTTATTGTTTTGATAACCTGTTTTCTGATCCCTCTGGTACAAATAATTTGTTGTGCACATGAGACTTTTGCCAACACCATCAGCAACAAAACAATGCCACAAGAATTCACTGAGTGGCTCTGTCACAGCCTTCTCACTGAAGCACCTATTTGACACCTTTTCCTCCTGTCATCTCCTTCCTGGTCCCTAAATGTCTTTCTGCTTTTAAGATATGTAGAAAACTTTTCACTATCCCCTTTTGTTTTCTTGGAAAAGTGAAATTTGAAACCACCTTACACTCCTGTTTCCTGCTGAACTGTCCATCCCATATCATCTGCCTTGTCCTGTGCAGGTAAGCAGGTTTTGAAACTCTTAATGTCAGCCTTTCCCCTCTGGCAACAACACAAAATCTTCAGATATGGTTTTATAGGATGGCTTTGTTTGTAGGTTTCTTGCTTTTTAGACTTCCTCATTTTCACATAAAAACACGTGCTGTATTTCTGTGGATAAATTCTCCCTGTGTGATTTGATTTCCTCATTTATATTACAATTATAAACCTAACTGTATTGTGAATCTTACTACAGCTGTATCCCAGTAATGCATCTTGAGCTAAGTCTTAAGTGTTGCCTGGGACAAATAGCAGGAAAGCATCTTCCCATAAATCATCCAAGAATAATTCTTTGAGAAGTCAGTTACCTGCCAAGTAAAAAAATTTAAAAAAAATATTCTCACTATATTTAGCACACAGACCTTTTTCATCAGCTACAGCATTTAGTTAGGTTTCATGTCAACCAGTGCAGATCAAAGAACTAAAAAAGGCAGCCTTTTAGTTTTCCAGCTTCAGGATTAAGTTTGCATTTGACAGTGGGCATTTAATCTTTCAGACAGTTTATAGCATCCTGATGATGTCACCTTATCTGGATGATTAAAGACAGATTTAGTCTTCCAGTCAGAGAAAACATTTGATCTCAAAGGGAGCTTTAATCAGAATGATTGCTTGCTGTGTTGAAATTACCCCAGCAAACAGCATTGCTGACCTTCCCTCTGCAGGAAATTTAAGCTTCTGTCAATTGTTCAGTCAGGATTACTACCATTTCACACCAGATCAGGATTAAATATGACTTCCCAAATCAAATATATGACAAAACTTCTCATTTCTGCAAGTAAAATACTGTAGATAACATCTATTGTTTTGGGTTTTCCTAAGTTGTCTTTAAAAGATACATACCTTGGGAGGTTCCAATTACTCTCTGAAGCCACTGTCACCTCTCCTCTGATTCATCACATATAGTTATTGTGTTGGGGTTTTTTTAGGTATTAGACATCAGCTGCTGTCAGACTAATGTTCGGCCTTCTTCCTTCAACTCACTGCCAAATAAAAATATATTCCCCCCCCAAATTATTTCCCCAGAGATAGGTGAAGTCTCAACTGAGAACATTTTTCAAACACATAAATCAAGTAAGATTTTTTTCTCTGTTCCTCACTTGAGACAATCTCTTCATTCCAAAAATGTCTTAATTTCTGCCTAAAGCTCTAAAGTAACCCACAAGAATGTCCCAGAACAGGAGATGGGAACACAGGCAGCTGATTGAAGGTTTGACACCAAGATAGGCTGTTACAGCTTTATTTTTCTGAAGTCCAGATCCCCTGACTAGGTTTCTGATTTTTTTAATTTTTATATTTCGTAGATTTTAGGAATACAAGTAGATGTAGCACAGTAGATTTTAGTTGGTTAATATTTAGCAACTTAACTATAAGGTCTTTCTCTCTCTACCCCTGCTCCAGAACAGGCAGCTCAGATCTCCTAGCTGTTTAGTCTCTTTCTCAAGGGACAAGATTGGAGACTATCAGAAGGAAACATAAGCACGAAGCAGTGACCCGGAACACTGGAAAGCGTCCAGGAGACCTTTGAATGCTGAAGTAGAGGAGGCGGATGAAGAAGGGGGTCTCGTCACCCCCAGCCCCAATTCCACAGGGGGTGAGGACTGGGAGGGGACAGAGGTGAAACTGGACATGTGTAAGGTAGTGATGGGATGGATTATATACAAAAGCCATGGAAATCAAAGCTTGCACATGTGCGCATCTATTCCTGGATGAGCCGGAGTGCTCATTAAAGTAATTACCCCTCATCTTATCTCCTACTAAAAGTTGGCTCGGAGTCTTTTTTACAGACTTTTAAAGCAACACCATTGACTGGAAGGTTAAATCATACAAGTAGGAAAATGCCATATTTTTTTTGCATTTCAAAAAAATCTCTTTTTTTAGGCCACATAGACAAGTTAACAATTATTAAAAGAGCTATTTCAACACTGAGTAAAATCTTGGATTAATCTGCAGTTGATCATATAAGGCATTTATTATGTGACAAGAGTATGCAAGAATGATTTTCTTAAAGTTTTTTAAACTCTAGATCTAAGAAGACAGAAAAAGTCCTATCAAGTCCATCACTGACCTTCTGAAACTGGAAGGCAGGTAAAAACTTCATTCAAAAGCAGCTGCACCTCAAATCCTGAGTTTAGTTTTGAGCCCCTCACTACAAGACAGACACAGAGGTGCTGAAGCATGTCCAGAGAAGGGAACAGAGCTGGGGAAGGGTCTGGAGCACAGGTCTGATGAGGAGCAGCCGAGGGAGCTGAGGGTGTTCAGCCTCCTGTCCTACAAACACCTGAACAGAGACTGTACCCTTATGAGGAGCTGTCTCTTCTCCCAAAGAACAAGCAATAGAACAAGAGGAAACAGCCTTAAGTTGCACCAGGAGAGGTTTAGTTGGGATATTAGGGGACATTTCCTCATGGAAGGAGTTGTCAAGCCTTGAACAGGCTTCCCAGGAAGTGGAGTTATTATCCCTGGAGGTATTTAAGACACAGAACTTGCACTCAGGGACATGGTTTAGTGTGGACTTGGCAGTGCTGGGTTAACAGCTGGACTCGATAATCTTAGAGGTCTTTTCCAACTTAAAATATTCCATGTTTCTAGGAGAACTGGCCTTCTAAAAACCCCTCTGAAATGTTAAGACTAATTTTTGTGAAGCGCTTCATCACCTCTGGGACAACTTCTGGTTGTGTCTCACAGAATGTGCAAATTGGAGTAGTCTTTTCAGATCACCTTGTCCCCCCTCCTCTGCTCCTGGGAATGACAATTTGATTTTTTCTTGTGTTTGTAGTTCTACTTCAAAGTTATTAAATCAATAGGACTGCCACTCTGCACATGAAGGTTTATCAACCATTGTAACTGACACCTCCATCAGTATTTCTTCATTCAATAGAGCTTTTTTCCAACTCTTTACCCAAATTAACTCTGAAAATACATCAGCTGAACACTGAAAGGCTGTAAAAAAATACAAAGTAGAAGTATTTAAATGCTATAGAAAGTATTATTACAGATGGATAGGTAGAAACCTTGCATGCAGTCAGTTGCTTGGAACTGTAGCTGTTCTTGATACTTTCAATTTTTATTCCTAAAAATCAGAAAGTGTTTGACCCAATTAACATTAAAAACTTTAAATCACTCACCTAAAGCAGAAACAAATGAATTTGCATTTAATGCATTTTCCTTTCCACTCTGGCTCATCCACCCAGCTTGAAAGGCTGGTGTTCTGCCACGCGATACTCCAGTGCACAACAACTTCATCTCTCCCTTCCTACTTTGAGCCATTTGCAGACTGTAGTTCACACCATCAATCTCTGCAGCTGCAACATTTCTGATCTAAAATAGATTTCTAAAGGCATCCCAGTACCTACTGCTTTTTTTTGAACATTTGTTGAGGTTCTGAAAAATAGGTTAATGTAAAGAACTACAGCAAATCTCAGCTTGCTCCGTTTTTTCATAGAGTTCAAGCTGTCAGTGCTGTTCTCAAAGTTCTTGCATATTTTAGCACTTGTGTCTCCTTCACCACCACAGAAAGAACAGGTCACCAAGAGCAAGTCTAGCAAATTGCAAAGTGAAATGGAGCAATGATCCTACCAGACATCATAGCTGGTATTATACCAGAATAAATAAAGAAGCTTCGAAGTTTTTCTTTTTAAACTGAAATTAGTAATAGAGGAATGTAACAGACTGAAGTTTTCCTCTTTTTCAGGCAGCTTTTCAGACTATTGAAATTGCACCATCTACGTATTGTCACTGTGTAGAGCCACCCACTGTCACTGAAACACTCCAGGATTTGAAGTCAGACCATACTCAAATGGAAAAAAGATTATTATTTTATTCCTTCAGAACTCTCATCTAAATTTCATCTAAGCTCACAAGTATTAAGATGCACACACACACAGAGCCCCAAGCTCCTGCTTCCTGTCCTCACTGCAGCCCAGCTGGATCACAGTGTTTTGCCAAGATGTCCCATCACCCTACTTAATCAGGCAGAAACACAGTCAATTGCTTTCTAGAGAGATCTGAGACCAGCACATCATTTTCTTCCATGTCTTTGCTTGTTTTGACACTGAAGTCACACACTATTTGCACTATTCCTACTCTTGCAGCACTTCCCCTGAGGTTTTCCATTTATTCCTCCAGACTTCCTCCAATATATTCTGAATTCTTTCTGCCCTCCCACCCTCCACAAGAATTAAAACATGCAGCAAAGCTCTCCTTTTTGTCATCTCCCTCTCCTTACTCCAGACCAATGCTTTAATAGGTGAGATCAAGCATGTGCAAGGTCAGAGAACTTGTCTCCTAAAAGAGGATGGAATGTGGTCAGTTAATAATATCCTTACCTTCTCTTTTGCTTTCAACACAAGCCAACTAGTTCTTGGCTTTTCCCACAAAAAAAAAAAAAAAAAGTCTTCTTTACTCAGTCCTTCTAATAGTACACAGATAGTTTCTCTGTTGGTTTGCCCAAATGTCATTCTCCACCACCGAACTGCCAAAGAGTAAGTTAAAAAGGTTGTAAGACAAGACTGGGCATTCCCTCCCTGGAGCTATCCCACAAAAACGCCCAGGATTAGCTTTGGCACTTACACCACCGGAGCAGCAGCAATGAATCTGAGCTGCTGCTGTCCAGGAGCAGCCAAATGGAGTAACCAGGGGCAGCTTCTGAGGGAGCAGCAACACTCGAATGACTCTTGTGCTGAAGAGGTTGTTGGTTGATGGAATTCACCATCATGTGACGCAAGGGAAAAACGGCAGAAAAACTACATGATAATGATTCCTGACACATGAGAGATTCTTGCCTTGCTGTTTTTCTTTTTTTAACAAACCTGTTATGCTTTGTAGGTCAGTTACCAGCATCTTGTAACAACCTACACTTTGCCAAACTGCTTAAGAGAATCACAGAGTGGATTGGGTTGGAAAAGACCTCCGAGATCATCAAGTCCAACCCTTGAGCCAACTCCAGTCCCTTTACCAGATCATGGCACTCAGTGCCATGGCCAAACTCACCTTAAAAACCTCCAGGGATGGGGAATCCACCCCCTCTCTGGGCAGCCCATTCCAATGCCTGAGCACTCTCTCTGCAAAGAAGTTTTTCCTGCTCTCCAACTTCAATTTCCCCTGGCAGAGCTTGAGCCCGTGCCCCTGAGCCAGAGGAAAACACCTAAAAAGCAGCTTACAGCTTGTTTAAGCTCTGAAGTATCATATAATTCAACAATGATACTTTGCTTTTACAAGATCAGAAACAAGTACTGCAGACCACTACAGAACTCCCTTGCTCCTTCCAAGAAGGGAAGTTTTCCGTATCCTAAGGACCTGAAGATAGTTTGATCTTCCCAGGCTGCTTTTGTGATGGAATGAAGAGGGGAAAAAAATTCACTAGCAAAACCAATGGGGGGAAAAAAACCCCTCCTAATCTGTCTGAAGGTTTTCAAGGAGTTGGAAAGTTGGCATTAACCTCTGGCTAAAAAATGTACTGTGATACAGACAAAAAAGAAACTAACAAATTAATAATCCCAACATTATTAAGAGTATTCTCCTGAGGATCTGTCTAGTAGACACATTTGTGCCACTCTTAGAGTGTTCAGTGGCATCATGGAAACTGATGTCCCAATTAACATTCTGTCCTCAGAAAGAAACATCAATAAAACTGTACTTGCCAAATGCTCAGACAATATACAAAGAAATGTGCACTTTTACTGCTGGTTGCCAAGCTTGACACTTTAAAGTTAGTAGCATTGTACTGAGTACAGTTTTCAGTGTTAGATCTGCATTTCTCCTAAAACAGTTTGTAACAACTTGTATTGCTGTAATGTAGCTCCACTATAATTCTTCCTCAAAGTATTTTTTCTATTTTTATTGCCTATATGCTCACTCAGGATGATTTTATTCCAGTTTCTCCTATGCACACACTGACTTCACCCAGAGCACCCTGTAAAACATTCAAAAACAGATCATGTTTGATAATTTGTTTCTGATTCTTTGATACCACAGGAAAAAAGTTATCCACCGACAATTCTTTGCTTCCTCTCTATTACAGGTGGTATAAGAAGGATTTCCCATGTTATAAGGGCTGCAAGTGTGTTTGAGTTCATACAGTGACCCCATCACTGTTTAGAACTACCTGAAGGGAAGTTCTGGCCAGGTGGGGGTTGGTCTCTTCTCCCAGACACTCAGCAATAGGACAAGGGGGCACGGGCTCAAGCTCTGCCAGGGGAAATTGAAGTTGGAGAGCAGAATGAAATTCTGTGCAGAGTGCTCAGGCACTGGAATGGGCTGCCCAGAGAGGGGGTGGATTCCCCATCCCTGGAGGTTTTTCAACTGAGATTGGCCGTGGCACTGAGTGCCATGATCTGGTAAAGGGACTGGAGTTGGACCAAGGGTTGGACTTGGTGATCTCGGAGGTCTTTTCCAACCCAATCCATTCCATGATTCTGTGATTAAGCAAACACCATTACCACATCTGAGCACATTCACAAGCAGATCACAAAAACAGATAAAATACCAACACATTTTTTATGTTTTAACCCAGCTAGGGAGCTATCAACTTCTTCTTTAGTGTATCCATACAAGTACAGCACCGGACAACATTAGAAACAAACACAAAATACCAGTAGATGCATGGCCTGTTTCCTCAAACAAGTAACAAACCTAAGCACCTATTTCACAGAACTCCTTTTAAGTTGTTTTCACATGTTCCTTGGTCTAAAATTTTTTGTGTCCTCCCTCCTACACAGCAAGAGACTCCACACCAATTTCTGCTTATACCACCCTTTTTATTTTTCACCCAGAAATACATTTTTATTGGGTATTTCAATAAACAGTTGTGTGTATTCCTTAAACAATCCCCATCTCTTTGGCATCTGACCATACTCTGTTTTTCAAACTAAAAACTATGTAAGGAAGACTTTACTTTCAAGGTCATTGTTCAATACATTAAATTTACACAGGTGTAGTTAACTTCCAAAAATACACGTTGGCTTTTTGTAACGTTTCTAACAAACCTAAAAAAAGACAACCCAACCACAAAATGCTCCCTATTGGGCTGCCTTCATTTAAAACTGTGTAGTGACACTTTCCATAGCACATGCACCAACCAGTGCTTTCTACTCAGTCTGAGTGATCAGCAAACAAAAAAACAAAACAAAAACTCATCAAATAATTTACATTTCAGAATAACATGACATTACTTTTAACTGGTCATCAGCCAAAATCAGGTTGCACACTGCTTCATAACAGACTGCACCGAAAAAGTGTGAAAACTACTTTTCATTTTTAAACATAAGTTACTAAAATGTTTTCAAGGAATCTCAGAGTACAGCTGCCAAAACCTGCATTTGAGGACATGGAAAAAATTTGGGTAAAACTTATTAAGTAATAAAAGTAAGCCAGTGTGTTCTGTCTACTCTGTTGAATAATCCAGGAGCTTCTCTTCAATGCTGATACAGAAATACTGAACTTGAACTCTGTCAAAAATTAAAAAATCAGCCCTCTGGATCTCAAGTGTTCAGTGCCTCAAGTCAACAGAACTTCCAAAGTTATCTGACACCATCTGCTGCCATACACGGCACAGAAATCATAAATTAAAACCAAAAACATTACTGATATAGCAGTGCAGACATTCCAGTTTGTCTCTCAAGACAATGTAAAAAATAAAATTAACAACAAAAAAACTTCACTCCTCAAAAGACTTGCTTTAAATAACCCAAATACTTATTCTGAACATGTTAAAAGGCAAAGCAATTGCTTCCATGCAGAAACTAAAAAAATAATTTAAAAGGATTCAAGTAGCCAAGGTTTGCTTTGAGCCAATCTCCCCTTGATCACCAGTACAAGCACAGTCTGAACATGTTTGACTCAAAACGTCTGAACTGGATTGTTTAAATAAAAAGTTACTTACTCAGTCACTTTCCATGTTGTAAAACCCCATACATCTTCCTATAGAATACAGAAACAGAAGAACTACAACCAAAAAACCTCCTACACTTGAGTACTTATCCAAGAGCAGTTTCTAACATCAAGCCAAAATTAGCAACAACCAAGCAGACATCAATTTTCAGTGTTAAATTACCGAAAATACTAGATCTAGCTGTACAAAACAAAATAATCCCAAACCCAAAAATCAAAAAGCTTTTTGTCAAAATGTGTCCAGAGAAATATCCACTCGTTGCAGTCAAGTTTGCATCAGAAGCTGCTTGCTCAGGAAAGGTTTCTCCCTCCAAGTACTTGTAACAGGTTGCATTGCCAAGACTTTATTCAAATAAATTACTTTCTGGTAACATGTAGCTGATACAACCACCTACAATGTGGACAGTCGTGTACACAGTACAACAGTGGAGTTTTGCAGCAAAAAAAAAATCAGAAATCATTTCTAGGTTGAAGATGGCAGCTCATGTGCTGTTTCTTGCAAACATACGGTCTCCTCTAAGGGTCAGGTGTTGGAGCTGGTACTGTAGCACTTCTGTGTCAGCAGGTTCCTTAATGCTCATTTTGTCTAAATTGAGGTAGTCCAGGGATTTGGAATGAGCCCTTTTACCTTTCAAAAGGCAGAGAGGCAGGGGACCGTGAAGTGCCTTGTAAGGTTCATATGGTAAAGCTTTATTGCATTTATCCCCTGAGCTGGGCATCCTCCTCCTCCTCCTCCCGTTGGCCGCTGGGATCTCATATGGCTGGTAGTACCTACCCCTGGTTTTGTACAAACGGGAGGAACGTGCCAGTCCCGAATCCAGCTGTTTGGAGCGCAAGTTCGGCCCAGATTCTGCTTTCTCTTCACTTCCTGTGCACTTCTGGGCTAGTTTGAGCAGCTCCTCTCCAGTTGTGAAGCCAACCAG
Organism: Willisornis vidua nigrigula; assembly: GCA_021164005.1. Classification (NCBI taxonomy): domain Eukaryota; kingdom Metazoa; phylum Chordata; class Aves; order Passeriformes; family Thamnophilidae; genus Willisornis; species Willisornis vidua. The sequence goes on along the minus strand of JAJPCS010000021.1, from coordinate 1,114,685 downwards.
GTAGTTGGAATCCATGTGGAGGATCTGGTATCCCGCCACCGTGCGCCGCATGGGCGAGCAGGGGGTGCTGGAGCAGCGCGGCTTTTCCGCCTCTGTCCTGCCCGCTGAGCCCACCTCGGCAAGGGGCACCGGGAGGGTGGAGAGGGCAGGTCTGGGCGCTCCATTCACATCAACTTCCATTTTAAACACAGCGCTATCCTCCTAAAAATAAAACAGAGCTTGGTCAGAAAACAGAGCCTTGCTACAACAGCAAAAGATTGTAGAAATGGGGTTTGTATCACCCACACCAGTACTGAGATCAGCTCAGTTGGTTAAAACTTGGTTGTAATAATGCCAAGGTCAGGGGTTCAATCCCCTGTGTGGGCCATTGACTTAAGAGTTGGACTCGATGATCCTTGTGGGTCCCTTCCAACCCAGAACAGTCTGGGATTCTACTTCTCTATTCAGCCTTGACTTGCGCTCTGCAACTTGTCTCATAATAGAACTCCCCCCATGTCTCAGGTTGGCCTAGTTTTTTTACCAACCCTGGACTGTCTCCTCCCTCCCTCCAGAGTCTTCCTGGCGAAGGGAAAAAAAACTGAAAAGAACTCAAAAGAAACTGAACTGAATTAAAAAGAAATTATATTTTCTAACATGTGCAACCACATATGCAATTTGTACACACTACATGGAACCCCACCCCAGGGGAAAAGGGGAAAAGGAGGACTGGTTAACCAGAAATAGGGAGAAACAAAACAAACCAAAACAAATGAAACAGACAAATACAATTAAAGACTTCAGGAAAGGAGAACAAGCATGAAACAATCTCACCATGTCCCGGGCTAGGAAAACCAACAGAAACAGAACAGACCATCCAGGCTTCTCCTACTCCCAGCTCTGGAAGAAGGAAAGTCACCACCCCTTCCTATCTCCCCTCCTCCTACTCTTACGTGGAAAGCAGGTGTGGAATACTTTGTAATGTCCACTTCCTTAGTTACACCTAGTTACTGAGGAAGCCATGGATCAAACCCACTACATCCCAATACCTGTGAGAGTTTGCAACAGGTTGTGGGGGCCGAGAGTTAATGAGGGCACAGCTCACAGGTGTCACACACAAGAGAGAGTTTATTAAATAACTCCATGAAGAAAGGAAAAAATTGGTAAAGATAAAAGCTCATCTAACTTCAGATTACACAATATATATTGTCAAATCTCACCCATAGCTGTCTTATAGGTTGTATGACAGTGTCTATAAACTTTATTACAGCTTTGAATTGGATGACTCTTTCTGGACAGACGTTCACTTTGCCTTGAAACATTTATCTCTTCATCATTCCTTTCTCATGGGTAGCTTCTCCCAAACCTTTGTTATCTCATTTTGGTTTTGCTGCCTTGCTGGTTTTTCTCACAGAACTAATTAGGCACTGCTAGTAGGCCTCAGAATCTGCCTGCTCCTCCAAAACCTTTTCCTCAACTCAAAAATCCTTCTTTATCTCCACAAACACCTGACTTTTAAAATTATCGTGGGTGGGTTCCTTTTATGAAAGATACCATAAATATTCTTAATTGCTGAAATCATACTTGAATAGTATTGTACACACACACAAAAAAGCATCTTTACAGTCCACCTTTTCGTCCATTTGGTTCCTTAGTGCTTCACCTCTGGGGCATCCACATCCATTAGCACATCCACACCAACTTCTCCCATATTTAGAGTCTATTTTTTCTATTGACAACAATCTCATTAAGCTGATGCATGAAGGATTTTTGAAGTAAAATAAATACAGTGCAGACCAAAGATAATCCAAGAACATCTAAACACAATGGAGAAGGAAACCCAAGCAAGATAAGGAAGAAACACCTCAAAACAACAGGTAAGGCTTAACTAACAAGATTGTCTCTAGTTAAAGTTAAGAATCACACCAAAGAAGAACTCAGCCCCCATGACCAGGGAGAAGTAACAGGAAGAATCAGATGAAAGGATCTCAAGGCGGAGAAAGAAGAAAATCATTTACTGGAACTGATTAAAAATAAACCTGCTTTGCCTGCATAAAAAAGGAGCCTGCGAGCTCAGATGGGTGTCACTGACGGAGCAGAGACTCCCAGCGCCCCCAGCACTGCGCTGGTTACTCTGTAGCTTTCATTACTTATAAAATAAACTACCCTTTATACCAAATGATTCGTTATTTGGGTGATCGTTTATAACACCCAGAACCCTGGAAACCCTCCAAGAGCCCTTTGTGTGCTGAAGAAGAGGAGGCTGATGAAGAGGGGGGTCTCATCGATCCCAGACCCAGTTCCTGGGGGTGGGACTGGGGCAAGAGAAAGGTGGAACTGGAAATGTGTAAAGTGGAGATTGGATGGATCATGTAATAAAAGCCATGGAAATTAAAGCTTTCCCAGCGTGTGTGTCGATGTATTCCTGGGCGAGCCTGGGTGCTCATTAAAATAATTACCCTTTATCTTATCTCCTACAAAAAATTGGGCTTGGAGTCTTTTTTACAGACTTTTAAGGCATCAAAACCAAGCTTTAAAAAATGTGTTACCAGCTGCTGCCTGATTCAGGCCATGGACCAGACTGAGTGAGCTGCATTTCTTCCGTCTTCCAGATGTGAACACAGCTTGCTTTGGAGTCAAGAACAGCGTCCTGGCTCTTCAACATCTGCCTGTACAGGCCACCAGCCATTCTCCCTCACCCCTCAAAAACCCACCTATCACCTTATTCACAACCAACCAAACATACACACACTCTTATTCTAGTAGGATTCTGATATATTTCTAATGAAGTGTTTAATGAGTATAAAATTACATTCTTATAAGCATCTTAATAAAAAACGATACTTCTTTTTCCTATTTTTTTGCAGATTATTTTGCCCTGCCCTTTCTTCCCTCCCAATTATTCCAACTACATTGTTTGGTGCCTTCACAGACAAAACTGCTCACCACAAGCCATTATCACCTCTGCATGGAAAGACACAGTCACTGTCACAGCAGGAGTACACAAGGAACTCAAGGAAGCCTTATTTTCATTCCTTTGTTTTCAGCACCATCAAACCCCCCTCAGTGACACAGCTACTTCACAAAACAGAAGGTCAGACCTGTTTCCAAAGTCATGCTTTCTTTGTCAGCCTCACCTTTGCTCTAAACAGTATCAAGTGGCTTTGCAGTCAATGTAATTCACAAAAAAATTCAGCACAACTATGTTTAAAGGCAATGAGACTCAAAGAAGAAAGTTACTAAGTGTCAAGCAGAACAATTTTGAAATCCATTATATGTGACCATAAACCACATTCAAAAGCTCTGTAATGTTTCACTAATGAAACTGACTTATAACTTCCTATTAACAACTTTTAATCTTCTAAAGCTGTTCCTTGCTGCCATTCTGAGGCCAAGTAGCAAAGAGGCAACCAACAAGGAAATACTTTATTTAATCTTCTTCAATTAGATGCAAATATCATTTGGCAAAATAAAATATTCCAGCCTGATGCAAAATTTATCCTACTTTGTTTCTGTTCAGGGACTGGGAAAGGGCAGTTCAAATACTGTTCCCACCTCTGCTTTTCTCAATTAACCTGCTGCCCCCTGTGCAAGTAAACCAGGAGCAAACAAAATCCCAGCAGCTGAAGAGGGTTTTATTTGCCATTAACAAACGTCTAGCATGGAGAGACCATTACTAATGTTCCTCCAGTCCTGAGTGTTCTTTTCATTCTCACAGTCATGATCTACTCAGGATTTTCTTCATTTCTGGTTTTGTGCAGCAAAACTTTTATAGACACACTTCATTAGGGAGTTTATAACATTTTGGGGTTGGACCTGATGACCTCCAGAGGTGCCTTCCAAACATGCCAGTTCCGTGAATCAAACAATACAGGTAATGTAGCAAAAGCTAAATAAAGAGTTAAAATACCAAACACCAAAATTTCTCACTGAAAAAAAGTCCACACAAAACTCTACAATGCTGTCAATTATATTTAATTTATTACAATATTTATTTATGGAATTAATTAACACTTTCAGAATAGCCCAAGTAGTGGTTGTTTCCTACTTCAGCACCATATTAAGCAATTAATTTAATGAGCTTTCAGTCACTAAGTCAAAGATATTAATGATGATTTCATAAATAGAAATTATACTCCATCAGGAACCACGATTACTGGAGGCACAGCACACAAAAATTTTTCATTAAAACCCTGTGGTTTCAGTCAAGAAATTCAAGTATTTATCTGTTCTTGCTCTTCTAATTCCCAATTTTTACACTCCAGTTTAGAAGTCTTTCCAGGAACTTTCCAGAAAGACTCAGCTTGTTCTGTTCTGTTAAAAGAAACTGAAATGCTGGTAGAAAAAGTATAAATGAAATAGTTATACAGCAAAGCTAGAAATTAATCATATTATCTAGTCATATATGAACAGGAAAACCAACAGAAAACCCCCAAAACGAACAATCACTTTCAACAGCAAAATGTGTCCTAAAAAAAGAGAATGAGGAAGAATGTCTTGATGCACTTTCTGAGTTAAAAAAGCCTTGAGAACCTGAAAGCAACACAAACAGGTGTGTTCTGCTCTTCTTGGAACACACCTTTTAAAATGAAGTTACTTCTGCTTGAAACCTGGGTGTGTGTGCTCAGGTAACAGAAAACAATCAGCTTCGTGCAGAAACCAAGCAGCAGGGAAGGAGAGATGGGCTGATTCCAGTGGGATGGAGCTCAACAAGGCCAAGTGCAGGTCCTGCCCTTTGGCCACTCCAACCCCCTGCAGCGCTCCAGGCTGGGCACAGAGTGGCTGGAGAGCAGCCAGGCAGAAAGGGACCTGGGGGGACTGAGTGACAGGAAGCTCAACAGGAGCCAACAGTGTGCCCAGGTGGCCAAGAAGGCCAATGGGATCCTGGCCTGGATCCAAACTAGCGTGGCCAGCAGGACCAGGGCAGTGACCCTTCCCCTGGACTCTGCCTTGGGGAGGCCACACCTTGAGTGTTGTGTTCAGTTCTGGGCCCCTCAGTTCAGGAAAGAGATTGAGGGGCTGGAGCGGGGCCAGAGAAGAGCAACGAGGCTGGAGAAGGGACTGGAGCACAAGTGCTGTGGGGAGAGGCTGAGGGAGCTGGGGGTGTTTAGCCTGGAGAAGAGGAGGCTCAGAGGTGACCTCAGCACTGTCTGGAACTACCTGAAGGGAAGTTCTGGCCAGGTGGGGGTTGGTCTCTTCTCCCAGGCACTCAGCAATAGGACAAGGGGACACAGGCTCAAGCTCTGCCAGGGGAAATTGAAGTTGGAGAGCAGAAAAAAATTCTTTGCAGAGAGAGTGCTCAGGCATTGGAATGGGCTGCCCAGAGAGGGGGTGGATTCCCCATCCCTGGAGGTTTTTAAGGTGAGATTGGCCGTGGCACTGAGTGCCATGATCTGGTAAAGGGACTGGAGTTGGACCAAGGGTTGGACTTGATGATCTCGGAGGTCTTTTCCAACCCAATCCATTCTGTGATTCTGTGAGTCAGCAACTCACCACCCAGCAATTACCCCTCACTGGCCAAACCCAGCACACAAACGAAAATCAGAGCAGAGAAGCCGCCAGCCTGAAATGCAGAACTCCCTTCTGTGCTCCAGGATAAGGACAGCCCTGAGCCCAGGAGATCTGTGAGATATTCGAAAGCAACAGGAGCACCAGAAGCTGCTGCCATGGACATCAAAAGCTGAAGGGAGCAGCACAGCCAGCTGGTGACAGGAATGACTGGCCAGCCCCACAGGCAGAGGTACAAACCCCAGCACGTGTGTGTTCAGCTGTTCTTCCCCAAGACTTTTAAATGTGGGTTACTCAAGCTGCCATACGGCTTTGTATCCTTATGTGGCAAAAAAAGAAAAAAAAAGGTAGAAAACATTATTTAGAAGAGTTCTGTGAAGAATATAAAAGAAAATAATTTGAGAGATTCACAGTGGGTGCAGCCACCATCACCTACACATACACAGACAGCACTTTTAGGACATTTCTATGGTTATAAAGCACTTGATTGCTTGTATTATTTTCAGTGGTGTTTAGTAGTGTAAGCTCATCAGTAATTCTCAGCAGCAACTGCAGTACTGGAGAAAAACCCAGTACTTCAGTTTAAAAAGATTATTTCTTGAGATCACAGCTGCCTTAGCTTCCTGTCAAAGGGAAGGACAGACTGATGCCAATTCAAGGCAATTTATAATTAAAGATTTATTTTTGAACCAGAGCAAAAAGATGAAGGAGGTGGTATAGCCCTTTCTTTGCTGCCCCTCCACATGCTTAAGAACACAGAAAATAACTTAAATTAAGAGTTTCCAAGAGGATTCATGTGATCAATACACACCAGAAGTGCTCCCAGAAACAATCCACTTCAATAAAATGTTACAAGATTTTATTAATTCTCTTTTTTATGCAGAGCTTGCTTTATATTAAAATTAATCTGTCCCAATCCAGCTAAATAAGGAGAAAATTGTCTAAAACACAGAGCAGAGAAATAGTGAAATCCTAAATTAAGTACTATAAATCACTGTATGACCTCACAGAATAGATTCATATTCCTGGGATAGTTCTTTGAGAGTAAACCCCTCAAAATCACCACATTTCTGATTGCTGCAGCTGTCACAAAGGTGTCAGGGACTATTCACACCATTCCCACAGCTTGGGACAAACAAAGAGCAGATCTGTGTGACAATTAATGCCTGACATCACTCATGCCAACACGTGCACTGTAAATCACTTGCTGCTGAAAGGCCTCTCTGCACTCAGCAACATCTTTTGAGAGTTATTTTTCCTGTTACATTTATTACTTACTGTCTTTCTGAGGAGAGAAATGTGACCAAAAGAAAACCCCAAAAACTTTAACTACTCAGAATTTAAAGACAGATGAAGGCAGGTTTCCTTTGACACTCCTATGCTTTGCAAAGTCTGCACTATTTTGAAACCACCACTATGAGCTGCTCTCAACAAAATAACCAGTTTTCTGTAATTTGGCCTTTCTTGTTACTTAACGTCTGAGTTGGAACCTGAACGGATTTGAGAGGATGCTCTTTTTTTTTTCCTTTAGATAAGCACTGAATTTCTGTCCATCCAGCAACTGATTTTAGTTTTTCTTAAGAACCAGGTATTTTGCCCTGCATGACAAGCCTGTAGGTGATGATATTTGCTAAGAACCACCAGGATCTACCTCCTTTATAAAATGATCAAAACTGCAACAAGCAAACGGTAGAACGGGGATTGCAACACACCCAGTGATACCAACTCTGTAAGAGTCAAACATACAGAATAAAGCCAGTTCTGACTTCCCCTTCTTTGTGCTGCTCTAACTTAATATAGACAATGAACTTAAAAAATGTAATGTTTGTATATCAATGCTGCAGTTTTGAATGATAATGTAAATTCTCTCCCTCCCACTACAGAACAAATGAACAGACCAACCACTCTGAATTCCGAGTTCATGATCTGAGTTAACAAACACCTGGGGGTGGGGAGAAGTTTTTCTTTTGTTGTTCCATGTGTGCTGGTTTGACTTTTTGGGCGTTTTTTTCTTGGCAGAAAAGGAGCCACCACTTGGTGGTGAGCTCTCTTTTTCTGGCTCTGCTCTTTGCTTTCCCCCTCCACCTCTGGGCACCCTGAGCTTCAGAGGGAGAGAGAGGAGAGGAAAGACACAGCTGCTTCAGGACCCTGCAGACCTTTTTAGTTTTCCCCTCTTCCTGGGGATCAACTTGGACTGCAAGGAGATTCCTGGGAACTATCACCACTTCCTCCACGCCCAGCTTTATTCCTTCTTCATTTGGGACAAAGGACAAAGAGAGACAGAGAGAGAGAGTTCACCTGAATACTCCCCGATCGTCTCTGCCTCGCTGGGAAAAGACTGAGAGTTCACCTCTCAGCCAGCCCAGGTGTGACACTGACACTGTCCATAAATGTAACTGCTCCAGGAGGAACCCACAGTGTTTGGGGTTGTTCTCTTTTGGTTTTACCTTTGGTGCTTGGGGAGTAGTTTGCTCTGGTCTGTTTACAGTTATATCTACATATATATGTACATCTATAGTAGTTAAGAACAGTTATCCTTCTGATATCCATTTTCTAATTAAAGTTCTTTTTTCTTAAATTTAATAGAGAGTGATTATTGTGGAGGAATCTTCTCCTCTGCTTTTTGGTAAACATTTTGGTTGTTCCCTCAAACTAAGACAATCAAACATCCAGAGTAAGTGAAGTTACCCAGCATGTGCCAAGCATGTCTGAAGCCAAACACACATTTTTAATTATTTCAATTTCCTCTGTTTGTGAAAGGAAAAAATAAGGCCTACATCTTTCCCTGGCAGTCTGGGGAAAAAAAAAATCAGTTACATAAAATATGTGCTCTTGGAAATCCCTTATTGTTTCTCTGCCACTGGAATGTGTTGATGGAATCACATAATTGCACAGCGATGTGTTCTGAAAATAGTTATTTCCAATCTGCAACTAAACCAAGTGAGGTATTTGGTTGAAATGGGAAAATCAAGCTAAGACCAAGCAAGGTAAGAATATACACAAAGGTGCCACATTTATTTTTCTGAGGCTCAGGCAGCCAGGCCATGGACCTGGAGCTGTGACAGCTCCTGGGCTCTCCCAGGGCAAGTTGGTGATGCTGCTGCACACACTGCAATGAGAATGTTTTTAATCATTCTCTTTACCTTCTGCTGAAGAGATTTAGCCCAATGTTGCCTCACAGTGCTTTGTAAGGTCCCCTGTAATAGCTGCTTTTTACAGACTGATACCACGTTTGCAGAGACAGGAGTTAAAAAAAATCACAAAGTTCATGAAAGGGATCCATAAACTAAATACATTTTTCACCAACTCTTGCTGTTCCTGAAAAGAAACTCCAAACTACTAAGACTGACCTCAGCACTGTCTGGAACTCCCTGAAGGGAAGTTCTGGCCAGGTGGGGGTTGGTCTCTTCTCCCAGGCACTCAGCAATAGGACAAGGGGGCACGGGCTCAAGCTCTGCCAGGGGAAATTGAAGTTGGAGAGCAGAAAAAAATTCTTTGCAGAGAGAGTGCTCAGGGATTGGAATGGGCTGCCCAGAGAGGGGGTGGATTCCCCATCCCTGGAGGTTTTTCAACTGAGCTTGGCCGTGGCACTGAGTGCCATGATCTGGTAAAGGGACTGGAGTTGGACCAAGGGTTGGACTTGATGATCTTGGAGGTCTTTTCCAACCCAATCCATTCTATGATTCTATGAGCAAGAGGTTGTTCTGCAGTCCTCCAGAGCCTTTTCCAGTCTGTATTACTCTGTGTTCCTGTGATCCTGGTTTAACCTTGTTGCTTGTGGATTGAATGCAAAGTGTTTGTTGAGGTCAAAATGTATGGCAATTAATAACAGAATGGAATAGAAAAAAATAGTTCAGTTGGAAGGGATCTACAGTGTCCAACTAGTTGAACTGCCTGACCACTTCAGGGCTGACTGAAGTGAAAGTCCACTATGAAGGAAAATGTCCAGATGCCACGGACAGGAATCAATCACTTCTCTGGGAAGCCTGTGGCAGTGTTTTGACCACCCTCTCAGAAAATAAATGTTTCCTAATGTCCAGTCTGAACCTTCCCTAGCACAGCTTTAAACCATTCCCACACATCCCAACACTGGATCCCAGGGAGAAGAGATCAGCACCTCCTTTTCCACTTCCCCTCCTCAGGGACTTGCAGGGAGCCATGAGGTCACCCCTCAGCCTCTTTCTCTCCAAATTAGTGAAGCTCAGAGTTCTCAGCTGCTCCTCACAGGACATCTCCAGCCCTTCCACCAGCTGTGCCCTCCTTTGCATGCACTCAAGTGCTTCAGCAACCTTCTCAAATGGTGCAGCCCAAAACTGCAGTTTTGGTCAGTGTTTGCTTATTCATAACTAATATTGAACCTAGAAAAGGCAGGAATCTCCAAGTTTTTGCCTTTTTTTCATTCTATTTCAAGTACAGTGTCATTTCACTCTTTTGAATTCTTTTGATTTTCTGCTTTGCTTTCCTTTCTCCTTTTCAGTAGTTTGGACCTCAACATGTGCTCTGTGAGTGCTCTTTAAAAATGGCTACAGGCTCATAGTTAAGATTCATAAATAGTTCAAAATATTTTCCAGACTAGTCTTTTAAAATAATCATGGAAGTTTTACATATGATATTTTATGCCCAAATATATTCCCAGTTGCCACCCAAAAGAATTAAAAAGCTATCACGGATCTGAAGATAAGTAAGAACAGGATGTTCAAATGGAATTATACTCAGATTTTGAAAGATGCACCAGAGTTTTAGTATTTGTATTATGCAATAAATAATAATCTTCTTAAATAAATGAGCAGTTATTCTTTTTTTTGGAGAGCTGGATTAGAACTGGAGGTTTAGTAAGGGGTGTTCCCAGACCAAACAGGCTTCGCTGGAAGCAAAGATACTGTAATTGTATTAGAAGAATTGTTCATCTGGTATGAAACACATCATGCCTTACTTGTTTTCCCTTTGATTAAACAGAATGGAGACCTGCAAATGTGGTGCTTTGGTGGTATTTTCATTCTGCTTGGGCATAGGATTATACAGATCAGGCATATTGCACAAAAAGAGGATTTCTCAAAAACATGTTGGGTAAAAAGATGCATCCAGGCAAAAGTAGCCTAATAAACTTCCTTTTCAAGCTAACCTTGAGGTACCCATATAAAATACAATAATTTCCTCTATTTCTCATCACTTAAATCAAGGTGTTTCCCATTAAGGCCTGTCAATCACATAATCTTGTTTAGATCAGGACGATTCTCACCAAATTAACTTTTTTTTTTTTTTAATTTGAAGGCCACTAGACATCATAATTTCCAGATAAAAGCTCCTCTTTTCAGCAACTTTGAGATAGAAAAATATTGATCTCACCATTGCTTGCAGTGAGAGAAAAATTATTTCTACTCATGTTCAGTGTTATTTCAGAAAGTTAATTCACTAAGGAGTGGCAGATCACATGAAAATTTCTAATTTTTAGAACTCTGGACTAGAAGTCTGTTTCTATAGACTACATTCATACATTGCATGGCATAGTGACAAACAACTTTTTAATTCAGTCTGTTTTCATGTTTTTTTCCAAGCAACTGCACTTTAAAACTGTTTTTGTATCAATATAAATAGAATTAAAGCTTTTCCTAAGTCTTCAACCTCTTTTCTAATATAGATGTTCTCTGTATTTAGTGCACTCTCCTCCTCCTGGGCCCATATTTGATGCCATTCACACACTTACACATTCCTTTATTTCTGGATAAAATATTTGGTTTATTTTTTTATTCAACATGTTTTTCACAGCAATGCACTCTGGAGTGCTTTGTTGTTGTACCAGTTTCTGTACAAGATGGTTGATTTTAAGGGCTAAGTGAGGGAGTCAAGAAATTAGTACTTGAAATACTCAGTGAAATTTGTCCTCTTCACATAAGCATGCAAAATTAAAACTTGTTTAAAAAGAAAAATAAATGTGAACAACTGGTAGAATGTACATCTTTTCTTCCACTGGTTCTTGCGGAACTCACTTTTTGGAAAAGTTCTTGCAATTGCTTCTTTAGCAAGTTACATAAAACATAAAAAGAGTTCAAAATAATTTCAGGACTTTTCACAAACATTTTTGTGTTTTGGTCTGTCCAGTAATGATGTTTCATTCTTCAAGAAATGCTAAATGATCACTTAAAACTATATTGCAGGGTGGTGATATTTGGGGAGTTACAGGCATATTCAACCACTGATTTTCTGTAAGGATATTCTTGGGCCTCTGTCAAATCTGGTTGGAATAGGATGTACAGTTCAAAAAGTGTAATGTGAGACAGAGAGTGCAACTGCACAAAGGAACTGGCCTAAAAATAGGTTCAAATCAGCTGAGTCCTCGTTCTGCCCTATTATCAGAGCAGCAAGAGGAAGCAGAAGAGCCCCCACAGTGCCTCTGCACTTGATGTCACCATTGAGGAACACAAGGAGGCCCTGCAGAATGTGTGACCACCACTCAACCTTTTGAGGAGTCATTTCAGTATCAAATGATACTGTCATTTCTTTTAAGTCACGTCCTTTACCACAAGGGAAATTTTGGGTTCTTCGTAAATTAGTGGCTTATGTGCAAATTGTTTTCCACTGAGACTACAGCATCAACTCCCCACTGCACTCCACAGTGCTTTTAAAAGAAAACACAGCAGAGAGAAGTTGTCAGAGACCTTGTTTTTATTTAGGAGCACATAAAAAAAAGTTATGCCACAGCTTTGGTTGACTGGAATGATAGGCATACTTGAATTTCATCAGGCTTTTGTTTTTAAAACGGTAAACAAGTGTACATTCAGTTGTGTGCAAGACCAACACTGTCAATAACACAATTACACTACATAAAATGAAATGTCTGAAGTCTACAGCTGTGAAACCCTTCATATTTTTGGTATTTAACCAGTATTGTCAGAATCAGTCTGCTGAAGCCATTTCTTATGTGGTAAACACTGAAAACAGACCCTGTGGCAAAGTGAATGCAATTATAGTTGCACTGGCTCTGCAGACAGGTAAGAGCCCTACTTAAACACATTACTCATATCTATGTCTTCTTAAACAACTTAAACATAAAAGAATTACCTAACTTGTAGTTCTTACTACTCAGCCACTTGAACTTAAAAAATTGGACAATATTTTCATACATTTGGAATAATTGCAGTTCAGTTATTTTTCATGCCACAGATAAAATGACAAGAATTGCTTATACTGAATGATTATTCTATATAACCCCATAACTCCAAGTTCCACTTGATGTATGAATGCTTCTAACATGTCTTATAAAATCTAGATTCGAAGGAGAGAGGTATGAAAATCCCCAGGCCATGATGAATACTGAGTATTTTTCAATAGTATGCACTGATTTCTGGTAGTCCACAGACTTTCTCTACTCTGAAGGGATGATGATAAAGCACAGATGGAATATTTACAATTTTTAGAATAAACCTACCAGCAGAACAACTGTAACCATTTCTCTTTCTACAAAACCTGCTTTTTAATATCACCTTTTTGTAGAAACATATGGCAAAGAAAATAAAACTGTCTTTTTTAGTAAACAAAAGAAGGTTTTGATAAAAGCATATAAAAGACAGTTCTATCTGCTGGATGATGAACAGGTACCCGTATACAAGCACGTATACTAAATAATAAAAGGTGTATTTGAATGTTACAGGTCTGATGTAAACACAGAAAAAAATGAGAGTAGTCAAAAGTGCTGATACATTAACTCACTCCATCATGCCTAATTATTGCAGCATATACGATATAAAATAATTAAAATGCAGAAAATATCTGCTTATCTCCAAACCAGGCAAAAGAGATCTCTTTGGAAATGTAGTTAAATTAAAAAAAGGTCAAGATGCATGTTACTTTTCAGCCTACAGAAGAAATTCACAGGGAGATTATAAACTCCTGAAAATAGAAGCTTATGATCACAACAGACAATGCCTTCATTACAGTGACATCAACACAGAGCCACTGTAACACAAACCATTTTTGTTTTGTACAGGTTTACAGTAGATATTTGAAGACATAAAAAAGGTTCATGTGCAGCTTTTCCATTAGAGGTGTGCAGTTCATCCAACTGATAAATACATTTCCTGAACTGTTTTAGAAAATGAGAAAAGACACTTGACCTAACTGTGCAGTGTGCACACTAGTTAACAACATACAAACTAAAGATTCTTAAGTGCACTGTGAACTGCAGACATGAATGGCTTTTGAAAGCTCAGTAATTTAGTTGAATGCACACTACAAAACCATTTAAGAAGTTGTTTCCAGTTTTTTCTGATCATTTCTTCTCAGAAGGAGTTTCACCACTAAGTTCTACATCTCTCTCTTCAAGAGACACCTTAACATTAGATACATTAACAGGAGATCCAGGGGCAGCTGTAGAGATAGAGATGAAAAAAAAGCGTTAGGTTTTACATTTAATATCCATGCTAAAAAGCCTCAAGAGCAAGAAAAATGCATGTTACCTAGCATAGAAACAGAAACAAGCTACAGTATCTGATGACCTCATCACTGTCTAGAACTCCCTGAAGGAAGTTCCAGCCAGGTGGGGGTTGGTCTCTTCTCCCAGGCACTCAGCAATAGGACAAGGGGGCACGATGGGCTCAAGCTCTGCCAGGGGAAATTTAAGGTGGAGAGCAGAAAAAAATTCTTTCCAGAGTGAGTGCTCAGGCACTGGAATGGGCTGCCCAGAGAGGGGGTGGATTCCCCATCCCTGGAGGTTTTCAACCTGAGCTTGGCCATGGCACTGAGTGCCATGATCTGGTAAAGGGACTGGAGTTGGACTGAGGGTTGGACTTGATGATTTCAGAGGTCTTTTCCAACCCAATCCGTTCTGTGATTCTGTGACTGTATGAAATAGAAACCCAAGTGAAATTTGTTCTCTAAACAGCACAACCACCCAAAAGCAGAGAGTGCAGCTGGCCAACAGTTCAGACTGAATATACTGGTGATTGAATGGAGAGAAGGCCTGGAGACAGCTGGAAATGCTGTCATACTTCACAACAAAACCCATGAATTTTCACCTATAGAAACTGCAAAAATTCAGAGGATAAGGGAAAGTAACTGTTAACAGTGTTTTACTGCTACAACTATTTGTGCAGTGCTACTGGGTTCTTGCTGACCCACAACATGATCCCACTTCCACAGACAGGGAATCTTCAGAAATAGCTGCCCTATGAAATCATGTAAGAAAGAATTATACTGCTGGAAACAGTAAAATTAGTCATTCTGCCTCTGACAGAGGTGACTTACATAAGGTTGGTTTCTCTGTTGCAAGCCTTTCAGGCAAAGTTTCAAGTGGAGTTGGTTGAATTTTTGCAGGGGTGTATGTATTTAAAGAAATTTTTCTTCCTGGCATCATGTAAGTTGGAGAAGCTGAAATGGAGGGGAAAAAAAGAATATACACATCATTAAAAATAAAAATATTTTAATCCAAGCCAAACATCACAAGCAGCAGCCATAGGATGGTGTATCTGCCCAGTGATACACACACCACAGTTAACACACCCAGCAGCTCAGCTGCCCATTTTTGACTTTGGTGTCAAACTTCACAGCATTAAAGACAAATTAAAAATCTTCTTTTTACCTCAGAAACCACAATGAGCTCATGGTGCTGAGGCAGCTAAGCCGAATTGCAGTAACAGCTCTCTTGCCAGGAGAGTGGCAAAAGCATTAGTGCTACTTTTCACAGGTTATGAGGATTGCACCTGAAGAGGCATTTAGTCCAAGAGGTCTATGAAAAGTGCATGTAATACATCTCCAGACAACTGTTCTAGTTCAGCAGGTGGGACCAGTTTATCACTGTGTGGGTGTGACTAAAGCTGTGTATTCTAAACCCTCTGTTCATTTCCCAGGAACTGTTAACAATGGACAATTTGCAGCAGCTGCCCAGGGCACACCTGGCCCCTCAGACTGAGAGCTGGGTGTGAAAGACACCTGTGAGATAAGAGCTGTGATACCTCCCCTCCAGGGAGTCCTTGGCACCTCCACACCCACCTGAGGGGTCAGCTCTGCTCATGGGCCAGCAACGATTCCAAAATCCCCCCTGACTCACAGAGTCAGATCTCCCAGTGTGGAACTCCCCACCCTGGGGGAGGGACTGGGGGCTCCCACCTGGACCTGACGGTGCATAATCTGGGGGGTTTGAAGACCTCAGGGGATCACTGGTTGGATCCAGAGGAGGAGCAGAACCTCGACAGGAGGAGACCACCACCCTTCACCAGACTACAACCACCATCTGCACCAACAGGTTCTTCACTTCCTTTGGCTTTGGACTCGGGGGAACCACGTGGGGCTCAGCACAGGGGCCAACAAACCCCTTTGTGTTTGTGCCCCAGGGGGCTGGGTTACATTGCTGGGTTTTGTGGGTTAAAAGCAATTTCTCTTTGTGCCATTGAATTTATTGGAATATTGTTACTAAATTGTAACTCTGACTTATAATCTCTTTTGTGTTGGATTCATTTCTCCTGCTGGTTTGCCTTTAAACCAGCACAACAACCTCCAGACAGTACAGAAAAACAGCAGGAGAGCCAAACACCCGTGGTCTCAGTTGCATCAGGTTTAATTTCCAACAGCTCCTCAGTAAAAAGGTGACAACCATATATTAGGAGTATGACAAGGGGTTTTTTAAGTATTTTTTCAGTTGTATTTTCTCAATTCTGAACGGATTTTCATGACACATAAACTTCCTAACCAGCATTTTAAATAGCTGAGAATTTTCATATACCTGCAAACTGCCCTGAGCTCTTTTCCAGTAACGTAAGTTTTCTTAAATTGCTCATCTTCCTTCTCAGATAGAGAAGGCCCACCCTATCAAATAGCTGCTGATTAAAACCTAAACTATATAAAATAACAGGAAAAAAAATCCTATAGCAGAAAAAAGAGAAAAATGCTAACAGATTTAGATAAGCTTTGTATCAGTACTTGCAAGTATAAGTTTTCTGACCAAAGCATGAGTTTTTAGACAATTCCTCCAGAAGCTTTATTTTCAATCACACAACATATTAATTATAAGCATCTCAATATGTAGATGACCTCAATCTGACAGAACTTAAACCACTTCCAAAGGCACAGCAGTAGAATCACAATGGGAAGTCACTTTCCTGGGCACATGCACATAGATAGAACTCAGCTGTGTTACATTTCAAGATCATTCAAACTTTAAATATGTAGAACTACTAAAAACCAGGTAACTGCAAGGCACTCTACAGGTGAAACCCCAAGTAATATTAAAATAAACAGGAAATAGCACAGTTTTAAGTGTAAATGCAACACTATTCTGCTGTGGTTACTGCCCCCAGTACAACAGTACTGCAAATACTGCTGGAAATGGAGCTGGAAATAAATAAAGCTGGAAATACTGCTGGAAATGAAGGCTGGAAATAAATAAAGCTGGAAATGAAGCTGGAAATAAATAAAGCTGGAAATACTGCATGCTCGCTAAAAAGCATTACCTGTGACTCAGCTGACAGTGTGGACAGTACAGAGACATCAACGTAATAATGAGGGAAATTTCATGAAATCCTTAATTTACTACCCCAGTCAACAGACACATTACTGCAGTGAATCATGACAGTATCCATACCCACAAAAGGATACTGCAGAATTTAAAATTATAGTTTATGTACACTTCCATTTCCTTTAAAAGCAGTATTTTAAATTGTTAGCTGCTGTAAAACACTGCTAAGATTAATTAGACAATATCTAAGAATTTAAAATTAACAGATTTACAAATTAAAAACAGTACATGTCTCCTGTAGGTTTTCCCTTGATGGAGCAGCAACAGAGGCAAGAAATTCATCCACCTGCTTCAGAGACAAGGAATTATGCAGAGTTTCCAAAGGGCAAATAGAAGGCACCATGGAATACAGTTCAAAACCTAAAAGAAATATAATAAAAAAGAGAGATTTCCAAACATAAGACAGGATTTGAGATATTGCACATGAAAGTATTAATGCATGATAAAAAGCCCTTATTTTACATTAGCACATGCAGACATAGGACTCTTGAAATCATGGAAATTAAATATTATAGGAGTTGGAACAAGATGGGGCAGTTTCCAGGGTATACTACACTAAAGATACCATGTAACACACCATGGGACACAAATCCCATGTACACATGAGGTACACGTGTACATATAAATTATTCAAACATTAGAACTGTGCTCCCAAATCAGTTAATAAAAGATAATTTTCCTTTAAGACAAACTTTGCAAATCACTACAATAAAAGGTCAGGAAACTGTAGTATTTCTCCTACTCATTTTCATACTTGGCACAAGACTAAATGGTAACTCATTCATGCAAGAAAATAGGATAGAGCTATTTTGTGAACTGTTAGCAGACAAGAGCTAAAAATGCTACATCTTCCAAGAAACAAATTTGCAGAATTCACGTTTTATCGTCTTCAGTATTCTGTGAAAACAAACTGTTGCCTTTAATATCAAAGGAAAACCACTGTTAGCGTTTTTGTACCTTGAGGTTACATGTTTTTACTTTCTAAGACAGATTTACACCTACCTTTATGCATTTAAAAACAGTACTTAGGAGACTAGAAGTTTCATATATTAGAAGTGGTAAGTAAAGCAACCCAAAAATCTAAAAATTTATTGGACTTTGCTTTTCCATGTTAGTATTGCTCATACACTAACCATGCATATCCATATTACTAACAAACTAAAAAGCATTTAAACATCTTGGCTAAAACAAATCTGCAGTTCTCTAAAGTGATGCAGGTTTGGTAACTCAGTGAACAGCTCCTCACCCAATTGCATTTCAGAAGAGGAAAATATGTCCATTAGTGTTTTCAACATTCAGCTGTAACACTACAACTTTGCAATTCAATATTGTAAGTTTAAGATAATTAAATGAAAAAGCAATAGTGAATGAAATAATGTTTAGAATTTCAGTTCAAGGTACATTTATTAGCGATAGCATTATGACTGTGAACTGTCCCTTCTCATGAAATAATAAGCAACATCATGTTCCCCACTCACTCCCCATTAGTGCTTTGCATAAAGAAGTAATTCAACAAGACTTCAACCCTCAAATGCCTGTATTTATATCTTTATTTTTAGATCCAACTTGGCCACTACTCAAATTTCAGGGACAATCACTACAAATACACAATCACCTGCAGTGTACCCATGTCAGCTTCACTTACATTATTAACAAAATGTTTCATTTCATAAAAACTTGGGTTTTGTGTACAAAAGAAACACCACCATACCATTAATTTCTATTCTCCAAAAAGGCAGTAGCTAAGCTTCAGTATAAGCACTAAGATGTTTGGCATACATATTAATATCCTAAGTAACTATTTGCATGCATGCAAAGCGTAAACCCTTTCGTTGCATTACAGTGAAATGTAAGATTTGTCTCTTTATCGTGACAGAAGAGTCACTATCATTTCAATGGCCATTTGCTTTTCTAATTTTGCAAATAACCAAGTGGGACAATGTCAGGTTAACCTTTTAGTAACTATTATTGCCATAGTGCATGTTACAGAAAACCAGAAAGGAATTTCAAAATACACCCATGCCCTTAAAAAGAAAATTTAGAAAAAGGGAAAAAAAAGAAAAAAACTTTTCTTGTTTTAAGTATTTCCCTTACAAACATTTTTGGTTGAGTTTTGACAATTCTGCTGTCAGTCAGTCACATCCCAGCATGTTGTATCTTTATGTCTAAGGGATATGGCTTAAAAGATACCCTGGAAATCTGTCTGCAGTATTTTGTTTGAGTATTTCATGATAAACATTTTACAATGTTATGAGAAATAAATGTGAAATTTTATGAAGAAGCTCGACAGTATCCCTTTAAAAAAGGCAATTTCCTGTACACAAACAGCCTTTGAGCTTTGGCTGTATTTATTCTTAAAGCCTCAAAATGCAAGACAATGAAAGGGTTAACGCAGCATCTCAAAAAGCCACCCTGCTGTCTTAGATTCAAAAGCTATAGAGACATACCACTGGAGCCTAGAAATTCCACAGAGGAAATGGACCAGCACCTAAAGAGGTGTGGGTGTTCTGCAGAGGCCCAGAAAATAAGGTAAAGCACTTTCAGAAGGTACTTGTTTCACCATGTTCCTTGAACTAAAGATGGGGGGGTAGTCTGAAATGAGTTAAGAGGGTGTGATAACAACATAAAAATTAGGAAAAAAAACCAACAGAGTGAAAGGGACAAGGAGAATCAAAATGATAGTCCAGAGGACAGACAAAACAACATCAAGATGGACGTATGTTAGTAGAGAACCCTTGGAAACCTCCAGTACACTCAGGGTTCATAAGAGCTCGCACTGCATGCATTAATCTTGTCAAAGATGTGTGGCAAAACTGCTGCATTAAATGAATCAGAACAATCAATGTGATCAATTCAAGCAATTTAGAACTTTTTTTTAAAGAATGCAGTCACAAAAAGATAGTGCTAAATGGAAAAAAAGGTAATCATATTATTAGACACTGATACTCAAATGCAGTTCCTACTTTCTGACCTTGTGTGTTTTGGAAATATTATTTGGTCTGAGTATAAAGCAAAAATGGACTCCTGACTTTCCTATTTGAAATAGGACACTAGAATTGGCCTTTTAGATCAAATACAGTTTTAATGGTATTAATTCAGCCTTACTGTATCAATGTCCCTTCAAGAAACACTGCAAAAAAGTCATTATGGGTTTGAAATGAATATAACAAAAGACTACTTTGCTTCTGAGCAAAGATAAGCAAAAATTCAGTCTTTTTTTTCTTTTTACTTTGTTTCTAAGCAAATATATTTTGAATCTATCATGAAAATATGATGATTTCCACTGCAATTTCAATATCATCACCATCACTCTATTCAGCCAGCAATCACCCACGTTTTAAAACTCCAGCTAAGAAATCTGAAAAAGCTGCATTAAGGTCTGGTGGATGCTGAAGATTGAGTCGTGAACAGGATACATTTGGGGCCTATTTAATCAAAGGGACCTGCAAAATGTTTTGCTGAGGAAGAAAAAGACATACCTCTGTCCTGTGTGTTAAACCAGACCTTTTTTGCAAGCTGAAGACAAGTTAAGTCTCACTCTTGAAGCTCAAGAGGTCAATGCTGCTCAAGAAGTCACAGCTCTCTTGCTGTGATTTTTAGTGCAATATTTAAGTAATTTGCACATCTGATGAGAACAGAGAAGCATGACAAGGTAAAATAAATTTTTGTCCCATGACAAACATAGCAATTTAGAAGGAATGAAACCAAAGCTTTTGCTTTAGGTTTTTTAAATTTAGCATCACTGTAAAGAAGAGAGTCATAAACTCCAGTTGTCAGTTCAGTGATTTATTTTAGAATTGGGAGGCTCAGGGAATCAGCTCAGCAGGAGGAAGACAAAGAAGAAGCAGCAGCTATCAAGAAGTGTAATGTCCAATAAGATCAGATTTCATTCTGTATTTATTTTGTACTGTACAGTCTGATCATACAAGAAGTTGGGGAGAATAATTTATTACAGAGATCATGATTAACAGTAGCACTTCATTCTTTTTCAAGGATTTTTCTGAGGAATGAATTTTGATGTTGTATTTATACTAATGAATGGTAAAGAAGGGATTTAGGATATCTAATGATTACAGATATATTTGGGATTGTGCTTGAAGTTAGGAACAACAGACGGTTGGATGATACTGTACACCCCATAGTTGAAATAAAAATAAAAGGGATGAAGCAAGGAACCTTTTGTTTTTGTTTTCGTTTTTAAAATAAAAGCAAAACGTACCATTGGTTGGGTGTCGAGCAAATGAGATAGAAAACCTTTTAACAGCAGAACCGCGTGTGGTGTCTGAGAAAGAGAAAAACAGGTACCTGAAATTTGTAACAGCTACCAAAAGAGGGAGATTTTAAAATAGGAAGGGAAGAAGGAAGACAAAAAGAAAAGATGAGAAGGTATTAGAACTGAGTGGCATGCAGAAGGGACCAAGGAAAAGGGCAAAAATCTAAACTGAGGTTAAAAAGAAGAATATTTGGATTGCTGGGAACTACAAGATGTGTAATGAAGTGTATGAAAACAGGCAGAATGAGCTGGTGATTCTGGCATACAAGGTTATTCGGGTTAGAGTCGAACACTGAGTAGTGAAGTGGGGGGGAAAACAGTGTGAATACCGTTTCACCTCAGAGTTATAAAGGTGTGCTTTGGCATCTTTACATTCCAAATCTAGTGAGAGAGTTTCTTCTCTACCCCAGATTATCCAAAACTGAAAATCTCCTGCTCCTTTGTAATCCAAACCCCACCAAAAAAAATGTTAGGAATCCTAAAATTTTCACCATCAGTATTTAACTTATTAGTTTATAATCTCTTTCATTCCTCACATATGCTCCAAGTAATTTATTTAATTTAAAAATCAATTAGCAATTATAAAAGCCAAAGTTTAAAATTATTAAAGGATTTACACCAGAAAGTTTTAGTCTACTCAAAAAAATGCACTTGCTGAAATCTCCTGCCACACCTTACAAGCCTGTGAGCTGGTGGTTCAATTCCAGACAAACCAGAATTAACTGTGCTATCAAGTTAAACACAAGCAAACCTACGGGCAAATAAAGAAGCAATAGAAAGTCATAAAATTAATACTAAGGCAAAATATTCTAGGATTCCACCAAAGTCTGTAGGAGTTCAATGTGGCACATGGGTTTGTGCGTGCATGTGCGAGAGTGTGCACATACCATCTATGAAGCCAGAAGAAGTCAGCTTTTTACGATGAGTACGAGCATAATCCTGTAGGTTAGGTGCACTTGAAGAACCCCCGAGCACTGAGGTGCTAAACAGGCCCGCACAGTGAGACCCTGATGGGAGTTAGAGAAAATACATACAACAACCAGGTGTTCGTCCATTCACATTGGGGATGCATGCAGCATGCAAGCACATGGCTCTTACCACACAAAAGGCAGCTTTTGGCAGTGCCTTGGACAGGTTCACAATATGCTTGTAATGTCAGAGTGGGACTTGTAGGCTGAAACTATCATAATTTATTGTGCTTCTACTCATGAAGCAGCACCCTCTGCTCTATGTGCAAAGAGAGGATTGGCTTTAACAAAGTGAGTTCTTGTCCTGTTTTCACTTTTGGTAAAAAAAAGTTACCGGTTAGCATCAATGTAAACATAAACAAAACAACAAAGCAAAATGAAGATGAGGATGATGATGATGATGTGAAAGTTGTGTGTTTTAAAACCTGCATTTCTGGAACAAATATAAACTGGAAAAATACTGCTCACTGCTTTCATCCAAATCACCCTTTGAGATGACAGGCTACAACGAACTACTCATGCATTTCCACAGACTCAGTGTGGGGATATTTCCTTTCTAACCCACATGGAGCATTAACCAAATTGGAACTATTCTATTCATATTTCAGCTACCATTACTGATAATTTTACAGACTGAAAACACCTAAAAGTTCCATCAAGTTTAGCTTGACTTCCCCTCCTGAGAAGACTTTTGCACAGTTCCATGCAAGTGACAGTACTTTTGTTACAACTCATCAGAATGGGAGTTAAACAAATCACTGAAAGCCACAGACAAAAATATAAAAATAACTTTTGTAATCATCAACCATAAATGAAACTTACATACAACAATGAACAAAATGGAAAAAAATGTTGCAATTTTTTTCCTTTACATTTTACTACTAGTTGAAAGGAGAAGCTGTTTTTCACTCAGAACTTATCTTTTACATTTTTGATAAGTAGCAGCAGATTTTCTTTGAAAACCAGCTGTCTGTCCAGTGATGCTTCCTTTCATTACTTTTAATGATCCAGTGAGGGGAAACATTACTAGCACATGTGACCAATCACAGCCAAAATAAATTGGTGCCTGGTCTGTGGCAAAAGCCTTTCACACCAAATATAATACCTTAATCTACACAGAGAAATACATCAATTTTCACAAGCCATATTGTGTCACACAAAAGAAAAGTCATTTAAACTCATCAAGCACATAATAAAAAACCACAACTTCAATAAACAAGAGCACCTGATGTATGCATTTTACTAAGGGAAAATATAATAGGAAGAAAAGTATCACAGAAAGATTAGACACACAAAAAATACAGATATTTACAAAGATAGGAAAAGCTACTTCTAAGTTTATGCATGTAGCTTATGCATCTTCTACACTTCATTTTTCTCATGAAAAGACACACAGGAGAAAAAAAAGCAATATTGATTTACAGTAGTGCATGATTTAATTTTTTTTGCTTGTGAGTCATATGTATGCCTGTTTCAAAGAAGCAGCAGAAAAGCACCACTTGAATTAAAAGAATTTGAAACAACTCATTGAACTCATTGACTTATAGCATGATTCATTCTAATGCTGAAAAGAAGAAATTATTTTTAGGAGAAGGAATATGTGCAAATCCCTGATACTATCGAGAAAGTTGAGGTTTGTTCCCCATCCCCCTCCCCTCTGTAAACCATCTTCACTTTCCTCAATTGCCCACAGCAGGAAACAGAAATTTTCAAGAAGTGATTTAACAGTTTCTGGTGCAGGCCATTTCAATCCAAAAGGTTCCTGCATGTTCCAAAAACTCAATTAGAAACTACATTATCATAAAAATCTACTTTATGTTAAAAATAATCCTGAGCAGTACAGAATCAGTAGTATGAACAGTCTCAAACAATTTGCTATTTTCTGTTAAAATTTATTTAAAAAACTTTTGATGCAGGAAAATTGTCCAGTTCATAGGCAGACAATCAGGATGTCATTGATACTACTGGGTCCTGTTAACAAAAAAGCTATTCAAAGAATATACAACTGTACAGAACAACAGGCAGATGAAAAGCTGATAACATCAAACAAAATTTCAACTGTAGGCACATACCTAGACCACTCTGCTTTTGTTCCAGAATAGTTCTTGGTGTTCGTAAGTTACTATTGCTTTCTGAGAGGACCTGGATATAAAAAACATAAAAATAAGGGAAAGTAGAACAGCAGCATGAAACATCCACTTAACTTGATAGAGCAGCCTGTTTCAGACAGACACGTGTTAATAAGCTGTATGATAAGTGTTAGTAAAAATATGTAAAGGAAACATGAAAGATCATGCAATATCCCCTTCTGAAGGGAGTCCATCTCACATATGAGTTCCTTGCAATGAAGTGGTGCAAAGCAAGCATTCAGAATGAGAAAGGACACAGACCAAGACCGAAATGAGAACAAACATTTGAGACATTTTATTTCATTTTACCAAATGCACTCTCCTAAACTGCGCCTGTATTGAAAAAAGGAGGGGAGGGAAGGAAAGACAGACAAGCTATTGAGGACATGATACAATCACTGATCCATGCACGGGCTCAATCAGTGTAATCTTCAGATGCTCACAGCCCTTGCTGATATAAACTTTTCCAGTGTAAATCGTTTTAGAATTTTCCGTAATAAATTAGGAAATTTTCAAAGAAAAAGGATATGGTTAACAGAACACCATCCATTGTCATACATGTAAACAATATCTTGACATTCTGAACATCTTTAGATCTTCACTGGTACTTCCAAAACATTTGGTGGTTTTGGTTTTTTTTCCTGCCTTCCCCTCACCCGCCAATATAAAGAACAATCTTCAAAATATTGTACAGGTCAATGGATGATGTCCTGTGTTGGGAGTTTCAGATACCTCCAGATACAGAAGGCAAGAATTATTAGTGCTAGAGTTTTTTCCCTGCAATAGTTAATACCAGGCCACTGAAAATATGATATATGCAAAACAAGTTTTGAATAGCAAAATGAAGTACCAAATAAATTATTTTAAATGGTATTGGTTGCAATTATTTTTTTTTCAATTTACCTACACCAAATTAAGCAATGCTGGTTTTAAAGTCTTAAAGGACAACTAAACCAAGCAGAATTCTCTTTCATCAGGCAGTTACACGAAGTCGTTTTTACTGTGGTAACATTTGCAATTCCTATGAAGAAACCAATTTTTCACGAAAACATGTAACACATTCAGTGGAAAAACATGCACTTGCTCTTTTTCCCCCAAAACATTCTCGGCAAGTAATTTTAGGAAGCGGAAGATTTTGCTTCAAACATAATCCGTAACAAGGGATTAGATGTCCTTAAAGACAGTTGTTGCTTGGAATGCATAAAATGTTTAATGAAGTAAAGTTTAAAAACCTGTTGCCATGAGCCAAAAATACTGGATGTGAAAGCCAGTGATTTAGGGGAGACAGGGGAAGAAGTGATTTGTTCCCCTGATCTGCGTCTTCGACGCCCAGTACCCACAGCACTGGTGTAATGCAGCCAGGTACCAATACACTCTGGGCTAGACACACTCAGGGGGCTCTCTTCCTGGAAGTGAGAAAGGGGGCAAAAAACAGCAAAGCATGCAAAGTTAGATTCAACAGAGCCAAATGAACAGAAAAGAAAAAAACCCAGTCTGCTTGCACCCTTTTATATACTACTTTTAAAACTATTAAACAGCGAACAGAGAAGAGTAATAATTCAATGTTAGGAATTTAGCAGTTCCACTTTTTTTCATCCACCTGTATCTTTTAATACAACACTTCAGTCAAATTTCTGGTAGACTAATTCTTAGATATGAGAGAAAAGTATTTGTTAACAATAACTGATTCATAATTTTAATAATTTTTTACATGTTGGAAACAGATCATCTATTACCCTTGACATCCTGTTTAATAGTTCTTCCCCTCCTAAGTACATTAAATTTTCCTATTTATTACTTAATAGTTTCTATTTCTAGTCTATAGACCTTATCTGGAAGATTCTCATTTTTAAAACTGCATTTGAGACTTCAGAGCTGATTCACTGGTCATGGCACCAACCTGACTGGCAGTAGTTTTACAGACTTAAAAAAGTCCTAAAATTTATCTCACTCTGGACACCTTATTAAGACTTCAAGGGAGAACAGTGTCAGGCTAAGAGCCCTCCCCATACACTACATCATTATGTATCATTATCATTAACATTTTTTGCAATATAGAATTTGCTTTACAATGTCAATGAGCTTTACTAGTTCTTGTTTTACTGTTAAAACTCTGCTCTTTTTTTATTTTCATGACTCAGTTACAGTTGCAAATCCTTCTGTAATATTGCTGACTATAACCCAGATTAAAATGTCATCTCACACCTGACCGTGTCCTTTTCATATTAATGGACATAAGTGAAGAGAGATTTGCCTTACAGGAGGGAAAAAAAAAGTTCAAGGCAGTTGCAGTTTAAGTTGCAGTGACTTTTTTTTAAAAGCTTTATTTGGTTTAAATATTCCAAATACTGGTTTTGCAGATTTCAGTAGGCCAGATGAAACCTCCAGTTTTGCTTTTCAGAAAAAACATTTTATAGTGTAAGTTTTCTCTAAATAAGCTATTTTCTTCCAGAAAATACAAGCACAGAATGCTGAAACACATTCAGTATCAACATGTATTATCTGCATAGTCAAAATTTGGCAATTTGTGCTACTAATACCTTGTGAAAGTAACTTCCACATAGTTTATGAATATGGTTAAAAGCTTGAAGTAATAGCCTATTAAATTGTGTGCACATGAACTCAGAAGTAGGAGGGGAGTTTGCATGATCATAGCGAAAACAGCTTTTAAAAAATCAAAAATACTGATGTTGTGAGCATTTGTTTATGAAAAAAACTTGGAGATAGAAAATGTAAGACATTAACATTTATTATGTCTGTTAATTTATGGAAGTCATGTGAAGTTATACAGATATCCTTATAGAAAGGAACCATGCATCTTTGTCTCTCCACACTGCCAATAACCAAGTGACTTGCAAATCTGTAACACTTTTATTGCATACAAACAGCCCATTCCCAACACAAACATGAAAGGAAAAGCTTTTGGGGTGAATCTTCATTTCTGATGGTTTTAAAGCAACTGAAAATGAGGCAATAAGAAGCTGTTAGTCTGCTTCTAGCATTAATATCACAGAAGTGCCACTATGCACCACCTGAAGCTTTGCCACTCGACCCTCCAGTGGTGTCAGTGATCCAGCCGTGCACCCCCCACCTCTGTGACATTAAAGCCATGTCTGTGAAGCACACCCAGATGTCATGGCCTTTCAGACAGCAAACCCGACTGTTCAAGATGTTATCTAACAAATTCATGGAACACAAACCTCAGCCACTTGAAAACAAAGCTTCTGGTTGATTTTCTTACCTTCAAAAGCTTGGCAAGTGGAGTCACTGTCACCCCACGTGAAAGCAAACACAGCAGAAGACATGTCTCACCTCCTATATCTCCCCTACCACCCCCAGTCCCTCTGCTCCCACTCAGCACAGTCACCCTGAACGTTTCCTTAACTCCCAATAGCAGCTGTCTTGTAAGGATGAATACAAAAACAAGGTATGTTAGTTTGTAGATGTAGGCTTAGACTGGAAAAGTTTTAATTTTCAAATATTGACTTTTCTAAAATGGCTTTAAAAAGAAAAGGAAAGAAGTCTTATTGCATAATAGTAACCCATTTAAAAAATATATTCCTTCAGATAAATTGCTGCCACATGGAGGATTTCCAATACAGCAAGAGCAAACCTTCTGAGATGCATCCTACTGGTTCTGTGTAATCAAAAGCAGAGTTACATTTGGTTTTGTTTGGTTAAAAGCAAGCAAAAGACATTATCTGAAACACAAACACTTACTTCAACAGAACCAATCTTCCTGGATCTTGGAAGGGGTGATTTCCTGTGTATATGAATTGGGTCTGATACCATTGGCTTGAACATCACCACTGATCGATCTGTTTCATCTCTTTTAGGAGCATGTGCCTCCTCATCACTGTCATTTCTGTGAGAGGTTTTCTTCGAGCCTTCATTCTACAAACAACACATAATTTATTTTCAGTTTGTCTGCACACCTGGCAACGTGTAGGCAGAAGTGGCTCTCAAATAAATCTTTTTTGGAAAGATAAAGCAAGCTGATTTTAAAAATACAAGATGTAAATCACATTTAACTGAACAAATTGCTCTAGATTTTAATAATCTACATGCGTTTCTTCTGCTTCTATTAGAAGAATTCCAGGCAAGCTTTGCTCCCATTCCTTTCTCAAAAAGCAGGTGGTGAAAGTCCACAGACCTGACCATACATTTTTGAAAACATCAATCCTTCCTCAACAATCTGTATACATGAGCATGCCAAACTATTTCCTTAAATATTTCTTTTGGCTTCCAGAATATCATTCAGGTGACAGTGATGTTGGTATCACTGTTCTTACAATGAGTATTTTGTATTTCCAAAAATAAATTCTGGCAAACCCTGAGATAGTCCAAATTATCTGTGTCCTTTACCTCAATGCCCATTCAAAATGGAAAGGATTGGTACTGCCTGTATTTTACAGGACATTTTTTGACCAAAATAAAAATCACACTTTTATTTTTAACCTAATAATTTTCCAGTGTTTATATTAAGTATGTTCACATCCAGACAAACTGACTTTTGTTTTAAAGAAAGGCACAATTACTACCTCTCTGGAGGCAGGTCTGTATCCATATCCAGCTGGTAAATTTTTATCTTCCTCACAGCCTTTGGCTCCTGGACTAAAGTGCAGCTCTACATGAAAACGTTCTTCTGAAGAAAGTTCCTGAAGGAATATCATTAAATAGGTTTATATTGTAATATATAGCTCAGATCTACTCATTTCTGAAGACATTTACCCATTTTAAATACCTTGTTTGGGTCCTCATAGAGCATGATAACAATCTGTGTCATGTAATTGAGTTCATTGACCACATTTAAATAATCCATAGCTCGTTTCCATTGTTCATCTTTTGATTCCTTATGAAGGGAGGAAAAAAAATCACAAATAAAACCTAGCTATTTTCTTTACAAAGGCTGATGATTTCACCTTTTCCCCATTTACACAGATTTTAAATTTACAGAAGTACAAAGCTTATCATACCTATGGAAAACGTAGAGATACACACAGAGATACAACCAAAAAATGATATGACTTAAAATTACTCATCAGGTTAATGAGAAGTGGAGAGGAAAACGTTTTGTATTTTGTTTCAGTGTGTCTTTCATGTTCTTTAGACAATGGTAAGTCTTGTGAACAGAGGCACTGTTTTAAATTCTCCTGATGAGAACCAGTAATATAGAAAAAACTTATTTCAACAACTGTGTTACGGAAAATGTTTCCAGATATCACGGTAACAGTCAAGCAGATAAAGGAAGCCTTCTAGTATATAGAGGAAACACAACCATCACATCCCAAACTGCCTAAATCACAGTCACCTTTTTTCATGCTCTAGCAAAGAAACCATTTAGTAGCACACCTTAAAGAAAAATTAAAAGGTTATCAGACTAAAACTTGGAGTTCCAGTACCTGTTGTAGCATTTCACTGAGCTCTAGGATTAAAAATGTTTTTGCCATCAGTGAGTTTAGTCATCCACTACCAGAAGCAAGTATGTAAATACAGCAAATTCAAAAGTTAGTGTATTAGTCACTCTCCATCTTACAAGCACTTAGTTATGAATTGGTGGTGCTACATTTATCCTGTCAGGAGCTCAGGTAAGTGATTTCTGCAATTGGAGACTTTGTCTTTTCCAGTCCTTGGTGTCAAAGAAAATCAGATAGAGAATAATACACCACCTTTGCAGTATTCTACAACAGTATAGGAAAGTAAGACAATTCACTGCACAGGAGAAAAATTTTGCCCTCTGTGAGCACTTTTTAAGTCAGGTAGGGAGGTCTTGACAACACGTCAATGGTCAAAAAGAATAAGCCAGTCCAAAATTAAATTCAAGAAAAGTAAATTCAACTCTTGAAGCGAAAGGAGTTGGAAGAATTATTGGTGACAACATAAGACACAAAAAAAATTATCTGCCCTCTCCAAATCTATTTGTGACTTCAGCATTATGATTACTTTAAAGGACATGCTGATTTCCATCAGTGTGCAATGTGAGACATGTCTCTGCATCTGTAATAGGAAATCAAATGCTTGAAAAAATGTGATAAATTTCAAAGTCACTTAAGAGAATTAAGCCTTCAGTTGACACAATCATAGCAAGGCTGAGTCCTTGAGGTTCCTCTCAAAATTTCAGAGCTTCAATAGAGAAAATGCTCAACTCACATCACATAAGGCACCGTAACGAAGGGTGGATAGCAGGGAGTGCACGTGGCTCTCACTGGTGAAATAGAGACGTGTGCGAACGTGGCGCTCCGGGGACATAACACCCCTGGAGTAACTTAACAGAAAGAGAGATGTTGTTAGACCATGATGAGATGTGTCCCTATTTGAAAAATAGCTGTTAACAAACAAATCCTAATATCTAGTTACTATGAGTTAAAAAGACACTTCAAATATGACAGCTATGGAATGTCTCCATGAATTCTTAGGAGAATTAATGTAACCATGTAAAAAAGTAACTGGCTTACAGAGGGTGAAGTTTATTCACTGTGTCATCATCTTGAGTTCTCTGAAGGTCAGAACGAATTTTTCTGACCAGAGGAGTGCAGTAACCTTTGGCAATCTCCAATTTCTCAGCTTTAGAAATACCATATTCCTGTGTAAAAACAACTGACTTTTAAAATTCAGTTAAAGATTAAAATGCCTTCACATTAAAAACTTCCAGGTTAAACCACATTAGTCATCTATTACCTTGCTCTGGCTGCAAACCATTCGGTTTAACATTTTACTACATTTGATTACTGAGGTACCAAACAAGCAGTTTGCCTTTTTGGTGTTTGATTTCATAGAATCATAGAATCAGTTGGGTTGGAAGAGACCTCTGAGATCATCAAGTCCAACCCTTAATCCAACCCCACTTTGATTACCAGCTCATGGCACTCAGTGTCACATCCAGTCTCATCTTAAAAACCTCCACGGTTGGAGAATCCACCACCTCTCTGGGCAGGCCATTCCAATGCCTGACTACTCTCTCTGTAAAGAACTTCTTCCTGATATCCAACCTAAACCTCCCCTGGCAGAGCTTAAGCTCATGCCCTCTTGTCCTACTGTTGGTTGCTTGAGAGAAGAGACCAACCCCCATCTGGCTACAACATCCTTTCAGGGAGTTGTAGAGGGTGATAAGAGAAAAAGTTTTCTATTCACTAGTTAAACAAAAAAAAAGCAGATTCATCTTCTGGTATCATCAAGCTCTTTTTCCTTAAGCAAAACATCTGGGAAGTTGTTCCTCCTCCTTGCCACCATTTCCATCTCCTATATTGCCCCTGCAATGCATTTCATCTCACCTAAGTTCAATAGCCTTTTTGTCTTTTTGACAGTCAGTAAAGAGACATATTTGATATGTCTGCCTCAGTTTGGGGTAGACCACTCCACTGAAGATCTCCTATTTACATCAAATAATATTTAAATGGTATTTAAATACAATTGGAAAAATATGTGTTACAGTATCAACAAGGTTTAAAAATCTACTCTTCCAGAAGCTTCATACTCTGTGCTGCACATACTATGAAATTAATCTTCTTGTTACCCTAGAAAGAAACATAAGCATTCTGCCTTTGCATTATGCAGCCTTATTAAGTTTTCTCTCTTTTATTTCACAGATCACAGAATCACAGACTGTTCTGAGTTGGAAGGACCCACAAGGATCATCAAGTCCAACTCTTAAGTCAATGGCCCACACATGGGATTGAACCCATGACCTTGGCATTATTACAACCAGGCTTTAACCAACTGAGCTCATTTCCTTCAGTATTTGTCCTCATATTTACTTACTCCTCTCTAACTCTCTTTTCAAAGTTTCAGCTAAACAGTCCCTCAGAACACAACGCATATGACAAGTGTCATTACTCTTTTTGTCCTCCTTCTGAAGGAGTTTGAGAGATGGGGAGAGGAAGGACTTCCCTCACTTGCTACACACCATACAGATAATGCCTCTGTCACTACAGTGCTCTGTAACTGCAGGGACACTTGGGGAAAGCCTTGTCTGTTCTGTCCTATTGTCACAAAACAGTTTCACCCCCTGCCACCTACAAGATTTTAGAGCCAACCTGAATTTAAAAGCCTGCAGAACATGGAAGTTTAACTTATCCATGTCAGGCCTAAAATTCCATGGAACTTGCTATCTACAGTCTTATCACAGAGTGTTATAATTTTGAAAAGCAGGAAGTCTTTTTAAATTTAAACTGTTTAAGTTAAATTACATAGATTAGGATTAACAGTGTCATTTCCAAAGAGCCCAAAGATGAAATTTCTATAAGCAGGAAAAATGAAATTAAAAGCAATTTTGGAATACACAGCTGTTCACAAAGACTGCTTAAATCTATGAAGAATGGTGGAGATGAACCTCTTTATTTTATTACACTACTTTAAAGGAAGGAGGCTTGTTCACAGCTTCAACTGCTAGAAAAATTCACCTTGAACTCAGCTTAATGCGTTATGAATCAAATTTTTCTTATAAAAACTAATCAGCTTGCTACTGAAAAATAAGAGATAACATTAAAGGCTTCTATTACTGCAAAAACATGGGAACTTTGGGAGAAAAGACAGACTAGACATTTCTGCAAAAAATTCAAAAAGCATTTATTCTACAATTTCTTTTATTCAGTAACTGAAGATGCTTACCTGAGGGATCACAATGTCAGCCAAAGCCTTTGAGAGCCTGTATAATTCCATGGTGTTTTCTAATTTTAGGGATCCGTTGTGCTGTACGTCGTATTTTATACAGTCATAAATATCAGGAATTTTGCTAATGTCATATCTTCCATTTTTTGTTTTGAAGTCCTTTTCCAGCTTGGCCCACCTGCGCAGCATCAGCTCTAGAGTTTCACTGTGGTACAGCTGAATATCTGGACAGACACACATGACTTATGAGCAATCAACACCATTCAAGCAACAAAAGGGCATTTTAATTACACAGTAGTAACAATGGAATTACAGAGGGATAAAAGGGATTGAATAAATTAACTGCATTAATTCTAAGAAGAGGGAACAGCTGGGCATATGGTTAGTTTTACTGCTGAAAGCATCACAGCTACAAAGCAATAGTATAAAGCATTGCTTAAAGGGTCAGTGGTGCATTTCTGCAGCAAACAAGAACAAGGTGCCCAAGAGCACAGGTATATATTAAAAGTGAAAAAAAACAACAAACAAATGAAAAAAAAAGCTTTAAGAAGATTCTAGGAGGGAAGAAGAGGAACAGTACAACAGTTTTGTTTTAGATGAGACCACACATCCCGTTTGTCTCTCTCTCTCCTTCACTCATCAACAGCAAGAGCCAAGAGACAGGTGAAAAGGATGAATGATCCCCATGCTGGGACAGGAGATCAGACCAAAGAGACAAACAAGACAGGATGACCCTTGCACTGTCCAGCCTCAGACAGAAGCCGTTTGCACTCTATACTGCTGTTACAGGTTAAGCTAAGTAGGCCTAAATTTAGGGTTTAGATTTCAGACTAGGCCTGGGACTGTCAGCTGACTTGAGCTGGGCTGGGCTAGCTTGTGGACAGAAAGATTTTTGAGTTGAGAAAAAGGTTTTTTAGAATTGCAGGCAGGTTCTTGTAGGGGTGAGTGTAAGTGCATCCCTCAAGGAAAGCTGTTTGGAGTTCTACCTTAAAGAGAACAGAGCTACCTGGAGTGTGTGTGGTGGCTTGTAGCCAATGAGAGGCTGTGGTGTATGTAGTGAATTGGTTAACCAATTATGTGGTGGCATGTTGGATGTGAGAGTGCATAAAAGGTATGGATATTACTGCGTGAGAGTCAGTTAGATTGAGATCTACTAGGATGTGAGATGATGTAATAGGAACTTCTAGGAATTATCTACTTCTACTATGAGCTATGAGAACTATCTGTTAATCTATCTTGAATAAACTCCCTAAGTTGTGAGCCTTCTGATCAAGCCTTTTGATGACTGCTGTGCCTGAGCTCTTCTGACCGTCAGTCCACAGTCCAGCTCCGTATAAGGGGCTCCCCCATAGGTTCTGGGGCCTGCTGGCAGGTGCAAGGTTAGTTACTGTGAGAAAGACCAAGAGCTAGCAAAAACTAAGGAAGATAAAAAGGTTTCAGGTCCGTTTGCCCATGGGAGTAAAATTTTGAAGAGATAAGTTTTCTCACAGCAAAGGTGAAGATCTGCCCGAGAGTGTCATCCAGCTGGGAGCTGCTATGAAGGTTATGGACACTGTGATTCAACCTATGAGATGTGGCTATGGGTGGGAATTAGGGAGATATATTGGGTAATCTGAGGTTAGAGCAGAGCTTTTTGCTTTACCTGTTTTTTTCCCTTCCTCCATGGAGTGATTTTAATAAACTGTCTTTGAGTGTGACACCTGTGAGCTGTGCCCTCATTAATCTTCTCTCACCGCCATGATTTACTACGATCTCTCACATTTGAACTCTGACACCAGCTGACAGCTGACTTCTTGCAGCCAGTAGTATTCCATAACATATTCTGACATCATCTCAAAGGGTAAGAGCTAGTGTGGGAGTGGCTTGGTCAGCTGCTTCAAACTGTGATCCCAGCAGGACACACTGTGCTGTCCCAGGAGGGACGGGAGGCCCAGGCCCAGAGCACCAGCTCACCATCATGTTATCTTAGGAAAGTAAAATATTTGTTCTTAGTCTTTCTCTCTGCTTGAATCTGTCTCTCTGGGAAATTGAGTTCTCTGGAATGGATTGTAGTTAAAATAGTAGAATTTGTGTTCATTGGGAAGTTATTTCTTGTTATTTCTAACTTGTGTAAGTGTGTGTTACATTGCAGTTTCTCTTTAATTTTCTCATTTCTGTATAAATATATATATATATATAGTTAGTTTAAGTTTAAATCTTTCCAGTTTTTTTTCCCTTTCTCCCTTTTCTCAGTGGGGGGAGGGAAGCTCTAACCCTCTGTGTTGGGCAGTTGGTGCTTTGCCAGCTCAACCCAACACAACTGCAGACAGAATGGACAGCAAACCTGCCAGTATTTCACGAGTAATGACAAAGCACTGTGGCCACTTCCAGCTCCCTGCCTGGCCACCATTAATATTGAGCATCTGTCTGTGCAACTACACATCACACAGCAAGCAACAGACCCTCAGCAAAGATATCAGAATATAAAATCTTCCTGTGTAACTTAGCTTTAGCACCATCTGCTTTTCCTATTACTTTTGTGGAATGATGAGTTTTAATTAACTAAGAATTTCTGCAAACATTGGAGGCCTAAATTTCCAAACAGCACAGAGCCCTTACCTGCAATATGACCACATGCTTCTGCTTTTTAGTTTAGAATTATGCATATGAAATCAGAATGTGAAAATCCCTAACACACTGGTTGAGTAAAGTTCTGCTAAGAGAGTTTAGTGAAGGAAAGTGACGTTACAGTTACCTCTCATATGTTAACAAAAAATCCAACAATAACATTGTTTCAATACCTGCAGACTTTGGATCTTCCATTCTTTGCCTGATCTGAGAAGTCAAGCTCTGGATCAAGTAATAGACCTTGTCACATGTCTTTACAGGATTTTTAATAACTTGCATTGATTTTATCAATGAGATGCTTCCAGATGGAGTAAGCTGCAATTTGAGACAAACACAAAATTACCAATTACAAAATCTCAAGTCAAAGACTTGAGATAAGATGCAACATGGGAAAGATACAAAGTACTGGACAAACAGCATTCAACAGGTTGCTATTTATTTTTTTAGTCATTTCACATTACCCACTCCCTTTGAGGCATTATAAAAAGAAAATACATCAAAAGGTAGTAAGATTTACTAGAAATTCAAAGGTGACATGAAATTCATAGGGCAACTAATTCTAAATGTGATCAACTACTTAAGTTCATAAAACTCTTTTTTTGTTCCAAGACAGAAAAATTGGATAGACATTGAAAACTTTGTATATACTTGGCAAGTTTCCACAACTCCCTTTCAAGTAACTTCTGTATCCAAAAGCTTGCAAAAAAAAATCTGTTAGAAATGTTATCATCATTGGGCTGCATGTCTCACAAAATACTTCCTGCTCTATGAAGTATCCTCCTTAGCATAGCTGGGAGGAAGAACCAGATGTAAAATAGTAATTGCTACCTTAACAAAAGTTTGTCTGTTCCTGTTTTAGCTTTTTCTACAGGACTGCAGGACACAAACATAAAAAGAAACCCTTTAAATGCACATGTATCAAGAACATGTAAGATGTGCTTCAGTACTGAGTTAATCACAGAAATTGTAGAAGCTCCTGATTATACCATCACGTGTTACTAAAACAATACAGCCAATACCTATTTAAGTGAGGCTTAGCCTCATTTCTATCAGAAAAATCTGCAGAATTCAAAGTAGGCAATAATACTTAATTGTAATTTATACACATAACACATACATATTTGCACTTTCTTGGTTTCCTAAAAAGTACAGAATAATTTGGGGATGGAAAACATCTGCCCTCTACCTAATAATTAGCAGTTCCCAGCTCCATATCGTGACCAAGTAAACAAGCAATTCGTTTACTTATATTGAAGAGGAGGAGATATTGAGGAGGAATGCACAGGAATAAAACCCATGTGGTTTTCTCAAATCACAAGTAAGTTGAAAAACCCCCATATATAAATGGAGCCCCCAAAAGTGATTGTTGCTTTATAATCCCCCCACAGGTTAGTTCCTTTCAGTGACTGAAGAATGCTCTGTTAGTTCCAGCCACATTTCAAACTCCATGACATCTATATAGCAACATCAGTAAATCCCTGAGACCTTCCAGTCTCTCCCTTTTTTCAACTTCTGCTGAAGCCACTGCTGGCAGTGGTTTGAATACTTTATATGCTTAAATGAATCCACACAGTGTACACAAGGGGCCACGAGCTCAAGCTCTGCCAGGGGAAATTTAACATGGAGATCAGGAAAAATTCTTTGCAGAGAGAGTGCTCAGGCATTGGAATGGGCTGCCCAGAGAGGGAGTGGATTCCCCATCCCTGGAGGTTTTTCAACTGAGATTGGCCGTGGCACTGAGTGCCATGATCTGGTAAAGGGACTGGAGTTGGACCAAGGGTTGGACTTGATGATCTCAGAGATCTTTTCCAACCCAATCCATTCTGTGATTCCATACATGCAGAGTAGTGAAATTATTCTTCATTAATTTGCTCTCGATACCTTTTCAAAAATAGCAGTTTAGGATTAAACCTAATTTGAGGATGTGTATTTAGCTGTTGTGTGAGACAGACTGAGCGCAACTGAATGACAAATAAGTTTCTTCACCATAACAAACATCACTTACATTTCAAACCAGGAACAATCACAGGTGTTCCATACTAAGTCAATCTAAAATGTATTACTATGCACTAATTTAGAATTTAGCATCTTAATGAGGTATTTCCTTTCACTGATTAGAAAGTATCCTATTGGTTTTCAGCATCTTAGTACTCTTAGTTTAAAAAGAAAAAAAAAGACCTTGTAGCAGATTAAATATTGAAACAACTACAGTAGTCAGGAAAACATTTTGTAACACCACACACTGTCAAAGTAAAGATTACAAAAAGTGTGAACAACCTAACTTCATTTCTTGAATAATTAAAATGAATGAGGTCCCTATCTGCTCTTATTTCAAAGCTTGCAGCTATGCTGATTATTCAGACTGCAAGACGAAATACCTCTAGCACAGTTGGTTCAGCTTCCTTTGCAGTTCAAACTGTTTGGAAGCACACAAACAATTTCTCAATATTAAGATACATAAAATCACTACTGATTACTTCTACACAGGGATTTTCATGGCTTTTTATTTCATAGAAAACTAACCTTATCATAGTCATCAGCAGTAAATTCTCTGTCCCTCTGGAGAATTTCATGGAGTCTTGCTTTAACACGATGCTGACAGCTGCTTAAAGAATCACTGTCACTGTCCAACAGACCATTCATATTAGCACTTTTTACCATCTGGACAAGAATAGGAGTCAGCTCTCCTTCTAAGGCCAGTAGTCCCTGGAGGAAATAACACAATTATTCAGGCAAACAGATAAAGATGAGACTATGAGTATCTTAAAACTCCACCCAAAACAATAATTTTGAATTCACTGTCACTTGGCTAGGGGTTGGATAAACAGGGATACAATGCTGGTATTTGCATGGAAATGCCCCAAAAGCACTGCCTTTGTGCAGGATTGGTGCAATTGACCCTGAGAACAGCTCATTGGTTAAAACTTAGTTGTAATAATGCCAAGGTCATGGGTTCAATCCCCTATGTGGATTTAAGTCCCCCCATTGACTTAAGAGTTGGACTCGATGATCCTTGTGGGTCCCTTCCAACTCAGAACAATCTGGGATTATCTGTGAAATGACAAAAGATAGTGATTGGTGACATGTCACAGAGCATTGCTCCCCAGCACCAGCTGAAGCATCCCAGGAGAAACACAAGTCTGAAGACTTGCAGAGCTTCAGTTAACTCAGATTAAGAGATGTGGTAGAACAGTTCACATCAATGGAGTTTGCTATAACTTGGTACAGGGCCTTTGGGAAGCGAAGTAGGCAAGGAGGCAGAGCTGGGCTTCCCATAAAGGAGTAGCTTGAACAGCAGTTCTTTTGCTTTCAAACTAGTGACAAGTTGAGAACTTATCTGTAAGGATCAGAGGACAGGTAAACACAGGGCAACATCATGGTGGGCCTTTGCTACAGACCACCTGAATTAAGAGGAAATGGATGAAGCCTTACTAAAACAACTGGAGAAAGCCTCCTGACTGCAGGCTTTGATTTCCATGGGTGCCCTTGGCCTTGCATACCTCATGGATGGGCAATACTGTAGGGGACAAACAATCCAGAGTTCTGGAAAACACTTCAGACTATTCTTTGACACAGGTTGTCGTATGGCCAGACTTTGGGAATGCAGATTTGGGCAGGGCTCTCCCCATGTGCCCTTCCAGCCTGCACAGTGGATGTTTTAGGTGAGGCTCAGCGTGCACAGAACTGGCCCCACCGTTTCAGTCCTGAGGTCCATCTGCCACGGCCGAGCGAGCTTGGACGGTGACAGTGAAGTCCTCGGGACTGTCACAGCCCCCGGTACTGACCGGGGCTGACCCTGCTGAGCATCCCAGATCTGACGGGACGGGATGGCAGGGAGGCTTGAACTGCCAGGGGACAGTCCCACTGAGACTTGAAGTCAGGTCCTTGGGATTCAGAGTCCAGAGTGCTCTCCTTTACACCACGGAAACACCCTTTGACACAGGTTACTGATGAACTATCGAGCAGAGGCATTGCCCTGGACCTGTTCCTCAGAGGAGTCAGGAATGTGAACATCAGTGGCACCCCTGGCAACTGGAATCTGATGTTATAAGAGATCCTTGGAGAACTGAACAAGACAAATACTGGCATCAGAGCTCTGGCCTTCAAATGAGCAGACTCACTCTTGGAATCCTATGGAGAAGTGCCCTGAGGGACAAAGATGGGGAGAGGCTGAGGGAGCTGGGGGTGTTTAGCCTGGAGAAGAGGAGGCTCAGAGGTGACCTCAGCACTGTCTAGAACTACCTGAAGGGAAGTTCTGGCCAGCTGGGGGTTGGTCTCTTCTCCCAGGCACTCAGCAATAGGACAAGGGGGCACGGGCTCAAGCTCTGCCAGGGGAAATTGAAGTTGGAGAGCAGAAAAAAATTCTTTGCAGAGAGAGTGCTCAGGCATTGGAATGGCCTGCCCAGAGAGGGGGTGGATTCCCCACCCCTGGAGGTTTTTAACCTGAGCTTGGGCATGGCACTGAGTGCCATGATCTGGTAAAGGGACTGGAGTTGGACCAAGGGTTGCACTTGATGATCTTGCAGGTCTTTTCCAACCCAATCCATTCTATGATTCCATGATTCTATGCCTAAGACAGTGCTGTTTAATTAAAACCTGTCTTTATCTGCTCAAATGCTCAACCCATTAACTGGATACTTTTTTGCACTGAATTACTCTTTGAAAATACATTTTTCTGATAAACCATGTATCTCTCCCAGTCTTCAAAAGGAAAAACAAACTTGAGAACATCACAGTTTTAAAACTGAAAACACCATTCCCACTGTACCTTTGCAAAAGCTGCTGCAGTCATCTGAACTCTTCCCTCATCAGAAGCGTAGATTTTGAGATCATGTCGGTAAGTGCTGTGCAATCTGAGTAAACCACATCCAGGGAATCCAGCATAATCTCCTACCAAACAGACATTTTGTTCAAACTCCCGTTTTGCACGTGGTTATCTTCAAAAGTGATTCATGACATTTAATGCTTTTAAAAAAATTGTTATTATAATGGTGTTTTTACCTTGTCCCCCTGGATACATACACCTGAAAGCTCTTCCAAGCTCCTCTGCTTGAACCCTGCCTGCAGGGGTCAATTCTCCTCCCCATTTTAGAACCAGAAGCAGGGATGGCTCATTTCTTCTATTATCTAATTGACACAGAGAGAGGACTTTAATAATGAAATATATTGTAATTTTTTTTTCCAAATGAACAAAAACCATTTGGTTTCTCTCCAGGGCTTCACTAAAGGATCTCTTCAACATTATGAACCTTTAGTAGCATTCTCACATTAAGAAAATATTGACCTGGTGAAATAAAATGGGCACTTTAAACAGCTAAAACCAAAGCAGTTAAACTTTGAAAAAATGTAAGTGAAAAATATTTTTTTTATTTTATGTATTAGCAAAAAGTAAATCAGGACAGAAAAGGTAAAACAAATTGGACAGTAAACATCCTACAGCTTATAAAAGCTTTAAAGAAAGTAGTAATTCTTGAGGCAGATTTTCTTATCCTGCCTCAAAACACCATTTTGGTGAATCACTGAAGTTTCTTATTATGATACTTTTCTGTTACAAAAAAATAGTGTTAAAATACAAATTTACTACCTAGTTTTAGGTGCACAATTCAACATATTAAGAGACTGTAAATATCTGCCAACAATACAAACACTAATTCAAACCAAAATATTCCTTCCTCTTAACACCAAGACATGTTATACCACCAGTCCATGGCTATTTACATGCAGATGATATTAAGTGAGTAGGTGCAAAAGTGATACAATACCTTCCTCTTCACTGGAAGTCTTAGGACAGCCATGAGGAAGATACGTTAACTGAACTTTGCGATTGATGCCTGAAAAATGCCCATACCTGGAGTGGAAACAAGGAAAAATGAGACAGGGAGAGGAACATTTTTCTTCCAAAACTGCTAAGATCTTGTAACAGGATATAATAAATCTGTGCTAGTCACTGATTTGTGCACTTGACCACCATTTCGTGCTTAGAACAAACATGAACTCAAC
The DNA here is from genome assembly GCA_021164005.1 of Willisornis vidua nigrigula. Lineage (NCBI taxonomy): Eukaryota > Metazoa > Chordata > Aves > Passeriformes > Thamnophilidae > Willisornis > Willisornis vidua. The sequence continues at coordinate 1,073,111 of JAJPCS010000021.1, read as the reverse complement.
AAGAACAGAATTAAGAGAAGCAACAACCATGATGGAATGAAACATCTTAAAATACTGTCTACTGTTATTCTTTATAACAATGAACATAAAACTTGCAGAACTCAGTATTTCAAACAATGAATTTCTGTAATTACTGTCTATGCCTTGATATTTTGTTAAATTAAAATGATCTACTATCATTTAGCATTCTGAGATCACAGATCTTTAACAAATCTTGAAGCCTTATTTTGTTGTTCTTGTGTTCTATTTGTTTGGCTGGTTTTTTTCTTTTTTATATATATTCAGGCTTAATATACAATGACTTATTTATTTGCAACCCTCCAAGTTTGCTGTGTAGACAAGTAGACATGGTGGAAGTTCTTACTGGCTCTGTCAGACTTTGTTTAGGTCACACTGCAAGAAGCAGACCCTGCATAAAAACACTTTCATTTTAATAACACACAAGAAGATATTTGATATCAAAGTGAGCAACTTTCTCATGTTAAACATAAATTAAGACATGAGTACAGCAGTGAGTTTAAAAAGACAAAGAGAATAAAACAGAGCGATGGCTCAGTTCAAATGTGACATCCTTTCTCTTCATAATCTTTGTGCTTAAATCATTACATCATTACATATTTGATAATGCTGCAGTCCAAGCAGTAACTGGTGAAACAGGTCAAAACAGCAGAGAGAACTTTGTTGCTGTCAAATCTAAAAATTAGACACTTACATTTCTAATACAGTCTTAAGCTGTTCAAGTTTGGCTTTACTTTCTTCAATTTCAGAATCATTGTTTTGCCCAAGCTCTACAAGGAGCTGCCTTGCTATATCAAGCACTTCCTAAAGAAAGGAAACATAGGATTTATTTAAATTAATTTCTGCTTGCAAAATACCACATCAAGAAAATAAGTTCAAACTTGCCTGTAACTGTTTTGGTTTTTTCAGTTTTAGTTTTCCAGATTTATATCCATCACATTTTTCAAAGAGATCAAAAAATCTTTAAAAGAAAGAAAAGTGATTAAAAAAATTGGTTAATAAATTAAAATAATACTTGAACAAGTGCCTCAAAGTAATCTAAAATTAGCACCTTTACCCTATTTGAAAATTATGTGAAAACCTGCACTATAGAGGTCAAACCAAGTATTATTAAAATCCTATTTCTCCAGAAATCTTCAATGCATTAGAGAAGTAAGGGCACTAAAAATGTTCTCTTACTACCTTGCTAAGTACTAAAAACCAAAGAAGGATATGCTATATATTTGAATATGCAGCTATGTCAATTCTTAACCTTCAAGAATGATCCTGAACAGAAACAGGAACCAAACATACCCAGGGAGCAGCCCTACACTTCTCCAGCACGTTCTGAATGCAAGAATCCAGTTACAAAATAGTTAATTCCTTTTTACTGAAATTGCAGCTAATTCCAGGTAAATCACACAAGTTATTTTATGAATGCTAACATAAAAATGGTATCCTACCAGAAATTCAGAGCCATCTCTTTGATGACTTTGACAAAAATAAAGAACAAAAAGGTGCTCCAGTAAGATGACACCTCACACAAGAATAGATGTGATAAAAAGCGAAACACAGAAGTCACAGTCTAATGGAGAACCACAAATATTCTTTGCTGCATTATTTAGAATAAAGACATCTACAGAGACAAATGAGTTTTCCTTAAGATCAAACAGGACTCTTAACAAGGGACAGCATACGCTGAAGGAAATCTGCACAAGTAATTTAACAGTGTTGTTAGAAAGAGAGGTGTTAATTAATTGCAGAACCTGTTAGATTTAAAAGAAAACAGAACAAAACCCAATTTGAAATTATGCAATTCCTGCTCAATTCATTGCTTGCACAGCCCCAAGGACCCTCTGCTCTAAAACATGAGGATAAATTTTAACCAAGATTCTACTCACCTCTGATGTTTTACTTCCATTTTCATTTTTTGCTTTGGTGTTCGGTCCCCATGGCGTATTACAGCTATTACACACCTCAGCTCCATCCTGAAATTCCAAGAGAGTCACATTTCACAATTCTGCATCTTTTATTTAATATGAAACCAAACACTATCAGGACAACTGACAAAGCTGGAGTCATCTGACATAACTACAGAAGTGATGGAAGGGTATGTAAGAACATAAAGTTAACTGAAAATGATGTAAGGTATAAAATATAAATACTGATTTTAGGTAACTACAGAATATCTATTTTAAGTAGTTTTTAAAACAAGGATTTTGAGGATCGTTACGTGAGGGAGGATGTTTATTAGAAGCATATTAAGTTGGTGCTGGAACAATGATTAGCAGTGGAAGCTACACTTGAAAATCTGCTGTTCTGTACTCAGCTTGACTAAGGGTGAGAAACTCTGACTGCTGGCAGAGCAATTGTGATTCCTTCCTTGTTTTCAGCACACAAAACAAGCACTCATAGGCCAAAGTGGGCACACCTTTTAAAGAGAAAAAAAGATTCACAGAAAAGTTACAGTGGGAGTTTGCACAATCCAGGAGCAGCTGCTGATTCCTTACATTGTTCCAGAGGTGGTTGGCACAATAGGGATGTCTTCAGCTTCCAAGGGAATTGACCATGGAATCTGAAACTGGGGAGCAAGTTCTCTCATTATGATATTTCTAAAAAACAGGGTTAAAAAGAAAAAAAAAATCAAGTAAGTTTAACAAACAGCTTATACAACACACACAAACTCCAAACAGATTATATGTATATAGATATATATCTGCATTTTTCTTAATGTATTTTCAGAGTACTGGCAGCCATAAGTTTCCAGATGCACATTTCTCTTTTAATCGTATAATAAAAACCTACTTAAACAACAATTTAAAGCTACTACAGCTGCTACACAGACATTTGACCACTGGCCCTGTATGTAATTCCTTTGTCAATTCCTTTGACAGGAAGCTCAACAGAAGCCAACAGTGTGCCCAGGTGGCCAAGAAGGCCAATGGGATCCCGGCCTGGATCCAAACTAGCGTGGCCAGCAGGCCCAGGGCAGTGACCCTTCCCCTGGACTCTGTGTTGGTGAGGCCACACCTTGAGTGTTGTGTTCAGTTCTGGGCCCCTCAGTTCAGGAAAGAGATTGAGGGGCTGGAGCGGGGCCAGAGAAGAGCAACGAGGCTGGAGAAGGGACTGGAGCACAAGTGCTGTGGGGAGAGGCTGAGGGAGCTGGGGGTGTTTAGCCTGGAGAAGAGGAGGCTCAGAGGTGACCTCAGCACTGTCTGGAACTGCCTGAAGGGAAGTTCTGGCCAGGTGGGGGTTGGTCTCTTCTCCCAGGCACTCAGCAATAGGACAAGGGGGCACGATGGGCTCAAGCTCTGCCAGGGGAAATTTAACTTGGAGAGCAGAAAAAACTTCTTTGCAGAGAGAGTGCTCAGACATTGGAATGGGCTGCCCAGAGAGGGGGTGGATTCCCCATCCCTGGAGGTTTTTAACCTGAGATTGGCCGTGGCACTGAGTGCCATGATCTGGTAAAGGGACTGGAGTTGGACCAAGGGATGGACTTGATGACCTCAGAGGTCTTTTCCAACCCAATCCATTCTCTGATTCCATGATTCTAATGTACTTCACTTTTTCAACTCCAGTTCCTAAAGGAGTTGCTTGGATATGAATTAGCCTTATGAATTTCTCTTAAATATGCAGACAATTGACTCCATTGCTTCAATAAAAGTCCCTGATAATCATCGAGCCATTCTCATCAATAATTAAGTGGTATCTTTTACCAGTAATTTCTCAAAAGCTTCTGTGCTAAACTGGAAATATAGGTACAGTATCTGGTCATAACCACAAAATTACAACAGTTTCCACCTCACGAAGGTTGGTATGTCTTGCTAATATTCTGTTTCACAAGTATTTCATCAAAATACACTGAACTTCAGATTAATACCTACATAAGAAGCAGTAACATGGAAGAAAACAACAGTGCATCTTAAAGTAGAATAAACCAAAATTTAATTGTTAAAAAGTGTGAAAAAAACCCCCAGTAACTTAACACTGCAGTGTATTAACCCTAAAGATTAAACCATGAGGAAAACATTCTGAGGTAACTTTTCAGAGAGTTCAACAGCTAAAATTTAAATAAAGAGAAATCAAAATGTGTCCAAGAATTGTATCTCTTACTCAAATAGTGACGTAAAGCAACAGGACTACAGTTGATATCCAAGATTTCAGCTTCCTCAATTTAATAAGACTCCAGACCAACAGATGATGCAGAGAGTCACGCTGTATCTCCTCAGTGCAATCTACTGTAAAGCCAGTTTAACTGGCCAAAACGGGGTGAGCTTTGAGGACAACACTTGCTTGGCATGGAGTTCTGTACCCAATTCTGTATGACCCCTTGTTATACCATTTTCTGGCTTCCAGTGGCAGAGAGAAGATGTTATGATAAAAACAGCTTGCATTACATCAGTTTGGATTTACCAGTATGAAATCCACAAATACATGAACATACACCAGCTTCAGATCAAGGACAAGGCAGAGTCATTTGGACACACATTACACAGCAGCAATCATGACCATCCAGTGGTGCTTCACTACCTGGAAAACCCTCAACTACCTTTAGGAACTTGAATTCCAAAACATTTATTCAGTTAGCTTTAAGTGTCCACAAAACACTCAGATGTTTTGGATGATTTTAGGAATAAAGAATGTATTTAGTATTTATTTATTAACTTAGGATTCTCTTTAATAATTTATTACTTCCTTGTTTGATGTAATTACTCATTTTATGAGATATTTAATTTTAAGTAATAGATCTGGGAATAAGAAACATGTAGTACACAAACTACAGTGACATAAAACAGAGTGAATAAGAAAATTTCCTGAAATAAATCAGTAAACTCTTACCCCAGTATCTTAGCACAATCATCATAGTATTTCATGGAGTTTTTCACAAAACTGAATCCATTCACATCACAGACATAGGACTGTCCATTAGCACGCAGCAAATCAAAGCCACAAACTGTTTGCTGTTTTTAAGAACAAAAGTTAGTAATTAATCACCTTCCTCAGGATTGCTTATTCTAAACAAACTCTGTATTTCTATTCATCTGAAAACATGACAAAAATATGCCACCTTTTGATACTTAGTAGCTTCTGTCAGTTCCATATTAGGTTCGTTCATGTCATGCAAACACCTTCCTATTTTAGCTGTCCCCAGATTGATTTTACCCTTCCTGCATATCCCTAATCAGTATCAGTATTGAATGTCAAGTTCACACATGCACAAACAACATTCAAGATTGTCAGCAAAGCAATGATGGGCCTAAAAATTCCCCCTTCAGGCCGTGGTTTCCCCCTACACAGAGTTTTTAAGGGTGGCAGGCAAGAAATCACAAAAACATTGAAAACAACACATTTATTGAAATTTGACACGATAGTTTTGACACTGACATACTATTGACATCATATTAAAAATTATTTCTTAAGCCCTCAAAATCCACTATACTGATAAAGACTCAAATCCTACAGGCTCCAGAATGGCATCACAGTTACACAGAGGAAAGGAGAGGGACTGAAAACCTTTCAATAGAACAGGTGAAAGGAGGGTAAAAGACCTAAGTTTTGAACAAAGAAATCTTAAAACTACACAAAAATGGAAACTGTAAACACTTCAAATTGAGACCTAGTCATATCAATACCATATTAACATTTAATTTCTACCCACTGTAAATACCAGGTAACAAAAGTTACAAAAACTTTACTGAAATTCCTGTTTTGCTAATTTAGAAACAATTACCAAAAAGAGTGAAAATATTATGCATAGATGGATAGATACACTATAAAAGACATATTATGCGTAGAAGAACAGGTATACAGTGAAGCACAACAGCAACATTTGAATTCAGAAAACTAATGCAACATAAGCAACTCATCCAGAACATTAACTTTTTAAAGGAAGAATTTTTCTAGATTAAAAAAAAAGGTGGAAGTTCAACTTTTCTTCTTAGGAGTTCTGCAGCAATTACCACTGCTGGCTCCGTGCTCTAAAACCCTGCAGAAGTGTCATGTAACGAACAATTAATTAACACTAAATGTTTGATCAGATAGGAAAGTAATCAGCTTACCTTAAAGGCAAGGCATACTTTCCAAGCAATTAACTTCTCCCTTGCATTCAGGATGACTGGATACCTCACTTCTTTTCCTTCACTGTCTCGTTCTACCTTGCCATCCAGCGCTGGAGACTTCCGGGCCTCAGCATGAGCATAGTCTGGACCCACCGTGTACACCTGGATGGAAAACAGGAGCTCTTGATTCAGTGGGGTTAAATTATGGTACACATGTGAATATATTTTGCTGAATTTATCCTAGATGTGAGAATGACATCAAAAGACACTAGTTGTGTTCATCATTGAAAAAGTCACACTAAAGTATCCTCCTCAAAGGCATTCTCTGCCTCCATAGAATCATAGAATGGATTGGGTTGGAAAAGACCTCGGAGATCATCAAGTCCAACCCTTGGTCCAACTCCAGTCCCTTTACCAGATCATGGCACTCAGTGCCACGGCCAAGCTCAGTTGAAAAACCTCCAGGGATGGGGAATCCACCCCCTCTCTGGGCAGCCCATTCCAATGCCTGAGCACTCTCTCTGTAAAGAATTTTTTTCTGCTCTCCAACTTCAATTTCCCCGGGCAGAGCTTGAGCCTGTGCCCCCTTGTCCTATTGCTGAGTGCCTGGGAGAAGAGACCAACTCCCACCCGGCCAGAACTTCCCTTCAGGGAGTTCTAGACAGTGCTGAGGTCACCTCTGAGCCTCCTCTTCTCCAGGCTAAACACCCCCAGCTCCCTCAGCCTCTCCCCACAGCCCTTGTGCTCCAGTCCCTTCTCCAGCCTCGTTGCTCTTCTCTGGCCCCGCTCCAGCCCCTCAATCTCTTTCCTGAACTGATGGGCCCAGAACTGAACACAACACTCAAGGTGTGGCCTCACCAAGGCAGAGTACAGGGGAAGGGTCACTGCCCTGGGCCTGCTGGCCATGCTAGTTTAGATCCAGGCCAGGATCCCATTGGCCTTCTTCGCCACCTGGGCACACTCTTGGCTCCTGTTGAGCTTCCTGTCCCTCAGTCCCCCCAGGTCCCTTTCTGCCTGGCTGCTCTCCAGCCACTCTGTGCCCAGCCTGTAGTGCTGCAGGGGGTTGGGGTGGCCAAAGGGCAGGACCTGCACTTGGCCTTGTTGAACTTCATCCCACGGTAATCAGCCCATCTCTCCAGTCTATCCAGATCCCTCTGCAGAGCCCTCCTGCCTTCCAGCAGGTCGACACTCCCTCCCAACTTGGTGTCATCAGCAAATTTACTAATGGACAGTATTAAAATTTAATTAAAATTAATCCTTCACATTAAGATATACTCTCATCTTTAAAACTGCCAAGCTCTTTCATCATTTGATTGTTCTAAATATAAATAAGAGTGTGCAGTTGTCATACCTTCACGTCAGTGCCATCTGTAGGCATGAATTCCTCATAAATATAGGAGCCTGTTTTTCTCACACTGCTTTCAGGAGAATAAACACTGCTTCTGCTGCCAATCTGAAAGATATATTTTTCCATTAAAAAACTCATAGGCTACTGCTTGAGAAACTTTAAAACTCCTTAAAATAGCACACTTGTCCTGAGAAAACACTTTCTGTACCAAGCAAAGCAAGGTTTCGATTGTTCCCAAAATACTGGGTTGTTTTAATTTCTAAAAGTGCTCTGACAGTGTATGCATCTTTTACCTCTAAGAACCTGCAGTGGCAAGAAACAAAGCTCTTCATTCAATCTACATGTTCTTCTGAAAATAATTTCTCTGATCTGCCCTCGTTGCTACACAAGCAGGACAAGACAGAAACTCTGCAACCCTGTCAGACATTTCCAGCTTTTCAGCTTTAGCACCATACCCTCACCTTGCGAAAGAGCCTCTGGCTTCCACCCCCAGCAGATGTTGGATAATAAATGTAAACATTGTGGTCCTCAGCACTAACTGGTTTTTCTACAAAGGGCTTTTGGAAAATTTCTCCATTCACTTCCACGTGATCTTCTCCTTCAATCAAGTTGCATTCTGAAGAAACAGTGCAAAGAACAGAGATGTAATAGTGTACTAATGGAGTGACATTTTTAAGAGATCTGCACTGATTTTGCAGGTTGAAATAAAAATACTCTATTACATTTTTGTTTCTCTGATTTGTTGCTGACTGCACAAAGACCTGGTGACCATGCCTGCTGTACCAGGTCTATGCTATGTTAAGTTCAGTACAATGTTCCAGAACCTCTACTGATTCCCTCAGTGTCACAAACTGAGTCCTGCAGATGCATAAGCTGCTCAAGGTGGTATATTTTGGAAATGTTTTGAAGACAGAGGGAAGCACTGTTTGACTTTTGCCTCAGTGCCTTTGACATATCAGGGAACTGGCAGGTGGACAGGGCACAGTGTGGTGCCAGATGCCACAGAACCTTCCACAGGATGAGAACTGTCTCACCCTGTGTGATTCATGCACCCTGCACAGACGGGGTCCTCTGGTATCAGGGATCAGCAACCTCTTCAATGCTGGTTAACTGCATGCAGCAGCTTTTATTTTACTTTTGCAGCATGGATGTGTCCTTTTCTCCTATTACACAGACATTTTAGTGCAAAATTCTCTTGTCTTGACCTGTCATTGCAATCTCTGACAGGTTTGTTAGAAAAAATTGATTGGTTTTAGGTATATAAAAAATAATTCTAACTTATATTCAGCGTGTATCATCTGCAGATGTGTCTGGACTAGATTTCCTTTACATGGCTGCTTATACTTAGAAGGGAAAGTAATCAATAGCCTGACTTTTTCCTGTCTCCTAAGTAAAATTACTAATTATTTTGGCAAACATAACATCACGAATGCTGCTGTCTTTGGTGACATGTCAGAATTTCAGTTTGACTAAGGAGGCCCTTATATTCCACCTGTTCTATGACACCTCTAAGATGTAGGATGTCAGAACTGTACTTTTCAGATGGACACTTGTGCTGCCTTTGGCTGGGATGGAGATCATTTTCTCCACAGAAGCTGGTATGGTGCTGTTTTGAACCCGTGGCCAAAACACAAGCCTTGATGTTTTTGTTAATGCTTTACACAACCTCCAACCCTTTTCCTTTTTCATCGTGCCCCCCACAGCAGTACTTGTGCTGGAGGAGAAATTAACCTCTGCATGAATTAACTGTCTAGCCAGGTAAATTTAGCTCCCCACTATGTTCAGTTTTCCATGGGAACAAAGAGGTGTTGATAGTTGATGGAGTTTTTTTTTACCTTGGGGATTGTTTGGATCACGGTTTAGAACTGCATAGCGAGGGAGTAAAATGCCTTCAGCTTTCAGAATACCATAGACTTCTCTTCTAAAAGAAAAGAACAAACGTTGCACAGTGAGCCAGCAAATTCTGCTAATATTTGCATTTTACAGTCCACAAGTAGAGGAGAAAAAGAAACACAATTTTTTTTCAAATCACACAGGGTAAGACTACAGATACAATGCTTGAAAGGTCATAGAATCACAGAATCATAGAACTGATTGGGTTGGAAAAGACCTCTGAGATCATCAAGTCCAGCCCTTGGTCCAACTCCAGTCCCTTTACCAGATCATGGCACTCAGTGCCACGGCCAATCTCAGGATAAAAACCTCCAGGGATGGGGAATCCACCCCCTCTCTGGGCAGCCCATTCCAATGCCTGAGCACTCTCTCTGCAAAGAATTTTTTCTGCTCTCCAACATCAATTTCCCCTGGCAGAGCTTGAGCCCGTGCCCCCTTGTCCTATTGCTGAGTGCCTGGGAGAAGAGACCAACCCCCACCTGGCCAGAACTTCCCTTCAGGCAGTTCTAGACAGTGCTGAGGTCACCTCTGAGCCTCCTCTTCTCCAGGCTAAACACCTCCAGCTCCCTCAGCCTCTCCCCATAGGACTTGTGCTCCAGTCCCTTCACCAGCCTCGTTGCTCTTCTCTGGAGAGCCTTGACACAGCTGTACCTTTGCAGTGATCTCTTCAACATCAGTAAAAATGCAATTTGCAATGCCAGTCCTTTTCTTTCCTCTCCTCTCTGGCAGTGCAGCAACAATTTGCACAGAACAGTCCTCTTGTTAAAGGACATTGTTAACATGAACGACTGGAAAACTTTATACAGGACAGCAACTGAAGGCACCCAAAATAGCAAGTCTGCTCACTGTTCAGGAGGCTCCAGTGCTTATGTATTCAGCACTCTACTGTTTTATTAATATTTTCCATGCATGACTGCAGCTCCAAAAGAAAATTCACTTTCAATAACCTCAGGATCTTTGAGTACCAACAACTTCTGTCAAGTATCCTCTTTATAGGAAAAAACCACCATTAGTAAGTCACGAGAATTCTATAATTATAGGAGCTTGTATAGTTATGTACATACTATGCTATATATATTTTCAGAGTTTAAAATTTCTAGTTTGCTAAGCTTTAGAAAAATGTACCACCAAATTTCTAACTTGGTAAAACCTCAGATATATCAATATAAGAGCAGAAGGATTAAAAAAAACACACCTAAAGACATTTATTCCAGAAAAATAACCCTACATTAATAAAGCATAACATTCACTGTAATTTTATTTATAGTATTGTACAATCATGGAATCACAGGATGGTTTGAACTGGAAGTGATGTTAAAATTATCTATTTCCAACCCCTTCACCATGAGCAGGGACAATACACTGGAACTGCTGCTATGCAATAACAACAGAATCTTCCAGTCTCTGGCAAAAACAGCTTTTTAAGGTAATTAGTTACTTACCTGTCTTGTATGTGGTACTGCATATTCAAGTCATTGATTATGAATGGATTCCTGAGTTTTGCATAGGCAACTGCTTTGTCCAGTGGAAATCCTGAAATGTTTAATAAGGCAAATAAATGAAAATTACAAGACAAGACTAGCAAATAGTTTGGAACTTTTGTATTCAAGCTTTAATACAACTGGAGACTTCAATGCAAGAGACACACATAAATAATATCAGCTTAAGACTGTCATGAAACTACAGCCTAATTTCAGTACAGTCACCCAAAAGGAATGGTCCTGTCTTTGATTCCCTCCTCCTCACTCCACATTCCCTCCACTTCCACAAGGCCAGAACTAAAGCTTTTATTGCCTCTGCTTGAAAATAGGAGTTTTAACTTCTGGCTCCCTGCCCAGCCCCAGAAAAAAACCTCCTACATATCAGCAGGAAAACACAAACCCAGAGACCCAACACTCCCAGTGGGAAGGCAGAATCCCTTCACAGTTATAGGAGCAAGTGTTAGGCCACCATTTCCACTGGCTCCACAATATTTGCCAATGGAACAACTATCTTAGTACCATGTCAGACAGGACAATTCAAGCAATTAAAACAGTATCATTTTAAAATTCAGTTGTAGAATATTAAACAAGAAAAATTAATCACTTGATAGGAAATCCCATTAAAAACAAAGACAAAAAAACTAAAAGGACCCTCAAACAACTTAAACAATTCAGATGTCAGAAGTATTTATGGCATTATCAGAAGATTTACCTTTAGAGTGAAAAGAAATGAGACAGTCACATAAAGGCCAGTTTTCTACGGGCTCGTTCAAGATAACATCCTCTTCAAATATCACCACAGAGATGTACTTAAACATGGAGAGGCGCTCAAGAATTTCTTTCATTGGTTTGGACTTTGATTTCTTAGCCATCGAACATATCCCCACTGCAATTTGTCTTTCTGGTGGCTGAAAAGGAGGCAGAAGGGAAGGGACAGTAATTACTTTGTTTTCTCAGGACACAACAGGGTTTAGCAGCACAACACAAGTAGGTATTTTGTGTTAAAATTCATGTGCTGCCTTTAATTTAGTACTCAGGTAAATTGCTAACCAAAACAAAAGGCAGCATATCACACTGATCCTTATGAAAAACAACTCAAAAATGAAACTGTTTAATAGCTCTACATTACTTTTGTGAGTAAAATATCATGAAAAAACCAGACACAGCCAAAAATGTCAAATCTGAACAAAATCATACTTACGGCTTATTCTAAAATTAACTACCAATTAGTGTTTTAACTATGTAACTTTTCTTTAACCAGTAACAAAAGGCAGCATATCACATGATCCTTATGAAAAGTGACTCTGTGTAATGACTGTTTAATAGCTCTACAATACTTTTTAACAGTAAGGTGTCAGGAAAAAAACAGACATGATCAAAATCTAAGTCACAAATGTCAAATCTGAACAAAAACACACTTATGGCTCACTCTAAAATAACTACAATTAGTTTTTAACTATGTGATTTTTCTGCATCTACATAATAGTCTCGAGGCTTCTCATCACTTAATACTACAAGTGAATTATGAAAAGGAAAACCAGTAAATCAGAAAATAATATTCTACATTTCTGAACTATTTAGTGCATAAACAGTTTCACCTTTCTTTGTTATACTCTGTATTTACCTTCATGTTAAACCCTCAATAATTTCATTCCCTCAGGGGTATTTCTGATGGCAACAGCCAACCTACCTCTGTTTAAGCAAACACAAAAACCACAGACCAATCCTTTAACTCAGCTTCCTGCTTTTTTAAAACACAGCCAACTACCTTCCCTTGCTAAAACTGACTGAATTGAGCTGTCTGAGCTGCTAATTCTGCACTGCTACTCTGCATTTCCAAGTTACTTTTAATCAAGTAAGTGGTTCAGCAATACTGTCTTGCATTTTAATTTTTCAGGCATGGTTACAAGCAGTGAAAATTTAATCTGACTGTTCCCTAAAGTGAAATGTTGCAGATTAAAAGAACAAGCAAAACATGGTGAAAAATATGACACGATGACTCATGCATAATAAAATTAAGAGTTTGTCTTAAACAAATTAAGAATTGGTAAGTGTAAATATGCAATTGAGAACACTCTGTGAGGAAAAGAAACTAAGGTAAAATATAAGATTAACTTAACATGCACTTTCTATACACTAAGACAAGGAATAACAAAATAAAACATCAAAAATAATTGTGAAGCTGTTGACAACACACAAAATTCTCAGTCGTTTTTGCTACCAACTATTCAAATAAATAAAATGAAGGGTTATGCCATAAAGTTGATCCCCAGAATCCAAACCAAGTCTGCAAAAGCAGGCACATCAACCTCAGCTGCCCTGAAAATATGTAATAAAATTAAGCACATCTTGATTTTACATAAAGTTTAAGGTACACCCAAATTTCAGGTGTGCTGAATTTCCAGACATTTCTGACAGGTCATTATCTGAATATGAACAATTTCTCAATTTACAACACCATTTCAATATCAAACTTATGTGTGCTGATGCTTTTGGGGTTTTTGATTTTCTCATTTTTACAGATTTTAGAAGTACTTGTAACTGTAGTAAAATGTAGATTTAGTGTGTTAATATTTCTGACAGATTAAGTGCAATGCCAACCTATGCCACGTATCAGTAGCTCTATTTCTTTTAGTGTTTAGATGTTTTTTCAAGGCAGAAGAGATGAATGAAAACAGAAGGCCTGGAGAACAAGACATAAACATGAGACAACAACCTTGGGTCTAAGAACACTGAGAAACCTCCAAGAGCCCTTTGTGTGCTGAGGAAGACAAAAATGAAGAACAGAGAGTCCCACTGACCCCAGAGACAAATCCTGAGGGGGTGTGACCAGGGGAAAGATGGGGCTGTGTAATGGGTTTGATCCATGGCTTCCTCAGTAACTAGGTGTAACTAAGGAAGTGGACATTACAAAGTATTCCACACGTGTTTTCCACGTAAGAGTAGGAGGAGGGGAGATAGGAAGGGGCGGTGGCTTTCCTTCTTCCAGAGCTGGGAGTAGGAGAAGCCTGGACGGTCTGTTCTGTTTCTGTTGGGTTTTCCTAGCCCAGGACGTGGTGAGATTGTTTCATGCTTGTTCTCCTTTTCCTGGAGTCTTTAATGTATTTGTCTGTTTCATTTGTTGTGGTTTGGGTTTGTTTCCCCCTCATTCCTTGTTAAGCATTCTTCCCTTTTCCCTTTTTTCTTTTTTTTCCCACCCCTGCTACGTGGAAGACACGTGTGGAATACTTGTAACTTCCTTAGATACAGTGGTTACTGAGGAAGCCGTGGGCCAAACCATTACAGGCTGGAATGAGAGATGTGTGACCTGGGGATTGGGTGGACATTATTATAAAACCATGGAAATCAGTGTTCACGGGGGGTGTCATCATGTATTCCTAAAAGCTCTAATCCCAGACATTAGAGAATCTGCCTTTTATCTTATCTGACACTAACTTGGCTGGGAGAATGTTTTATGGGGTCTCTCACAGCATCATGCTATTTGTTTCAATGAAAAATAATGCTAAAAACACACAGAGCAGCACTCAGGTGCCCCTGCAGTACATACAGAGTCATACTCCTCCTCTTCTTCCTCCCCATGGTCATAGAAGTGCTCATAATCTGTCGATCTGGCCGAATCCAACAATCCTTCTCCATCTTCCCCGCCCACGAAGAACCGAGGAGGGTCATTCTCTGTGGCATTGACAGACATGGTTACAAGATCTACAGAGATCTACGTGGAAGCTGCAGCCCCTGTGGCAGCTGAGACACTGGACATGTTTCCTGCTGGCCCAGAACACCCAAGTCCTGCTCCTGATGCTGTTTGTGCGTTGTTGCTGCTGGGATGGCGTTGTCTGTCAGGCACTGTTTGACTGGGATCATCTGCTCATTATTGGTTGGAGTTGCTGCTCCAAGGAACTCCCAACATGCTGATGCTTCCCTGAGATGGTGGAACCTTTTAACCTACAAGAAGTACACAAGGCAAAGAAAAGGCACACTTGATAAAGGGACATAAAATAAACCCTCCTAATTAAAGAGTGCTTGGACATTTGCACACCTGTGAGGAAAGCACCAGAAATAAAACCGTGCACACTTACACAGTCCACACTCCTACACGTGTGTGAAAGCATGGGAATAATTTCAAAATTTGTATCAAACTACTGAAATTTTGAAAATATATGTTCTAGTTCAGCAGGTGGGACCAGTTTATCACTGTGTGGGTGTGACCAAAGCTGTGTATTCTAAACCCTCTGCATCATTTCTCATTAACTGTTAACGATGGACCATTTGCAGCAGCTGCCCAGGGCACACCTGGCCCCTCAGGCTGGGAGCTGGGTGTGAAAGACACCTGTGAGATGAGAGCTGTGATAACTCCCCTCCAGGGAGTCCTTGGCACCTCCACACCCACCTGAGGGGTCAGCTCTGCTCATGGGCCAGCAACGATTCCAAAATCCCCCCTGACTCACAGAGTCAGATCTCCCACTGTGGAACTCCCTGCCCTGGGGGAGGGACTGGGGGCTCCCACCTGGACCTGAGGGTGCATAATCTGGGGGGTTTGAAGACCTCAGGGGACCACTGGTTGGATCCAGAGGGGGACCAGAACCTCGACAGGAGGAGACCACCACTCTCGACCAGACTGTGACCACCATCTGCACCAACAGGTTCTTCACTTCCTTTTGCTTTGGACTCGGGGGAACCACGTGGGACTCAGCACAGGGGTCAACAAACCCCTTTGTGTTTGTGCCCCAGGGGGCTGGGTTGTACTGCTGGGTTTGGGAATTAAAACCAATTTTTCTTTGTGCCATTGCACTTTTTCTAATATTGTTACTAAATTGTAACTCTGACTTATAATCTCTTTTGTGTTATGTTCATTTCTCCCGCTGGTTTGCCTTTAAACCAGCACAATATACAATATAACTCACAGAAGCAAAAACTGGCAAATGGATTCTTTTCATAACTTAAGAAGAATAAGGTGCAGAATATATTTTATGTGAAAAATAAACCAACAAAAATATTCTCTAATATTTGCAATATTTAACTCACTATTCCACTCATCAGCTGTTTCACCTCAAAAGTTTTGGGAACAAATGGCTCAGGCAAACACACAGAAGTGCCAACATGAACTATAAAGCCACAAGTAGGACTATTCCTAAACAGAAATCTAGTCTTTCACAGCCTGAGTGAATCTTCTCTGTGAAAGCAGAACGTATGTGACAGCTTGATGTTTGCTTATTTCCAACAAAGCACTGCCTTGTTTCCACACTGAAAAATTAATAATTACAGAGATGTACACGAGCACTGCCCTCTGCCAAAGCACTTCCAACCACTGATGTATCAGTGAAGCCAACACAACCCTTTTAACCTGTGATGCAGGAAGGATTCTCACATTTTGTAGATTTTAGGAACACAGTAGCTGTAACAAAGTAGATTTTTAGTGGGTTAATAATTCCAGCAGCTTAAGTTTAATGTCTTTCTATCGCTATCCCCTGTCCCAGAACAGGGAGCTCAAATTCCTCAGCTGTTTAGTCTGTTGTTCAAGGTACAAGACTGTATGAAAAGACATAAACACAGGGCAGAGTGACCCAGAAAAAAGAACACTGGAAGAACTCCAGGAGTCCAAGGAAGAGGAGGCTGATAAAGAAAGGGGTCTCACCAACCCCAGACCCAGTTCCTGGGGGGTGGAACAGGGATGGGACTGGGGCAGGAGAAAAGTGGAGCTGGAAATGTGTAAAGTGGAGATTGGATGGATCATATAATAAAAGCCATGGAAATCAAAGCTTGGCCCTGTGTGTCGATGCATTCCTGGGCGAGCCTGGGTGCTCATTAAAGTCACTACCCTTTATCTTATCCCCTACTAAAAATTGGCTTGGAGTCTTTTTCGCAGACTTTTAAGGCATCACCTGTCATGTGAAAATAAAATATTGGCAAAATAACTTGTACACAGAAACAGACTCACAGCTCAGGCATCAGGTTAACTATTGCTCTAAGTTGTGCTTTATAACCTTAATTATAATCATCACTACTGCTCAGAGAATTAACAAGCTGTTACTTGTTTAGAAGCTCGTCTGATCCAACGGGTTTAGGTTGTTTATTAGTCAGATCCTTGTGCAAGTGCCAGTCAAAAATGCTGCCTCAGCAGAACTGAATTTGTCTTTAAATATTGATCCAAATGACTTTGGCTGTCCCATGAACTAAGTGAAGCAACAGTAAATTCCCAGTGGTGATGAACCACTCAGATTCCTGGGAAGGAGGGTGGTAAACAAATCAAAAGTTGTCCAGAAAAAAACTGTCCTAATCCAGAGGTTAAATGTGGATCAACAACACAGGTATTTCAGATCCAGGAGCTGAAACTGAGGTCTGAACACAAAGACCCTGAACTGACAGCAGAGGATTAAAAAGATTTATTTCCCAAACCTTTTTGCTATGTATCTGCTCTCCTTCCATTCTGCTAACAAAAAATTACCTTCACTTAGGATGCAAAACTGCAGCTGCTTGCCCTTCAGCAATAAGAACAAAATGAAATTTCAAACACCTAATTCATCTGGCTCAGGAATTGGATGCTCAGGTAAATCAATCCTGTTTACAACAGGGTGAAGAAAATAAGCTTTCTGAACCCTTTTTCTAGCAAGGTTCAGAAAAACAGACATTACTGTCAACAACAGAATTTTGTAAAAGTATTAAAATCAAAAGATCCCCCCCATGAACCCTGGTAAAGGCTGAAAATTAAGTTTAACAGTTCCCTTCCACTAACCAAAATCTGTATGTTGGAAACAAGTTTCTTAATAGCTTTTTAAAACTTGAAGATTTGTCATGAAGAAGGAAGAACAAGCATGGCAGGATGCAGTAAGGTCATGGCCAAAAAGGGGGCACAGCCTGCAGGTGTCACACATGAGATAAGTTTATTAAATCACTCCATGAAGAAAGAAAAATAAAATAAAAAGGCAAGCAAGAAAGAATAAAGAAATACACTCTAACTCCAAATTACACAATATATATTGTAAAATCCCACCCATAGCCAAGTTCTATGGGTTGTATCAGTGTCTATAAACCTTATTGCAGCTTCTAATTTGATGTTACTTTCTGCACAGATGTTCTCTCTTTTGTGAGAATTTTATCTCTTCAACATTCCTTTCTCATGGGGAGCTTCTCCCAAAACCTTCTTATCTCATTTTGGTTTTGCTGCCTTGCTGGATTTTCTCACAGAACTAATTAAGCCCTCAGTGTACACATCTCTGTACCAAAAAGCACCTGCTACAAGGCCTAGCCTGTAACCTCAAAACTTTTCCTAACTCAAAAAACTTTTTCTTATCCTCACAAACAAGGACTTGAAGCAGATAAGCAGGTGGTCTTGAAAAGGGCTTTTTAAGCTTTCCTGCCACTACGTCCCCCTCTATGCACTTTGTGAGAGCAGCTGAAGTTGTGAGGTTTGTGTGCAATTAATAACTAGTTATTTCATAGGGATCTGTGGTGCTCTCTGAGTCTCTCCACCCCAAAAAGAAGGGAGAAACCACACAAATAATTGAAGGGAAAGCACAACATATTTGTCTAAAAATGACAACATATAACCTGACAAAGTGGGGCGGTGCTGTGGTGTACAGGAGAGCACTCTGGACTCTGAATCCCAAGGACCTGAGTTTGAGTCTCAGTGGGACTGTCCCCTGACAGTTCAATCCCTCCCTGCCATCCCATCCCGTCAGATCTGGGATGCTCAGCAGGGTCAGCCCCGGTCAGTACCGGGGGCTGTGACAGTCCCGAGGACTTCCCTGTCACTGTCCAAGCTCGCTCGGCCATGGCAGATGGACCTCAGGACTGAAACGGTGGGGTCAGTTCTGTGCACACTAAGCCTGACCTGAAACATCCACTGTGCAGGCTGGAAGGGCATGTGGGGAGAGCCCTGCCCAAATCTGTGTTTGCAGAGTCTGGCCATAGATATTTTCACAAACTGTATGTAGATATATAGTAGTTAAGAACAGTTATCCTTCTTATATCCCTTTTCTAATTAAAGTTCCTTTTCTTAAATGTCATAAAGAGTGATGTGATTATTGTGGAGGAATCCTCTCCTCTGCTTTTTGGTAAACATTTTGGTTTTTCCCCTCAAACCAAGACATAAGGGAACATTCCTCCATTTCCACCATAATATTCTAAAGGAATTCCACAAGTAGATTCTGAAAGAATAAGTCAAACACAGTCCTTGCTAAGTGTTAACAGATTTCCCCACAGTTTCTCTGTCCCTGTTGCACATGTTTCAGCAGCTCAGGAATCCAGCCCTGCTGTTTCCCACATTTACTCACACCATAAAGATTATCATTCCAGGAACTGTCAGCAGCAAATCAGCTCAGCACAGCAGTATGGTCTGAACAACCATGAAAAAGGGGCTCAAAGTTTAACAGCTGTGCTTTGAATACTAATAAAAATATATATATACAACTCCTGTACAAACAGAAGCACTTCACAAGGTTTTCTTCTGTGTCTCTACAACTATCAGAAGAAAAAACATACACTGCCTCTACTGCACAGCACTGGAAAACATGGAACAAAACCTGTATAAAAGTGCTTCTCATCTGTTATTTCAAGAAAAAAACCCCAGCACATCATGCATTAAATAGCTACGAAACATTCCTAAATCACCAACCACTCAGGAAAACAACTTTTCACAATGCCATTATATGGTAAGAACTAAAAAACAGTCACATTTACATTGCGGAATTTATCAAACAGGTAACAGTACAAGAATCACAGAATCACAGAATGGATTGGGTTGGAAAAGACCTCCGAGATCATCAAGTCCAAACCTTGGTCCAACTCCAGTCCCTTTACCAGATCATGGCACTCAGTGCCACGGCCAATCTCACCTTAAAAACCTCCAGGGATGGGGAATCCACCCCCTCTCTGGGCAGCCCATTCCAATCCCTGAGCACTCTCTCTGGAAAGGATTTTTTCTGCTCTCCAACTTCAATTTCCCCTGGCAGAGCTTGAGCCCGTGCCCCCTTGTCCTATTGCTGAGTGCCTGGGAGAAGAGACCAACCCCCACCTGGCCAGAACTTCCCTTCAGGGAGTTCCAGACAGTGCTGAGGTCACCTCTGAGCCTCCTCTTCTCCAGGCTTAGGGAACCCCTTCAGAGTGCTTTTGGAGTTCTATAAAAATATTTGCAGTGTTCCTGCAGAAAGAAAGAACTTAACATGTTCACAGTTGTCATTTGCATAGATTATGGCTCTTCATCTGGCAGTCAGAGAGCTGTGCTTGGTTTGTGGGCACAAACAAGTGTCTGGCTAAAAGCAACAAATAAAGGCTACTTTTCATCTTCTCTTCTGGGAGCTTCTTCATGGTGAGGGAAGATGTTGGCATATTGTGAAATCAGAGATTGATGTTGGTTTGATGCACGATCGTGAGTGACTTTATTGTAATTCTGTGTGATGTGGACTTTATAATGTATTTTTTCCTTTGTTACCTCTTCTTAGCCTGTTTCCTGTCCCTTCTGTTGTACATAGAATCATGAATTATAGAATTGATTGGGTTGGAAAAGCCCTCCGAGATCATCAAGTCCAACCCTTGGTCCAACTCCAGTCCCTTTACCAGATCATGGCACTCAGTGCCACGGCCAAGCTCAGGTTAAAAACCTCCAGGGATGGGGAATCCACCCCCTCTCTGGGCAGCCCATTCCAGTGCCTGATTACTCTCTCTGTACATCAGTGCAGCTTCTTGTTTGATGTTACTGAGCAGAGCTGAGTTACAGAAGGTGGTGATAACCTTCTTAAGGCTGTTGCAGGTTGCATTTGATGAAGAGAGCTGAAGGCTTTTCTCAGCTTCCTGTTGTATCCCTGGACCTTATAAATTCCAGTAATTATTGGAAACCTTTATATCCCTTTGTGTTTTCTGTGATTATTGTCTGATTTGTTTGTTTACATTTGTCGGGGTTTGGGTTGATTGGGACTTTATTTTGTTATTGTGCAAAAGTATTATCAGGCTCTGACGGTAACATTCTTTGTTGTTGGGATATATTGGAGCAGACTCCATATTTTTCTAGGTTTGGTCTGTCTCAGCAGTGACAGCTCTCACTCAGCATCTCACAGGGTGTGTGGTGGAAAAGAACAGCATGTGTGTAAATGCTGATTTTTTTATTACTGATTGTTATGACACAGCAGACATTTTAAACTCCCTCCAGTTTTAAGCTGGAGAAAATATGAATATAATGCTGTGTAAGGTGCAGCAATAACCACGTCAGGTGTGGTTTGCTCACAGTGTTGTCTCCAGCAGCACCGGTGCCTTGGCATCCTTTCCCTCTTTCTCTGCCTTTTGGCTGTCCTGTCTCCTCTCTCTTCCTGGACATCTGTCAGACCTAAAGAGGTGCTATTTTTACATGAGCTCCCCCTCGTCCTGTCCCTTTCAGCTTCACCAGCAGCCCAAGAAACTGGCTGTCTTTGGTGGCTTGTCACATCTTAAATCACACTGCTGAACTGGGATTCTAAGCTGGGTCTCAGCAGGAAGGAGCCAAATATTCTCACTATTCAATATCCTGTTAATGAAAATGTGAGCTGTGATGGGTCTAGCAGGAAGATGTTGAAAACATTTTTCAGCTCGCTCCAGGCTACCTGAAAAATTGCTGTCAACGTTTTTTTGGGTTTAATCATTTAATTTAAAGTGGAGGAAGCTGGTAAGGCACACACAGTTGCAATGTGCCTACGGAGATGAAAAGTGAAACCTTAAAAGTAGCAATATGGGGGTGAGGTGCAGGGGAATGGTGTGTTTTCTGAGTGTTACAGAGTATATATGTGCAAAATCATGTAACACTTAGGCTGGAGTGGGGCCAGAGAAGAGCAACGAGGCTGGAGAAGGGACTGGAGCACAAGTGCTGTGGGGAGAGGCTGAGGGAGCTGGGGGTGTTTAGCCTGGAGAAGAGGAGGCTCAGAGGTGACCTCAGCACTGTCTGGAACTCCCTGAAGGGAAGTTCTGGCCGGGTGGGGGTTGGTCTCTTCTCCCAGGCACTCAGCAATAGGACAAGGGGGCATGATGGGCTCAAGCTCTGCCAGGGGAAATTGAAGTTGGAGAGCAGAAAAAAATTCTTTGCAGAGAGAGTGCTCAGGCATTGGAATGGGCTGCCCAGAGAGGGGGTGGATTCCCCATCCCTGGAGGTTTTTAACCTGAGATTGGCCGTGGCACTGAGTGCCATGATCTGGTAAAGGGACTGGAGCTGGACCAAGGGTTGGACTTGATGATCTCGGAGGTCTTTTCCAACCCAATCGATTCCATGATTCTGTGAGAATGGACAGGAATGCTGTTCCAGGCTGGAGCCCCATCTCACACAGATCATACTTAGTACCCAAGTGGTTCTTTACGAACAAATGAACTTGTGTATGAGAAAAGTATCATTGCACATTAAAGAATCACAGCATGGTTTGAGTTGGAAGGGGCCTCAAAGATCATCTCATTCCAACCTCCATGTCATGGACAGGGAACCCCCCACTATCCCAGGCTGGTCAGAGCCCCATCCAGCCCAGCCTTGGACACTTCCAGGGACGGGGCAGCCACAACGTCTCTGGGAAACCTGGGCCTAAATCTTCTCCTGAGGACCTGAAATGCTTTCCAAGGTCTTTGCCACCTATTTGTGTCCAAATAAGACCAGTCCAACCCTCCATATTACAGCAGCTCCGGGGACAGAAAACTGAGACTTGTACATATGAAAAAAATCCCTGTGGTAAATATCACTCCCTTACCTTTCAAGATGGAAAGGCAGTATTTTTATTTTTTTAAACTGGCAAACTCCTACCAACTGACATCTGGCATGTGTTACAAGTGTCTCCTGCACATCAGAGAACAGATAACCTTCACACTCACCAACCTACAAGCTCATTCCTAAATCAAATCCTGTCACACACAACACATGAAGGCATTTATGTCTGTAGCACCTCTGAATGGTTCAGGAAACATTCCAGACTTCCAGAGATCCCACTCAAAGATGTCAAAAGAGCTTCTCCAGATTCTCATAAAGAACTTTACTTCAACTTTGTAGAGATGAGAGAATTTTTGCCAAAAAAAAAAAGATCTGTATCAAAGTTCATTGGGCTCTGGAGGCCTGACCTGTTCTGTGCACAACAGCCACAAGGAAGAACTTCCTTCCACAGAAAGAACCAGACAACCAAGGCAAGACAACCAGCACGAAATTCAAATTTCTCACATAGTGAGCTGTAAAAGGGATGTTACATCACTGCATGCCACAAAGGTTTACATAGCAAGAACAGTTCTGTCACTGGTTGAATCCAAACTTATCACAGAATGCCAGACTATTCTGATTGAAAAGGACCCCCAAGGATCATCGAGTCCAACTCTTAAGTCAATGGCCCACACAGGGGATTGAACCCATGACCTTGGCATTATTACAGCCAAGTTTGACCAGCTGAGCTGATCTCAGGGCCAACTTGTTCATCCAGAGAAAAGATGGACTAAATGGCACTAAATGGGAATTTTGATAGTGCAGGGGAAAGTAAAAAAAGTCTGGCTTGTTACTAGAGTAGAGAGATGACGCAGAAGGGAAGCAAAAAAGATGGAAACAAAGCAAGTTAAACAGATAAGGGGACACAAAGCTTAGAAAGACAGACACAAAATAATACAGAAACTCCGTAACAAACAACTCTGAAGAGTACACGAGATAAAATGGTTTGGATGAGAAAGGAAACCTCTCACTTGCAGTGGCTGCGATTCTGATCTCCCCCAGCCTTCCTGCTCTGTGAGCAGAGTGGCTGACTGGACTCAGCTATCACAGGGCCACAACCCCGGTGCCACAACCCCGGCATCTCCCCAGCTTACCCACACTCAGCAAAGCTCCCAGGCTCGGGCAGACACCGCCAGAACAAAGGGAAGCGCTGTCCAGGCGGTCACTCCGCACATTCCCCCCATCCCTGCCCTGGCAGGTTATTTTCTGGCTACAAGATGAAATCGATTCCAGTTACAACATATAATCGATTCTCAGCTTTGGGGCTGCCTTTGGGGCCTTTTCCCCCCTCCAATTATTATTACAGACAGCAATCTCCTTTACCCGCACTGCTTTCACACGGAATTTATCCCCCTTTTCGGGGTGCCCACACCGCACCGATGCCCTCCCGCACTGCCCTCCCGCCCCGAAAGGCTCAGCCCGGCACTCACACCCACCGAGACCCTCCCGAGCACACAAAGCGCCGCGTGTGGAGCAGCTCCCGCGATCCCGAAGGACACGGAGGGAGGAGGGAATGTCGCGGGGGGGGGGGGGGGGGGGGGGGGCTGTGCCCGCCTTGCGCCCGCCCCGGCCCCGCCGCCCACGGGGACCCTCCGCGACCCGGAGAGGGGAAGGGGAGGCAGGAGGAGGAGGGGAGAGGGCGGAGGGGAGGCAGGAGGGAAGCGGGAGGGCAAGGAAGGATCAGGAGGACAGGAAGAAGCCGCCGCCGCCTCACCTGCCCGCGGTCCTTCAGGAGGCGGTGCCGCCGCGGCCCCGCCCAGCCCGCCCCTCCCGCCACTTCCGGGAGCGCCACAAAAGTCCCGGGGCACTGCCGGGGCCGTCGCTGCAGTTGTGCCAGCGACGAAGCGGCGACACCCAAGACGGGCTTCGCCAGCACCGCTCCGTGAGCAGGTGTGTGTCTCGGGGCGCGACAGCGCGGCCTGGCGGGGCCGGGCCGTATCTCCGCGGAGGGAGGGGAGGGGGAAAGCGGCGGGCAGCAAAAAGGTCGCGGCGGCGGCGCTTGGCGCATGCGTAGCGGTGTGGGCCGCGTGGTCCCGCGGGCGCAGCGGTCCCGGCGTGCGCCGCGCGGTGCATGCTGGGCATTGTAGTCCCGCGGGGTGGGAGCGGCGAGGGCCGTTCCTGGCGGGAATCGCGCCCGGGAATTCCGTGCCCTCCTGGAGCGCCTGGCCACGTGCTCGGCCTCCCAGATGCCTGCCCCAGCCCTCTGTCAGGCTCCCACAGGCCGGAGGGGGATGTAGGAGGGTGGTCCTATTGGATGTGCGGGGCTTTGGAAGTGCTTTGGGTGGAAAAGGTGGGTTCCTGGAGCCCTGTGCTGGAGAGGGGCTGTCTGCAAGGGCATGCCGTGGCAGGGCAAGGGGGAATGGCTTCACACGGACAGGGAGGAGGTTTAGGTGGGATCTGAGGAGGGAACTCTGCTCTGTGAGGGGGGAATCCCTGGGGCGGATTCGCTGGAGCAGCTGTGGATGCTCCATCCCTGGAAGTGCTCGAGGCCAGTCTGGATGGGGCTCTGGGCTGGTGGAAGGTGTCCCAGCCCATGGCAGGGGGTGGGAACTGGATGGTCTTTGAGGTGCCTTCCAACAAAATCTGTTCTGGGATTCAGGGATCCGTAGGGAATTCCCGTTACTGATGGGAATTGCAGACAGAGGTAGGGAAATTGGTGAAAAGCTGGACTAGAAGCAGTGAGGATTGTGGTGATGTGTGGGAGAAAATGGACATTAAAGGGTCAGACACTGGCAGTGTGAGTGCTTTGGCTCAGACACCGAAGCAAAGAGAGCTCTGGTTATATGGAAGTTTCATTCCCTTTGCCAAAATACTTTCTTGGCCACAGAAT